>VZTM01017309.1:703971-714567 GCA_013400555.1 Jacana jacana | reverse complement strand
ATTCCACTGACTGACCACTCTCTCTGGGAAAAACTGTTTCCTCATGTCCAGCCTAACCCTACCCTGCTGCAGCTTGCAGCCATTCCCTCTTGTCCTGTCGCTCATTGCCCGTGAGAAGAGACCAGCACCAACCTCTCTGCAATGCCCTTTCAAGCAGTTGTAGAGAGTGATGAGGTCTCCCCTCAGCCTCCTCTTCCTCAAACTAAACAACCCCAACTCCCTCAATCGATCCTCATAAGCCTTATTCTCCAGGCCTCTCACCAGCTCCGTGTCCCTCCTCTGCACTCGCTCCAGCCCCTCCAGATCTCTCTTGTGCTGAGGTGCCCAGAACTGGACACCAGACTCAAGGGGTGGCCTCACCAGTGCTGAGCACAGGGGGACAATCACCTCCCTGCTGCTGCTGGTGATGAACGGGAACAGTTTGCCACAGAAAACCAACCTCCCTTCTTGCTGGGACCAGGGAAGAGCATGGAAAACCCTGTGCTTCAAAGATCTCCACCCACAAGTCACGAAGAGGCTTCAAGGAACGGTACAATATTGATGAGTATGAGGTACGCACCATAGATTAATTCATAAAGTCTCCATGCATAATTTATGGTCTATTTACAGAGTAAAACAGGCAGCACACAGCAACCACCACTAATGCATTCGCTTCAACTTGAAGGCATCTGGAAGGGCTGCCTGAGCAGGAAGAAGAGGCCCATAATAAACCAGTCACAGTCCATGACAAGCTGAGTAAAAGGCACAGGACTAGAAAGAAGAGAAGACAATTTTAAGGCAGTTGATGTGCTGTAAATTTTTTCATGCTGTATAAAAGGTTGGTTCAGTTAGAAATATTTATATAGCATTAAGTACGTTATTCCAATAACAGAATTAAGAAATTAGCTTTAACTCCTTCTACAGAGCACTCAGAATCTCTTGCCTGAACGATGTCCTCACACGAACACGCTACGAGTTGTGGCTCAACAAATTTGTACCAACGCAGCAGAATTTCACCATTTCTTCCAAAAATCCTCCCCCAACATGCCTACTTTCCCTCTAGTTAGCAATAATTTGTTTTGGAGGCATCCCACGTGATAAATCTGATGCCCAAGCCCGACAGGTAACACGTGGGGGTGCAGGGCCCAGCTCACACCTTGGGGTATAAGACCCCTGGGGAAGAACGTACTGAAGTACGTGTTTGTAGCCTTAAAATAAGAGCCCAGTTTGCTGCACTAAGAGGGAAAAGCAGCTCCAGTGACTGCTCCGGTCCCCACCGGCTGGAGGGAGACAGATCTGATGCAGCTCTACCCCGAGGCGTCCCCGCTGCACAGCAATTACACCAATCAGTCCTGCAGTTACACAGCGTTCCACTGTTTCCCCATAAATTAGCTGCGAATCAAAGCCTTAAACGCTACGCCATCAGCCACACATACATATTTATTTCCTTACATCTAGTCTAGATTTCCCTAAGAGGAAGGGGGAACACCTCCCAAGGAACGTGGATGATGCGCTCCCCTCTTCATCGGGGCCTTTAAGGAACAAACTGGGGAAGGATCCCGTTTCTGGACAGAATATTTCCCGTTAGAAAAAAACACCAAACCTACTGAAAAAGGGCAGAGATATGGAGAATCACAAGGCCCCAGCCACACAGTTAGCTTTTGGGAACGGAATTACTTCCATTCTAATTACTTCCATTCCAAGCTAATGGACTTAGCTTCTGGGTGGAATTACTGCGATAAACGCTGCTGTACGGCCTGGCACGAAGCCAATGGCTCCCACTTCTCAACAAGCTTCTTGGTACAAAGTATGTTATCCTCTTTTTCATAGAATCATGGAATGCTTAGAGTTGGAAGGGACCAGTTCCAACCCCCCTGCCCTGGGCAGGGACACCTCCCACCAGACCAGGTTGCTCCAAGCCCCCTCCAACCTGGCCTTAAACCCCTCCAGGGATGGGGCAGCCACAGCTTCTCTGAGCAACCTGGGCCAGGCTCTCACCACCCTCACAGCAAAGAATTTCTTTCTGGTATCTAATCTAAATCTCCCTCTTCCAATTTCAAGCCATTACCCTTTGTCCTGTCACTGCATTCCCTGACAAAGAGTCCCTCTTCAGCTCTCCTGTAGCTCCTTCAGATACTGGAGGCCTCCCCAGAGCTTTCTCTTCTCCAGGCTGAGCAACCCCAGCTCTCTCAGCCTGTCAATTTTTGATTATTTCTCTTCTTTAAATGTCTTCCTGATGTCCCTCCACACACACACAAAGTTTTTAATTGCTATTTAATATTAATGCAGTTTTCAGAATAGCAGAAAAAGTTTTGTTTTGTTTTTAAAAAAGAAAAAAAAGTCCACATCAGTTTCAAAGTCAGAGCTGCAAATATGAGTGTTGGAGCTGGAGAGACCCAGGACGTGACTTACCCTGTAGATGAGACTGTAAATTACCAAGCACCCAAGGCACCCCTTTGGTTTTAGTCCAGGCTCCTCAGAAATCTGTGAGACCCCACAGAACCTGGGGGAGCTGCTGGGGGCTACCGGTGAGGCTGTCACTCCCTCAACGAGCTCCAGTATTTACATTTGGTGTCAAGAAGTTACAGGTCACGAGTGAGCTAAAGCTTATTTAGCTCATTTGTGTTGCAATCATTTTAACTGTCATTTTGGACATGTCTGACAGCAGATCAATCGCTTCTGTTTCTCATACTAGACTTGCTGCAATAATAAATCTCCCAGAGTGGTGGTTTTCTTTCTCCCAGTGACGGTTTAACTGACTTCTATGGACAAAGCTCATCTTCTGTATTTCAGCTTCCTTGATTGCTGATCACTTTCCTGGCTTTCTTTAACACGATCATATGAAGTATCAGGTTATTTAAGAAGATTAGTGAGTCTTACCATTGAGAACCACGCTCCCAGTTACAACTGAAATACTCTGCCCTTTAGAAACGGGTTGGGGTAGGACTCTGAAACTTATTTTGAACACACTCCCTAAACCTGTTCCCCACAGCTCCACAGACGGGGGCCTAAGGGTTATATGAAACGGTAAATCTGACTCCGTTTAATGTATCAGAAGGGCCAGCCTCCACCTGCAAAACCTGTAATTATGTGTGATTTGCATTAATCCTTAGAAAGAAACAGAAATCCCTGAAAGAAGCAGGAAAAGCAGATTAGGAGCAATATTCTGTTGACAGATCTCAAATGATTTCTGTCAATGACGATTATTCCCATGCTCTGATGAAAGCGCCTTCACTCCATCAGCGAAGAAGAGGGGGGGGGTGACTGCTGGGACATCTCATCACATTTCCCAGAGCAAAAAGGACCCCTCTTAGGGTTTCTCCAGTGAAAATCTATTACCTTCAACGCAGCTTCCGAACGCAGGCTTCAGAGCTATCAAACAGCAACAAAAGAGAAGTCATTTTTCATTCTGTTTCTGAGACGGAGCTGAGACAAAGCGAGGAAAGCCAGTGCCCAAGGCGGAGCCGGGCGTCCCTCGCGCTGCGCCACCCCAACCACCGAAGGTCAACAACGATGATGGGAGCCAGAAATTGGGCTGGTTTCCTTCGAGAGAGCTTGAGAGCAGGCACCCCCATACAACACAGAGCCACGTTCTTCATCTAAGGGTAACGTCTTGGGGAGTATTTCTGGAAATAGATGAATGGTTTTGCAATTCAAGGCAGAAGACCGGCCCTTGCTGCCTCCTCGCTGCTCCTTCCCCAGGCTGCCTCACCAAGAGACCTGCTCCAGCTCTCATTTTCCAACTTACTGCTGGTGACTTTGGGCAAAAATTTCCCCACCTATCCGAGGCTTTAATCAGCCCCTAGATATCAGAAGAGCTTGATGCCAACCTACAAAACACGTGTTAGAAGTATCTGTGCCATCGGAAAAATATCCAGTATCTGGATATATTAAAGATGGGGTGATGTCTCCAAAAGCAGGACCAGACTGACCAGGGCTCACCAGCAAACCCACGACCATTCATGTACGACCCTCGCAGGGACTGCCTGGGTGCTCCTGAAAACTGCACTGCAAAGTTTATCCTCAAGGAAAACCGAGTAAGAGAAAGGGCTAATAAAATGCAAGAGGAGTTAACCGGCACGCTGGCGGGGGAAGAACACTAATTGCCAACTATAATAGGCTGAATAAATTAGCATAGCCAACAAGGCAGGGACTGACATGCATTAGCATGTACTTCACACCAACTTCTTAATTATTCAGAAAGCAAATAAATTATTTTCAAGCTCGCGTTTCCCTCTGTTTCATGTTGTCCTTGTGGCTCTTAAATACATTTCAAAAAGCCTTCCTTTTGAATTCAAGTGTACCAAGCATCAGTAACCCAGCTGGGGTTTTTTCTGCTTCTACAGAAGGATATAGACAGGACCCGAAATCATTCTCTCATCTGCAAGAGTCTGCAAGACTTTAGTCATATTGGTAAAACCTAAAACTTTAAAGCTTCACCACCCCAAAGAGCACCTTGCCAGAGGAGGCAGAGCCTGCTGATGGCACTTTAAGGTCTATCAATGTATTAAAACATGGTGCATTCACTGGTTTTTGAGCTCCTCCACCCAAACAAGATGTTAGTCATTTTTAAATCTAAATAACCATAATGTGGTTTGGATCAGGGTAATTACATTTTTTAATGTCTTTTGGTTTTTGAACCATTAACACTTTGAATTCCACAACAGGCCCATCCCTACTAGCACCTTTGTTTCTTTGACAAATACCTCCACACTCTTCCCTTACAAGTCATTCCTGGGCTTGTACAGACCTAATTCCTCCTTTCAGTCCCACTTATAAAGACTATTTTTAGCCAGAGCAAATGTCAGTGTACAAACAAAATTAAAAATGCAATTAACATTACCAGATATAATGAGATGCTTAATTACCCTTGAAACTAGGCCTTGTGAAGATCCAATAAACTTTGAAGTGCTTTTGTTACCAATCAAATTAACCATCATAAAGAATATCAGATGTTTGCATTACCCACGTACAAGGGTCAAACAGTGGGGACACCAGAGCAAGGAAAGGATTTTGCCATTGACCTCATGGAGAATGCTAAAGAAACTTCATTTTTTCTCCTATTGTCCCCTACCTGCCCGAAGCAAAGCCCTTCAGAGACAACATTGTCCCCAGTGGGCCTGGCAGCACCACGTCCCACCACTCCCCTGAACCTGCTGGAGATGATCATAGTGCTCCAACATAAGTAAGGAGAAGCTGTTCCCAAGGGACTCCAGGGTCTTTTTGAGAAAACAACTACATTTACTAGAATTCTGAAGCTGTCACCTCAGCAGAGAATTGTACACCAACTCAGTGCCTCATTTCAGGAAGCAAAAAAGCCCTGAAGACGCTGCAAGTTTCCCCAGATCCCACCAGAAGGATACAACTGGAGCTCTTTACTTGTGGAACCACACCAGAAAGCAATGAAGTCATTCACTGCAGGCCCCACAAGAAAGTAAGATACGAAAAACCAAGACAGAAACCCATTTCTCTAACCTCCAGTCCGGGACCCTGCAGTCCCGTTCCCTGCCCAGGGAGTCATTCCACCGCTCCAGAAGACACAGTGCTGTTCCCTCCCCTGAACACCCTGGAGCACCCCCTCTCCAGGATGATGGAGATGGGATCCAACCAACTTCCCTGCCATTTGCTTGGGGTCACCTTGTGGCTGACGGAAGATGCTCTCAGACTCCAAGGCTCTTCACTGAGCACCTCGAACCCAAGAGCCGTGGGAGGTGTTGGAAATGCGGTTAGTGAAGCTGTTCTCAGTTCTAGCTCTAAGAAGAGATGAGAAAAGCTTGAAAAACTGCAGAATTTATAAAATTGTTCTTCTCCACAGTTCTGTGCGCCCAGGTGCTGAACCAAAATACTCCATATGGAACCCTAAATCACTGGAGGACAAGACAGCAGAAGTGATGCTGCCAGATCCACCGACCTTCAGCAGCCTCTAGAACCCAGACTCCAGCTCACAGCACAAGTGACAGTGGTGAGGAAAGTAAGTTTGTATTTAAATAAAAAGGATTGTAGAGTATTACCTTTAATAAATACCCTTATCTGTGTATAGTGCAAATTCTTTAAACCTTAGGACCAGCGAGAGTCAATCCGTAGGAGACGCATGAGTTTCTGCACACTGGGAAAAGAACTGGATGTAAGAGGGGCTGAAAGCCAAATTGCTTTTGAAAAATAACTTTTTTTTTTTCTGTTTTTGATCCCAAGCTATCTTCTTCACAGTAAACTTCAAATGTCTGGGTTGGCTGGGTTTTTTTAACGCTTCCTAAATATTGAGACACTTAAAGTGAGAGACTGGAGAAGGAAACTGCACCTCACAGCAGTTACACCCTACCAGCAATGTCCTCTGAGCAGGAACGTGTCTCATCCCCAGGCGTAGTTAGCCTGTGGCTTGTCTGCGAGACCGCTGAGAATGGTAATTCCAATTCCAGCAGTGACTCTTGTGACATAAATACACACCATTTTAAAAGAACTTATTTCTAGCAGAGCTACAAAGCATCCATCAAACACGAACTCCTGTCGTTTCTCTCATTCTGGGCTGCACTTTGCCTAAGTGGCCTGAAGTAAGTTCATATAAAAATATCAATGAAAGGCTCAAGAGCTCATCCATTCACTGGAATAAAATAAAGAAGTCCACCAGAATACAAAAGAAAACAGCTTTGTACTGGCTCTACCAGATTTGAATTCCAAGCAAGTCCCTGTCATGTACGGTGAGATTAGCCTTTGTAACCGCATTTGCTGTAAGGGAGATCCTGACAGGGCCCTGTCTAGAGTGGCAAAAAATGGCAGCAAATAAATTACTTTTCATTATTAAGATACTTTTCTTGCAATTGTGAAGCTTTTAGCAGAGGATAAAATGATAGCCTTGAGTAATTCTCAGTTACAGCACAGACTGGCGTCTTTCTCTCACTTCACTGCGTCCTCCCACTTCATTATTTGAGAGCATCGTTGAACCCCAGAGATGGGGAGGGAGGCTGACCTCTGGAGATCATCTCCTCCAACCTCAGCTCCAAGCAGCTGACTGCCCTACTCAGGTAGGAAATCTTGGCAAAGCTTAGAGCTTCTCCTGGTCTCAGATTTGCTAGGAAAGGAAGGTCAGCAATGCCCATTGGGTTGGCTGTGGCTAGGTGATGTTTATGCCACTCCAGGACTTTTTTCAGCTTCCCATGGAAGCTGAGAAGGAGCGGAGACAGAACGATGGAATGGCCAAGGGACTATTCTGTTCCGTAGCTGTCAGAGAAATGGGGGGGGCAGGATTCCACGGTCACTGCTCACTGCTCAGGCCGGGCAGTGAGTGACCTGTGTCCTGTATACGCTGTGATCACCATTATTATTTTCCTTTTCCATTATCGCTCCATTAAACTGTCTTGATCCCAACCTGTGAGGGCTCTTTCTCCTCCCTTCCCCCCCTCTCTTCTCCCTGTCCTTTTGGGGACAAGGAGCAGTGAGCGAGTGGCTGTGTGTCCCTAACTGCTGCTGGGGTTACACCACAGCGGAACCGAACCCAAATCTGCTGAGTGCTAAGACCAGCTCATTCATTGCCTACTTACGTTCTTTAATTCACGGCAAATACTTTAAAAAACAGCTAGCAGACAGAAGACCAAATCTCCTTAATTGGTCTTCATTAAGTTCCCTATTAACAATTAACTTCTGCTCGTCGTGGCACATATTTCAAAGGCACTTCCAGCTCCCAGTCCTTTCAGAGAAGGGCTGAGCTGGCACCGCTGCAGCACATTTCCCTTCTCATCTAAGGGCAAGGCTGTGATCAGAGTTTAGTTAACATCTAATTGCAACACAAACTAATTACTGACAGGCTAAACAATCTTTATTGAGTCAGGGGAAGCGGTATTTCTGATGGACATATCAACTTAACCATCTATCACCTAGGAGAAAACCAGTGAAAGCGATGGCCAGTACAAGAGTTGACAGTAACCCTTTAAAGCCCAAAATAATAATTCTAACTTGCTTTTCTGACACTCCTAATGCTTTTGGAAATTGCCAAGGTAACACAGCTGGTTTTAGCTAATTTTAAAGAACTGCCACCCTATCGAATCGAAGGTGTTTCTCAAGAACCCTTGGTGGGATCAATGACCATGTTTCCTTAACACAGCACATCAGCCCTACACCACTTTTTTTGCTTAATCCTGCATTTTTTACACATTTCACTGATCAACATGCCATCAGACTCTGTGTAAAATTCTGCAAAACATATGTCAAAATTTGGTTCTTACCTAAAGCTGAGAATCAGCAGGGCCAGGGACGTGGTAGGTTCTCATGCAGTCCAGTGCCAAGCGGCGTTTCTTCCCTGCCCTGCCCCAGCTCTAACCAAAACCAGCAAATAACGGCAACGAAACACAAGAACAACCCTCAACCCCAAAGGGGCTTCAGTCAACAGTGTCTAACTGGGAACCACCCTGACCCAGAGCAGCACATTCAATGGTACCACACGCTGCGCTCGGGAGGACTCAAGGGGTGCTTTGTCAGCAGACTCAGCAGGAGCAGAATTTGTTCCCATTTTGACACTGGGAACGGGCAACCGGTCAGGAAAGTCACTACCGTTTTTTTTTCACTCTCAGTTACTTCTACAGGTATTTCCAGACTAAAGCCCTAGGCTAGTGTTATTATTAAAGCCCAGGTCTAGTGTTATTTACACTGGTGAAAACTCTTAAGGAACTCCAGGGAGTCGCTCTGAATTGATGGATGAACTTGACAGAAGAATTCTGTGTTCAACCCTTTGTTAAGATTATTTTCTGGAGGTCAAAGACAGGGAAAACTGCCTTTTTTTATTTTTAAAAAAACCAACCACCAAACCCCGTATGGACTTTCTGCCCAGGTTCACACGACAATTTTCCCTACAGAGGAACCTATCTATGACATTAGCACTTTTTTTTCCTGGACAAAATCAACCCCTAGAAATTTTTGATTAATTTTGAAGCTTGATACATGAATAGTGAGCTTGTGAAATTACCAGAAGAGGTAAATAAATGATTCATGCGGGTTGGTTTTGCATGAATAAATTATCTGTTCCTTCTCTGTGTTTCATTTGATAGAAGAATACAAAATTAATGCTACTCTATGCAAATAGAAAGCCTTTTATAAAATTCTGACCTAATTATAGGTGTTTGCTAAGAAACACACCCTTGAGTTTTCAGGGAAAATCTTTTGTTGGTGTCATGAGTACTGTGGAAGGCAAGATTCAAACAATAAAACCTGCCATTTCAGGATATTTAAGAGAGAGAAGCAGAAGTTATTAATATTTCTGCCCTCCTACCCCGTTCTCCCCCCTTTGGAGAGGTGAGGAGATCGGTACCCAGGAGAGCACAACCCCACAGCCTCTCATCCACCTGAGATCACCATGCATCATGCAGAGAAGTGTATTCCCGGAAGATTTTCATTAATGCCAACAAAATAGATGGCATTTAAATTATCCTGTAGCCAAGGAAAGAGAGCAGCAACCTGAGGAGCACCACCCTTCAGCTTTCTCCTTCGGAGGCGGCCGATGCGAGGACTTTGGTCCAGTCCCGCACCAGGCGATGGCCAAAACAACTCGTGAGGCTTCAAACCCAGCGGTGCCCGACTATTTTTTTTAGCAGGAAGAATCATTCATAAAAAGAAGGACAAAAATAAAATGCCAACCTAGTCCTTGGCAAGCATCCCCAGCCGCAGCAACGGGAGCTCCCGCCATGTCCCACCCTCCAGGTCCCACAGCTCCTCTTCTGCGGAGAGGTTTCATCTCAACAGGGTGTTGCTTTGATGTTTCACAGAATCACAGAATCTCAGGGACTGGAGGGGACCTTGAAAGCTCCTCCAGTCCCATCCCCTGCTGGAGCAGGAACACCCAGAGCAGGTCACACAGGAACGCCTCCAGGCGGGTTTGGAATGTCTCCAGAGAAGGAGACTCCACCACCTCCCTGGGCAGCCCCTGCCAGGGTTCCCTCACCCTCACTGTGAAGAAGCTTTTCCTCATATTTCAGTGGAACCTCCTCTGTTCCAACTTGCATCCATTGCCCCTTGTCCTGTCACTGGACGTCACTGAGAAGAGCCTGGCTCCATCCTCCTGACACCCACCCCCCTCAGTCTCCTCTTCTCCAAGCTTTCCCAAACACACCACCAAGTCTTCCTTCATACTCCCATCACAGCTGCCCACTAGAACCTGCCCATGTGTAGGGATGCTCCCACCCCTCAGGTTCCATAGTGTCCTTTTGCTGATTTCAGTGGGAATTTATACCACTGCCAACAAGTGCAGAATTAATTTTGATTTCCCAGCTCTGCTTTACCTGAAAACCGCCAAGAAACTCCTTTAACAGGATTTCATCAGAATAAATGTCCAGCAATTTGGAAAAACAAATAAAAAAATTTTAAAAATCCATCAAACAACTCAAGGGTTTAGACATAAGTAGAAATCGTCCAACTGAAAACTACTCATCTGTGAATACGAAGGTCCAAACCATTCCAAATCTCAGGGTTGCCTTTGATGTGCGTGTCAGGAAGCGGAAGGAAGTGTTACTGTGCCACGCGGAGGAGCGGAGGGGTAGGAGCCACAGTCACTAAAGGCTATCAGTGCCCTCAGCCACACTGCTTTCTACAGCAACAGTCCCCGAGACATTCTAACTAAAGCATGCGCAGTCATAG
>VZTM01017309.1:587539-703766 GCA_013400555.1 Jacana jacana | reverse complement strand
TGAGGTGCCCAGAACTGGACACCAGACTCAAGGTGTGGCCTCACCAGTGCTAAGCACAGGGGGACAATCACCTCTGTGACTGCTTCTGCTGGTCACACTATCTTTATGCAAGCCAGAATGCCATTGGCCTTCTTGGCCACCTGGGCACACTGCTGGCTCATGTTCAGCCGCCTGTTGACCAGCACCCCCAGGTCCTTTTCTGCCAGGCAGCTCCAGCCACACTGCCCCAAGCCTGTAGCCATCCATGGGGTTGGTGTGGCCCAAGTGCAGGACCTGGCACTTGGCCTCGTTGAAGGCCATGCCATTATCATTGGCCCATCCATCCAGTCTATCCCAGTCCCTCTGTAGAGCATCCCTGTCCTCAAGCAGATCAACACTCCCACCCAACTTGGTGTCATCTGCAAACTCACTGACAGTGTTTTCTATGTCCCTGTCGACACCATCAATGAAGATATTAAAAAGGAAAGTCCCCAGTACTGAGCCCTGAGGAACCAGGGCCACCAGCTGGACTGAACTCCATTGAGCACCACCCTTTGGGATCATCCTTCCAGCCAGTGCTGGATCCAGCAGATCCTACGCTCATCCAGGCCATGAGCAGCCAGTTTTCCTATGGGAATTCTGTGGGGGACAGTGTCAAATGCTTTTGCTTGTCCTTCAAGTCCTTCAAGGATGTACTTAAAACCTTATGTTAGACAAGCCAGAGTGAATGAAACGCACATTTCCTGTCTGAGCGGCGCTGCCTATTTTGGGTATGTTCGTATTTGGAGGTATTTTCCCCCGAGGCAATTCCCCTGGCTCTCTCGCCAACTCCAACAACCCCTGGTTGCACTTTGATACAGACAGACTGACACCATCAATCCGAGGGTCGCCAGGGGTGTTTTGCAACAGCGTTTCCCATTAAAGACCATGCTCCTCCCTCTGCAGGGACTGGTCCTGCGGGCACCCTCTCTCCTCTCCAGTTACAGCCTCGGCTCCTTCATCTCCCTCCAACCCAGGTTACTGAAGGATCCCAGGGTACCGAAGGATTAAGCCTACTCTGCCTATTAAATATGGACGAGGGGGTAATAACTGCTCCAGGGGCCTTTCTGCCAACTGCCAACGTGAGGAGCTGTAACTCATATTCCTTAGTGAAGAGCAGCCAACGCTGCTCCCGAGCTGGGACTCCTCTCTGACAGCAGCTACCCTGGAGGACGGAATTCCACCCTAAACGTGTGATATGCATTTAATTCAAATTTATGGCAAGTAATTATTGGAAAGGGCTGTCCACAAAGCACTGAGACATCTCTCCAGCTCCAGGCATCTCTGGCTGGCTAGGCTCCTCACCAGGCACGATCCTACACTTGGGTCCCTCCCCAGTGCCGACCTCCAGCTAGAGAAATCTGGCAGATTTTACAATTAATGTGGGTAATTAGCAAGCCAGAGGTTAAACAATCCCAACACTCTGGTACTTTATTCCAAGCTTGAATGCCCTTGATAGAAATCACCGAGGTATCTACTGCAAACATTTCTGTTTCTGTACACAATGTGGCTGCTACAATTCAAAACAGACAATTTAGTGGGTGGATCTGTAATTAAATTATTATGGCTCATATCTAATTAAAACAGATTTCAAGGCACATTTCAAGCTGTGGTTGGATGTCAGTTTGAAGTTGCCTCGCACGGCTTGGCAAGCAGTCACGCTGAAGGAGGGCAGAGGGAAACAGCATCCAAGAATAAGAAAAGGAAGATCTAAAAATAAAACTCTTTTGGCATGTCTGCCTTTCCTTCTGAACCCGGCGCTTCGCTACTGGCACCAAACCATCCCACAGCACAGCTCTCTCCAACAGGCCCTGAGACTCACAGAAAGGAGGAGGGAACAAGCGAAAATGCACAGAGCGTGGCTGTGTCTGGGCTTTAGACAGAGTTTAACAAAGTGTGGCTGANTCTTCCTCAAACGAAACAGTCCCAGCTCCCTCAATGGCTCCTCGTAAGATTTATTCTCCAGGCCCAGGCAACTCTGCTGAAAAGCAGTGGGCTTTATATATTGCCACAAAAGATGCACTCCAATTTTAAAAGTATTTGAAAGTTGAGTGCCAATATAATTCCTGTTCAGAAAACTATTTATGACTACTTTGTCCTTACCAATATATTACTCCAAAATGATTCTATTTCTATCGACACAAGCCTCTGAAACAAGCAGGGAGAAGCATAGGGCCTGTCTCAGCAGACAAACACTAACCTAAGGTAACTCTGAATTTAGCCCACTGGAACAAACTTCTGAACACCAAGACCATGCAGCCTTTTCTAGCTGCTGCTCTTCATTTAAAATCGTTGTTCTATGAGTGGTCAGAGCCTGGAATGGGCTGTCCAGGGAGGGGGTGGAGTCCCCATCCCTGACTGTGTTTCAGAGTCCATGAGATGTGGTGTTGGGGGATCTGGTGTAGGGGAGAACTTTGGAGAGTGGGGCTGATGGTTGGACTCGATGATCCCAAGGGGCTCTTTCAACCTGAATGATTCTGTATAAAACCGTGAGACTAACAAAGACAAAAACTACCATTTTGCTGAAGATACAACCCCAAGTTTTAGCTTTAAATTCACAGAATTCAGCCAAGAACCAGTAACAGGAGTTCTGTAACCACCCTTTACAAACTCCATAGAAGGCATTCGAAACAATAAAGTTTTAAAACCTTACTAAATTATACTTTTTTTCTTTCATTTTCTTCCATTCACCCAAGTGGGATTTTACTTCTATGTAAAATTTAATGCTAAATAAACAGCTATTTTCAGAAGACCTCAAGGTGCTGAAGCTGCCATGGGACCTAATCCAGAAGAAGAACCAAGAGGAACTGAACCCCCGGCTCTGGTCTCCATTGGGCCCTCCCCAGCACCCCGCTCACTAATTACTTCTTCTCCTTTTTTTCTGTATTTTTTCTTATGTGCTTAAACACACTGGGACTGTAATTGCACCAGAAAAGCCCGGTTCACCCAGGGACTAATAACTCCGCACAAGGGCTGTTACAAAGCTCCAATCAAAGGCAGTGATCGCTGCCGCCGCGCAGCGATTGAGCCAGAAAAACTAGCGGTGACTTGAAGTGCTCTTTCATTAGCAAAGAGAATGCAATTATTTTTCTGCTGCTTTCTTGTATTCTATTAGGCTGGTGCAGAGGAAGAGCCTCGCTGAGCAGGCTGATGGCTCCCACGGCTCCCTGGCCCTCAGAGCACATGTCCAGACCCGGTTGTCCCCAGTGGAAGCCCTTCTTCACGCCCAGCGCCACCACTGATGGCCAAGGCTTCAGCCCCTCTGTCAGAGCTTCGCACGCAGCTGCCGAGCTCAACCACCTCCCATCCCAAGAAAGCAGCCTTAAAGCCTTTCCTTTCACCAAATATGAAATAACATTCCCCAAAGGGTCAGGGAGGCAGCACGTGTAGCATGAGGTATCTGTGGGGAAAACTGGTAGAGCATTTTTTGCCTGCTTTGGTTTTGGGTTGGTTTTTTTTTTTGGGGGGGGGGGGTTGTGTTTCTTATTTTTTACTAAGGGCCTGATGTCTTCAGTGACAAGAATAAATGTATTGCTGAAAGAGCTGCTCACAGAGTGACACTCCTGTGTACTACCACTCCAGGCACTCTTTCTGGGACCGGGTGCTGCCATGCAGTACATCACTACCTCAGCTCTCTTTTTTAACCCAAGCTGAACGTAGTTTTATGACAATAGCGTGTGAAAATGTACTTTTGTAATTTCTAGAGGTACTGCAGGCTCTTGCCTCAGCAGTATCAATGGGCACTGCTATTTGTAGTGATAACCTACAACACAAATTCCACTTGTATTGACGTTCTTCAAAGGAAAATCAAGACCCTACTCAAAGTGACCCGAGCAATTCATGAAGCCACCCAAATGCTACTGTAGGAAGAAGATGAGCGAGTTCACACCTCGTTTGAGGGGTCTGAAAACAAACAGGTGAGCTGTCTTTTAAATTATTCACAAATGTGACGCCTCACTGCTGACAGACCTTCCCAGAGCATGTTTAGGTGCTGCAGGCAGCCAGGCTTGGGACCAAACTCCAGGTCACGGGTGGGAAGAGGTTCAGTGGAAGCATCCTCCTCCCCTGGACAGTCATTGTGTCCTTCACCCCGCACTGCTCCAGTTGGAAACACTGACCTTTCTCAAACCCAGGGATGGAACAGCCCGTTTGTGACAAGTATCCCAAGTTCAACTGTCCGTCCATCAGAGACCTGGGCAGGAAGGGGGTGGCCCTGCTGACTGCGGGGAGGTGGGACTAGATGACCCTAGAGGTCCCTGCCAGCCTGCACCATTCTATGATTCTGTTATTCTATAGCTCAGCCTCACCCAGAGCAGGACCAGTCTGACTGGAACAGCCACAGGAACACAGCCCCGGCTGAAACAACCCCGTCTGGGTTTTAAGATTTAAACTGGCCACACGCAGCACCCTCCAGCCCCAGGGCTGCCCCCGCCAGGACGGAGGCTGCTGCAGCCTTCCAGGAGTTCCTCAGCAGCAGGGGAGAGAAATACGAGTAACCAGATCAGACAGTGACATCCATTTGAGATTAATTGGTGAGTAATCAACCTGACAAAGTTTATGATCCTCAAACTAAGAGTAATACAAAGGTACAGTGTCACGGCTGAAGCGGTACCAGCCGAGGAGAGCACCCTTCTGCGAGGGAAGGAAAACCCCTTTTTCCTTGGCTGGAGGCAAAGGCAGCACCAGACAATTGCCCGAGTGACTCTAAACCCTTCAGTTAAAGGACACCTTTGCTCTTTGAGTAACCCTTGGTAATTGTTG
The DNA here is from genome assembly GCA_013400555.1 of Jacana jacana. NCBI lineage: Eukaryota > Metazoa > Chordata > Aves > Charadriiformes > Jacanidae > Jacana > Jacana jacana. Next base: position 698,987 of record VZTM01017309.1, on the reverse strand, counting down.
GGAGAGAAATACATTTGTGATGCTTTTCTACTTGAGCGCAGCACGTACCGAAATTTATACAGAGACACTGGAGCACTAATGGGAACATCTTCCAGGAGAAAAGGAGCTTATTTACAAAGGCCCAGGAACTATATTAGAAGTAACATCAGGGAAGCAGAACAAGCCATGAAAAAAGTGTAGTGGAAGATTCCCCCCTAATTCCTTCTCAGACTTAAACCCCACCGAATCCAAAACAGATTCATTCTAATATAAACAAGCAGCAAAGCTGAACTCGGCTCTGGGGTCAAAGCTCCAGCTTCCAATACAGAAATGAAGTTCTCTCCAACCTTGACACATTCTGATTTAGGAAATCTCCTGTTACCTTGTGTTTCATTTCATAGCTTTTATTTCAATTAAATGTCAGCAAACATTCAACACCGTCATACTCTTTAAAAGGATTAACCCTTGAAGTACTGAGGAGGACTAAAGCAACTTGGCAGTGTTCCTCTCCACCCAGTAATGGCTGAAGAGCTGCTGCCAGCCTTGAATCCAGGAGAGCCACGATGCCCTGTGGCTGTTTGGAATCTGGCATCGGATTTAGTTCCTTGCAATTATTGCTTTGGGATTAAAAGTTTCAAAGTTAGAAAGGGGCACTAGAAAAACATGGGAGTCTTCTCTGTGCACCTTCAGAACTCCCACCTGCATGTCCCTTGCCCAGCACTGAGGAGAGAACCCCTTTGAAGCTGTTTATGAGCCGAGACAGGACCTGGCGAGGGTCTGTTCAAGCGCTTCAGGGACAAACATCTGCCCTGGGATTATTCTGACAGTCACAGGAATTGCCAACACGCTTCTCCCAAACGTCCCCATTTCCCACTCCAACTTTACAACTTGTCTGAAGGAAACCACCAGAACTCACCAAGCTGCCAAGCAGTCACTGAGCATCGCCGCTGCCTTCAGCTGATTGTAGGCTGAGATTCTGCTGGGTGCTCCCCGAGCGATTTCCCCCTCTGCTGTGCTCTGTCTCACGGGGAGCTGCGCTCACTTCTTCCACAGCACTGGGTTATTTCATTGCCATCTTATTTGACATCCACCTGACCTGCACAAAAGCACAGCCACCGTGTTTATAGTTTGGGTCTGGGAAAAGAGCTTTTTTTTAAAAAAGCAACAACGACAAAAGCACTATAAAAAGAAATTAATCAATAGAAAACCAATGCCTCCTATTAGTGCTACTCAAGTCTTCAGTAGTGGAAATATTGATGAGCACCCTCTGACACAGAAAACCAGACCTCCCCTCAAAGCACAAGATGGGGAGAACTTGGAGAATGATTTCTTTTCATTTCTCTCTTCCCTTGCTGGTTACAGGGAAATGGATTGAGTCATCTGGCCGGTGCCTACCAGTCGTATTAGTCTTGTCCCGGGAGAAGAACACGCTAAGGAACAAATACATTCAAAACACTCAACAAAGAGAAGCTCCAGTAAAAGCCAGAGGAAAACACAAGCTACAGAAGGAAAGAAATCTCTTGCTGGGGAACGAGGAAAATGCATTTTACGGTGTCCCTCACGAGCAAAGTACATCCAACAGAGCAAAATAGTGAAGTAGAGGGTGTACAGCCTGGTGGGAGTAAAAATCAAGCACTTCTTATCATTGATTTGGACACGGTGCTATTCACACATGAAGAACTTCTTCCATCATTGCTAAGGAACAGCAGGAGGTGCCATTTCATATAAAAATTCTTTTCTTAGCTGCTAACCTCGGGAAACTTTAAAGATTATCCTCACCTCCTCAGCCTCACCATGGCAGACAGAATTCAAGTCTCCCACCTGCCATCAGGCCTGTTTCCTCACCAACCTCACTGCCCAGCACCACAGCAACCAGACCCACATCCAACCTTCTTTAGGGCGTATTTTTTGTCCATAATTGCATCTCCTCCATAAAAGCCCATCTCAAGACCCAGTCATTTTTGACTGATGGTTTTAACTGGAATCTGGCTGTGTGCAGTTACGCCTCTGTCCATGTTTCCCATAACAGTGTCACCATGGCTGGAGGAGTTTGCAGGTTGAGGGAACACCAAGAGATACATCATCCACACCTTGANAGTCCCCATCCCTGACTGTGTTTCAGAGTAGATTGGATGTGGTGTTGAGGGATCTGGTGTAGGGGAGAACTTGTAGAGTAGGGCTGATGGTTGGACTTGAGGATCCCAAGGGTCTCTTCCAACCTGAATGATTCTGTGATCTTGCCAGCCATGAATCCTCTGCCTTACTTCAGAATTACTCATATTTTTACTCAACCTGAGATTACGGCAAACTTTTAAAAAGTACGTTTTGCCGTTAAAGGGCAGGCCCTGAGCTGGGTTTTCCTCTCACGAATTCCAGCCGCGGTTTGGATCCCGTGTTACACCAGCCGCCTCTGGCTGTAGCGTTCCAGCTGTTTGAGATCAAGTTAAACAGCAAGAGGAACAGGGTTACATTTGAACCTGAGCAGGTTAGAAAACAGAGAACAAATCGTCTACGCGAGCACGTGCATGCTGAGCCTCTCTAACAGCCATATTTGTAAGGGGGATTTACTGCAAAACCCCCAGCGCATCTCAGTGCCGAAGAAATTGCAACTGAATACTGAAAGAGACACAGATTGCTTGGAATTCAGCTGAATGAGCGCTTCTCCGCGACGCACCAGCGAACCAAAGAAGAAGGGATTGTAATTCCAGCGGGTGGCACAGTTTTATGACAGGGGGAAATGAGTGTTCATCCAGTGTGACTGACGCCTGCGGAAACCGCGTTACCTTCGATTCCAGCCGTCCCGTCAGAATAGGTTTGGGTGTTTCTATTCAGATCAGCGCCCTAATCAACAACCAGAAAACACCTCCTCCCTCCTGCCCCACTCCGGAGCCCTCTCTTCATTTTGCATCAGCGCTTCCCTCTGATCTTGAAACCTACAATATTTAATAAAAATCAAATTCTTTCAAAAGCCAAGGACAGTTTTCTTCATCGCCTTTATGGTATTCCCAGTGTGACAAAACAACTTCTCTCAGGAAATCCTATGTTGCCTTGCAAATACTCATTATTTAAAACTTCCCCGTGTGCTCCCAGAGCATCATGCAATTTTTGAAGGGTGATCTCTTGTAGAAAGTCATTTCCAACCCTGGCAACCTACGGGAACGCTGCCTGCTGCACCCCTGCCGAAATCCAGGCCGCGGGAAGGATGCTCCAAGGTCACACGGATGGTTTGATACCAATGTCATGGTTTCACAGGTTGTCAGTCTGTCTGGAAAAACTCCCTCTGGAGGTGCACAAATAGGTCCAACAAGAGAAGAGTGACTCGCACCTACCAGGAACCACGGTACCTACGACAGCGAGGACACGCTGGTTTATTCCCTCCCTTCAGCCCTGGAGGGAAAGAGCAGACGTGAGGAGGAGGAAAACCAGCAAACCCGGGAGCGCCGGTCTTGGCGAACGGGGAAGGGCAGCAGCAGGGAGGCACTTTTTTAGGTAGTGAAAGAGAACGCTGCATCTGCTGGAGTGATGGCACAGCGTGCTGGCCTGCCACAGCGTGTCCCCAGCTTTGGGGATGATTCCACGAAAGGATGCCCAGTTCAGGAGCTGCTCAGCAGTTCCACCCCTCGGTCCTGAGGCTCCCAATGCTCAGGATTTATCCAGTTGGTCACTGATTGATACTGGTGTAACTCTACCACTCAGTTCACAGGTTTAACCATCAGTACCAGATCCATGGCCTCTTCACAACATCCTCAACAATTCAGCATCTAAACTACAAGAAATTAATTTTTAAATTCATTTTCTTGGGTTTTAACTGACCTGTCTGAGAACGACTGCAGTGATTCAGCAGCAATGATCTGTGATATCTCAGCTGGCCCTCCTATTGCACCCTCCTGGCCACTTACAGTATCGAGACCAGAGAAAACATATTTTTCTGCCACAAGGCCATTTATGAGAAGAAATTACCTTCTGGGACCAAAGGCATAAAGTCAGAAGACAGAGTTGAGTGTCTGCTCATTCACTTGAGAAGGGACTGGTGCAAAACATTCACACCTAACCAGCTCACAATTCACAATAACTGGTTTATTTCCAAATATTAAGGGTTTTTGAATTAATTTACTTATAAAGAATAAAAGCAAGACAAGACTGAGGAAAAACTGTGACCTTTTGTAGCATCAGTTGGGTTCTCATGGATGCAGCCTCCAGCAACAAACGGCCACTGAGATGCTTTATTCCCCAGGGACCAGGAGCATTGCTTGCCAGAGGTAGCCTTCACACTCTGATAGGCAGAGGTCTACCTTCCCATTTAACTGATCAAATTGTCACCTGATGGACCAACATGGCAATCTGTGGGCACAAATCATAGAATTCTACAGCCTGCAGGGTTGGGAGAGGCCTTTAAGATCATCCAGTCCAACCATCAACCTAACCCTGATAGAAACCATCACTAACCCAAGTCACCAAGCACTATGGCCACTCGGCTTTTGAATCCCTCCAGGGATGGTGTCTCAACCCCTGCCCTGGGCAGCCCAGCCCAAGGCTTCAGAACCCTTTCCATGTGAACATTTTTCTGAATCTCCAATCTGAACCTCCCCTGGCACAACTTGAGGCTGTTTCCTCTTGTCCCATCGCCTGTGACTTGGGAGAAAAGACAAATCCCCCCTGGCTGCACCCTCCTTTCAGAGAGTTGTAGAGAACAAGGAGGTTCCTCCTCAGCCTCCTCTTCTCCAGGCTGAACACCCCCAGCTCCCTCAGCCTCTCCTCACAAGACTTGTACTCTAGACTTCTCACCAGCTCTGTTGCCCTTTTCTGGACCGGCTCCAGCCCCTCAGTGTCTTTTTTGTGGTCCAAAACTGGACACAGCCCTCCAGGTAGGGCCTCACCAGTGCCCAAACCCCGCTGAGCTCAGGAAGTCCTGAGGCACAGTCTCGTTTCACCACAACACCCTGAACTTCAGCAATCCCCAGCGGCTGGAGTATTTACGAGCAGAACAGCAGCGTGGTCAGGGAAAACAGCCCTTCCTGGGTAAAAACCCAAAATTTACAGGCAAGCCATTTGCTGTCCGAGAGTGCAATAAAAGCAGTTCCTGAAATACCAATATTTACAGGCAGAGCCAAGGTCTGAGCTGTGAGGTACTTTCTCCTCAGTCCCTGCCTGGAAAAATTAAGTCAAAAAACTGGTTTTAAAATGTAAGTGCGTGTGTGCACTTCATCAGCTCTGAACAGGCACAGAGGAAAATCAGACCGAGACGTGAAAACCACTCATATGAACATATTTGATGATGATGAACTTATGATTAATGTGAAAGATAAAAACTGGTGAACTGCGCTTTTAGAAGCGTTTCCCTCTCGCCAATTACCACTCAAACCTCAGGAGCTGAGCACAGAAATGTAAAATACACATTTATCTAGCATTTCCACATGCTACTAACGTAATCCCTTTAACTATTGGAAAGGATTTTAAACTACACACCCACTGTACCGCATACATAGCAGGATGGGAAGCAGAAAGCACCCAGTACACTTCAACCACTGGAACGGTGGGAAAAGTCCCCAAAGCTGCTTTCCACAAGCCCCCACTGAAAAGCTGAGAACATGGTGGGATTTCTGAAGCCATGAGATGAGGTGCAGTCAAGGGTTAGTCTCGAGTTAAGCGGGTTCAACAGCAAAGAACATCAAGAGAGTGAAAAGGCCATGCTCCCTACACTTACTGGAGCTGCTCTAAGCATCAACTCAGTGAAGCTGCCAAGGAAGCCCCAAAGTTGGTAGAAAAGCAGGAAATTAAAATAAATACTCAACAACATGCAATGACTTATTATTTGTGGCTTGAATTAGAGCAGATGAAGGTCTCAGCCTCCTCTTTGCACCGGCAGCACTCACAGCAAACTGGCAGTGGACAGCCTGAATGTAAAAATCCCCATAATTGCAATCAAACAGAGCAAAACCCCAAAATAGTGCAAGCAAGATCTTCCCCTGGAGCGCAGCATTCTGGAAGGCGAGAGCTGCCCTCAGCACAGGCTGGCACTAAACCCAGCCCCTTCTCTCAGCTCTCCTCTGCTTGCTGTGAAAAATAATGATCTGTTGATCTTGGGTTGTCATTCAAACTGTGTACCCACTAAGGCAGCATCTGTCTCTTTACTGGATCTTCTCTGCGGTGTTTACCAACTCTCAAAACAGAACAGAAACAAAACCACCACAACAAAACTTCTAGAAACACTTTTAAAATCCCATTTGTCAAAAGGCCCTGATAATGATGGCCACCAGAGTTCAAAAAACCCCTCAGCCACACTGACACAGTGACTGTGCCTATGAAAAGGCATGAATTTATACTGTACTTCCAATATCAGTACAATTTAGAGGGGAATTTTTTTTTTGCACCTCCATTATGGAAAGTGAGTGCAAATGGTTTGTGACAAAGGAGCTGTGAGTTGGACAGCATCGCTCGGGGTGGAGCATCCAAACCTTGCTCCCCGTGCTGAAGCCCAACTGGTTGGTAACTGGGGAAAGTTCACACAGGAAAAAGACTAAAATCATCAGAAAGAGAAAACTTGAAGGTGATGTGAAAGGAGCTCCTGCTACCCCTAGTCCTTTCCTGCACCAAAGCCTGGCTCAACGTCTAGTTATAAAAATGCCCTTGGAAATAGCTTCGCATTTAACACTTCAGCAGTGTTCAAAACTTGAAGGCTTAGGTATACAGAATGGTATGGGGTTGAAGGGACCTCTGGAGATCATCTCCTCCAACCCCTGCCAGAGCAGGTCCCACAGGAACGTGTCCAGGTGGGTTTGAATGTCTCCAGAGAAGGAGACTCCACCACCTCTCTGGGCAGGCTCTGCCACCCTCACAGGAAAGAAGTTCCTCCTCATGTTGAGATGGAACTTCCCATGTTCATGTTTGTGCCCGTTCCCTCTTGTCCTGTCCCTGGGCACCACTGAGAAAAGCCTGGCCCCATCCTCCTGACACCCACCCTTGAAGTATTCATGGGTGTTGATCAGATCCCCCCTCAGTCTTCTCTTCTCCAGACTAAAAAGCCCCAAGTTCCTCAGCCTTTCCTCATCACAGAGATGCTCCAGGCCCCTCATCACCTTCGTAGTCCTCTGCTCTAGCCTCTCCAGCAACACCACCATATACCCAATTCATGGGTGCAGCCACTCAACCATGAAAAAAGAAGAAAAAGGAAAAACAAAAAAGGGTAACTGACTGAGTAGTGGCATAATTTGTGTCACACGCAAAGGACATACAATGTACGTGTTAAAGCGCATCCCTTTCTAAAGATTTTGGATAAACAGCCTGACAGCATAAAAGAATACACTGTGAAGACCATTTTCCCTCTGTAAACACCACAATTGCACCCAAAACATGAGTCAGGTGCCTGGCCAAGAGAGGCAGGGGCCTCCAGCCCTCACCCCGAAAGCCCCGGCACACACACGACTGCAGGCAGGAATCCACCCCAGTCCCTGATGCTGGAGATGTGCTCAAGCTTTTGCAGTATCATGAAATTACAGGTGAAAGAATAAAGAGCTGGAGAAAGATAACAGTGAGAGCGACCTAACTCCATAAAAGAGGCAAGTTAAGTCAAAGGAAGATGGTCTCTCTCCAGTTCCTTTCACCTGAAACTATTTTATTTTCAGTAACACGGTGGTTTTTGCTCAAGTCTTCTCTTACTGTCACATCCCAAAAGAGTTCCATGAGCTCCTTCCAGCTCCCCATCACCCACCAACCCACCCCATGTCCACACTGGGACAAGGAAGCCTGGTTGGAAAGCTGCCACGTCATTCTGGACAGAGATGGAGAGAATTTGGGGAAAAAACAGAGGGGAAGTTGAAAAAGCTCCAAGTCATTTAAATGTGGATTTTTCCCCCATTTTTCTGCCATGTGGCTAGACTATCTCTGCTGGTGCGCAGAGAAGTTTTCTGTGGCACAGCTGGAGAATGGAGGGAGCAGGAGCATCACAGAAAATACTCTTGTCCTCCCTCTGCCTCAGCTCCGGGGACTTCCACAAAGCTGGCACGGCGGTGAATCAGCCCTCTGTGCCCAGCTGCCTCCCCCCCGCGCCCGCCGACACACTCACACATTCACTCTTTGGGGGTTCGGTTGTTGGGGTTTTTTATACTCAGAAGGGAAGCTTTTATGAGGTTTGCAGTTCAGGCAGCGCCCTCAAAGAGGCAGAGGGGGCTCCTGAGCCCAAAGCGTGGCCCCACAACAGGAGGAATCCCCTGGGCTCTTCCACAGCCCAGGCACGGCCAGTGCTGGTCCCAGCAACCTGCCAGCTTCAAATATCCTACCTTTGTGCAAAACTCCTAATTACTGATGGCCCTGATTAGGCTGTGTGTTACCATTAAAATCACTCGAAAGGCACAGACCATTTATCGAGTATGAATTCTGAATTCTTGTGAGAACGTGAGATTATTCCTTTTACGAGTACGTTTCTCCTCATCTTTCCAGTAACACTGCAGGCAGACCCGTGTGTGTCTCCCCCCCCTTTCCCAACCTCCCTGACGTCCCAGAGGTGGGTAGGGAGGTGCAGGAAGACGGTGCTCGTTGATGAAAAAGCCCAGCCGAACGGTGAACACGGCTCGGCCGGCAGGATGGCACCTGCAGCGACCTAGAATCATAGAATCACAGAATCATTCAGGTTGGCAGAGACCCCTGGGATCATCAAGTCCAACCATCAGCCCTACTCCACAAGTTCTCCCCTACACCAGAGCCCTCAACACCACATCCAATCTACTCTGAAACACAGTCAGGGATGGGGACTCCACCCCCTCCCTGGGCAGCTGATTCCACTGACTGACCACTCTCTCTGGGAAAAACTTTTTCCTCATGTCCAGCCTAACCCTACCCTGCTGCAGCTTGCAGCCATTCCCTCTCCTTCCATCGCTCATTGCCAGTGAGAAGAGACCAGCACCAACCTCCCTACAATGCCCTTTCAAGCAGTTGTAGAGAGGGATGAGGTCTCCCCTCAGCCTCCTCTTCCTCAAACTAAACAACCCCAACTCCCTCAATCCATCCTCATAAGCCTTGTTCTCCAGGCCTCTCACCAGCTTCGTTGCCCTCCTCTGTACTCGCTCCAGCACCCCGATATCTCTCTTGTGCTGAGGTGCCCAGAACTGGACACCAGACTCAAGGGGTGGCCTCACCAGTGCTGAGCACAGGGGGACAATCCCCTCCCTACTTCTGCTGGTCACACTATTCTTTATGCAAGCCAGGATGCCATTGGCCTTCTTGGCCACCTGGGCACACTGCTGGCTCATGTTCAGCCTCCTGTCGACCAGCACCCCCAGGTCCTTTTCTGCCAGGCAGCTCCAGCCACACTGCCCCAAGCCTGTAGCCATCCATGGGGTTGGTGTGGCCCAAGTGCAGGACCTGGCACTTGGCCTCGTTGAAGGCCATGCCATTATCTCACCACGGAGAGCCTGAAGGAAACCGCTCCTTAAATGAATCAGAAGGGTTCTATTGGGCCTTGTAATTTGGCTCCCTAGAAAGGTATTTCCATACTAGACAGGGAGGTTTCAGTCCTGAAGGTGAAGGAGCAGAAAGAGATTAATTATCCAGCTGAAAGCAAGCAGAGACTGAAGTTTGCCAGCACTAAACTCTCCCGTACGACTTTGTCGCTACAATAAATAAAATCTGGTTGGACAGAAACAACATCTGCACAAGCTTTTCCTTCCTGCATGATCCAAAATCCGGGTGCAGCCTGGAAATATTCCTTCAAAGAATTCTAGAATTTGAAGAGCTGAAACCATATTTAGGCAAAGACAAATGATGGAGGAGTTCAGGCTGCATTTAACACATCCTGTGAAACACAAGTTGTCTTTTGGGTTTCCAACAATATGACACCATGGCTATGCAGGGCTAATGAAAGATCCCTTTGGTAATTATGACCTTCAGGAGAGGTGTTTTCAGGTGCTTCAGTGATGAGCCTGATAAAACACTAAATCATAGAATCATAGAAACACGAGGTTGGAAAGGACCTATGAGACCATCTAGTCCAACCCTCCTCCTCTCACCAATCCTACCCCCTCAGCCACTAAACCATGTCTCATAGCACCTCATCCAGACGCTTCTTGAACACCCCCAGGGACGGTGACTCCCCCACCTCCCTGGGCAGGCCCTTCCAGTGCCTGACCACTCTGGGGGAGAAAAGGATTGTCCTGACATCTCATCTAAATCCCCCATGGTGCAACTTGTGGCCATTCCCTCCAGTCCTGTCATTAGTTCTCTGGGAGAAGAGGCCAACCCCCTCCTCTTCACAACCTCCCTTCAGGAAGGTGTAAGAGTGCCATGAGGTCTCCCCTCAGCCTCCTCTTCTCCAGACTAAACAATCCCAGCTCTCTCAGTCCTTCCTCACAGGACTTGTGCTCCAGACCCCTCACCAGTTTTGTTGTCCTTCTCTGGACACATTCCAGGGCCTCCATGTCCTTCTTGTAGCGAGGGGCCCAAAACTGAACACAGCACTCGAGATCTAGCACTCCTACAGGAGAGATATAAAATATATAAATAATAAATATATTGTATATATAAATAACCAAACCTGCCCTTCCCTGATTGCCCAGCATCACTTCCTGAAGCATCCAGTGTCCTGCTCTTTACAAGGCACCGTATAAATCGATTTGATGGACTCCAGCTCTCCTTATCTATTTTATTTCATCTGTCCCTCTGTGGTCAGGTGTTCCAGCAGCGAGGCTCTTTCTAGGGCATCAGTAGTTAATGGAAGAATAAATAAATAAAAAAAAGATGGTCACCAGTCTGCAACTGTCTCCTTTTGTTTTGAGAGGGCAACAGAGGGATCAGCAGGAGCAGGACAATACAAGGGAGCAAGGGTGAGTGACTGCCTCCATCCCCGCCAGACAATCTCTCTGTGCCAGCAGCCGGATTAACAAGCAATATGGTAGGGATTCACACCTCTGAACGGGTCAGGAAAAGGGCACACAAATCATTTCACTACTATTACTCTACCCTGAGTTCAGAAAAAAAACCTAAACCAACCTCTTTTGCTGTTGTTCTCATCGTTTAGAGAATGAAGTTCATAGCTCAAGGTTTGTAAAGAGCAGCTACAAATATAACAACACTGAAAAACAGATGACAACTCCAAAAATTCTGAAGGACACAGCAGGGTGGGTTTTTTTTAGAAGATAGATCTGCCAAGTAAATGTGACTATTGCTGCCAAAACTCTGTAATTCACTACGAGCTACTGGAAAAAGCCTGTGTAACACTAATGCAAAACAAGCACACGTACAAGCACTGCCCTGCTTGTCTAAAGAGGAATTTCTGTGCTCCAGTCGCATAATACGGGTCACAAGAGATTATACAACCTTGCTCCAATCACATAATACTGGTAACAATAGATTATACATCCTTCTCAGAAGGAAAGAGTTAGTTAGTTGCTACTGACTCCAGTGGTTACCCATCCCAGAAACCATTACTAACTGGAGTGGTATTTGCATACAGAAACAAGCCCTCTGCTTACACTGCTGCATCCCGGAGAGGGGCAGACTGGAGATTCAGAAAAATGTTTACATGGAAAGGGTTCTGAAGCCTTGGGCTGGGCTGCCCAGGGCAGGGGTTGAGACACCGTCCCTGGAGGGATTCAAAAGCTGGGTGGCCATAGTGCTCGGTGACTTGGGTTAGTGATGGTTTCTATCAGGGTTAGGTTGATGGTTGGACTGGATGATCCTAAAGGTCTCTCCCAACCCAGACAATTCTCTGATTCTATGATTCTATCCAGCTGAACTGCTGTGATTACTCATCATCCTGCTGATCTTCAGGCAGGACACCCTTCTCGGCTCCTGCTCTCACATTGCTCCCTTTCTCCTCTTTCCACAAAGGAGATCAAAGCTTCTTAGAGAATATAAAAGGAAAGAAAGAGCAGAAGAAAAAACCCAACCCTTCACTTCTGCGGAAGGCAGAATGCTAGATTTCTCCTACTGTAGGTTTGGTGCAGGTCTCATGCAGACACTGGGTAAGAAAAGCACTGAGAGCTTCTCACGAGTGAAGGTCACGGAGGCAGCGTCGGTTCCAGCGGCCTGCTCTGCAGCTCATGGCAGCGCGGCCCCGGCGAGGCGGGCACTGCAGAGGGAGGGAAAGCTGCAGCCGCAGAGATACCGCTGGCTCTGAGCGACACCCGCTTCTCATATCCACACCTCTGCCTAACTTGTGTATCACTACATGGCAATAGGGAAGAACACAAACACAGCATCACATACAATTATTAATTTCAGAACTGGACACTGAAGAAAATNTCACCAGCTCCGTGTCCCTCCTCTGCACTCGCTCCAGCACCTCGATATCTCTCTTGTGCTGAGGTGCCCAGAACTGGACACCAGACTCAAGGTGTGGCCTCACCAGTGCTGAGCACAGGGGGACAATCACCTCCCTGCTTCTGCTGGTCACACTATTCTTTATGCAAGCCAGGATGCCCTTGGCCTTCTTGGCCACCTGGGCACACTGCTGGCTCATGTTCAGCTGCCAGCACCCCCCATTATATACAGCCTGCACAAGGGCAGACCCTTCCCCATCTGGACACGGGGAACCAACCATGGTTTGCAGAGACAGGTTCATATCAACGTCAGATCGTCATGCCAGGTCCCAGGGGCAACAGGGATAAAGCAGCATCTCTTGAAAATCCTAAGCTCTCAGTCACCACTATTCACCAAGACTTGAGTTTCCCAGCATTGCTGAGCTTTCCAACAGCTACCCTAAGCCTGCTGCCAGGGTTTTCCTGTGGCTGCTCTGTTTTGGTTTCCTTGGACTGTTCCTACTCGCAGAGATGAACACAGCTGTGATCAGCAAATGGCCATCACAAGCTCACTCACCGATGTGGATGCAGAACCCAACCCAGCATTTTGGGTTACCTGGACATTTTGCAAACCTTATTCTAAATATCATAGACTCATCGAAATGCAAGGTTGGAAAGGACCTATGAGACCATCTAGTCCAACCCTCCTCCTCTCACCAGTCCTACCCACTCAGCTACTAAACCATGTCTCATAGCACCTCGTCCAGACGCTTCTTGAACACCCCCAGGGACGGTGACTCCCCCACCTCGCCGGGTAGGCCCTTCCAGTGCCTGACCACTCATCTAAATCTCATCTAAATCTCCCCTGGTGCAAATTTTGGCCATTCCCTCCAGTTTCACAGAATATCAGGGATTAGAAGGGACCTTAAAAGCTCATCTGGTCCAATCCCCCTGCCGGAGCAGGAACACCTCCAGGAGGGTCTGGAATGTCTCCAGAGAAGGAGACTCCACCACCTCCCTGGGCAGCCTCTTCCAGGGTTCCCTCACCCTCACCCTGAAGAAGTTTTTTCTCATATTTTAGTGGAACCTCCTCTGTTCCAGCTTGCACCCATTGCCCCTTGTCCTAACTAACTTTGTGTTCCTGTTGCCCTCAACACACCTTACTCCCATTTCCAAGGTGGGCATAGGGCTGATTGTCACCAAGGGCCTCACAGGGGGGGACGCAGAAAGAAACCGCGTTTTGACATTTACCCTGTAATCTCCTGCAAGAGATCCTTCTCCTGCTGCAAGGCCTCCACTCCCACCCCCCCAAACACACTCTGCACTCCCTTCCAAACTCTCTACGAGGTTTCCCGGAGCCGGGAAGCCCAGCGTACAGCTCCTGCTTTCTCCTTCTCTCATTTTAAGGTCACCGAATCTGTTTTTATCTCCCAATAACAGGCAAATCTTTTGTTAAGTGACACCTCAACCAATTCCTTGGAGCCCAGTAGCTCTAGTGGGAACATCTTTATTAGACATATCAAAAATGCTGTGAGCATTTCTGTACTAGCTACTGCAACAGCCTTTCAGTAATTTCCTCCCCTCTCCACTTAACAATTAAGTAAATATTTTGCCCATTTCTGGTCAGTTTTCACCTTGCCAGTACACCTATTCTTGAAACATCTTTGAGGGTACACTGGAAAAGCCAAAGCACACTGCTGGGATCACTGGGTAAGCCAGGACTTTGCTGGGAACGTGTCTAGAGAGGCAGGGATAGCCCACATGATTAAGTAAGAATTTGTTTAGATTATTGCTCCTAAGTGTATAATAGCCTTTAAATTCACCAGCAAAACCAGCGTATGCATGGTCTGCAGACTGGGAAGTCCATTTCTCACTGCGTATCAGCACTTGCCTATCTCTAACAAATGAGTAGCCCAAGGAAATCAGTGGGGTGTTTCACCTGCTTAGAATGAAGCTTGACTTTAACTACTCCAACGAACCAGACCTGAGGTTTCTTCACCAGGCAGGCTGCGGAATACATACAAAATAGACTCAACCCAATAAATAAATAGAAAGTTTCTGTTTTATCAACGCCTCCAGCAAGTTTATTTACTAAGTGCAACAGGGTGCTGGCCCTGATAGGGATTCTGAGAAATTAGTTTTAAGTAAACATGTAAATGCTGGTTTAAAACAAACAAACAAAACCACCACCAACAACAAAATCACACAAAAAAAGAAGAAAAGGTCTATTTCTAAGCCCTAACTGTGGTAGCAAGGAAGATAATAAACCTGCCAATAAAACTGGCAGCCACACACCCACCCTGATCTGCTATTCACAGAACAGAAAATATTAACTTTTTCTATAGAGTTTTTAAGAGCTCAGCAGCAGCCCCTGATGCAGTTACATATTTGCTCCCTAATGAGGTTAGAAAGCCCCAGAGGAAGGTCTTACTTCTGTGCCATATTCTATTATGTCCTCACAATACCCTGCTATAGACTTGTTCAGGCCCATTTAACTCTCCAAGACTTGTTCAAAAAGGTTATTCAGCAACAGCCACCTCCAGTTGCAGAGAGATAAGGGGAACCACCAGGCGGCAGGTTCCCAACACCCAGAAGCCCCATCCCGGTTTTTGAGCCCGTGTGTTCAGAGGGTGCGTTGGGAGGAGAGAGGACAGCAGAAGCTGCTGAACACCAGCAGAACTAACACAAGGAGCACCCCACAGCGCCCCAGGAGCTTCCCGTCGGCCCCACATCGGTGGAAGGACGTTACCTCGGCTGCGCAGGCTCCGTGGGAACTGCAGGACGTAAGGTATGAGCAGCAGTTCAGCTGCTGTAGGGAAGTGTAGGGAGGTGACTGTCCCCCTGTGCTCAGCACTGGTGAGGCCACCCCTTGAGTCTGGTGTCCAGTTCTGGGCACCTCAGCACAAGAGAGATATCGAGGTGCTGGAGCGAGTGCAGAGGAGGGACACGGAGCTGGTGAGAGGCCTGGAGAATAAGGGTTATGAGGATCGATTGAGGGAGTTGGGATTGTTTAGTTTGAGGAAGAGGAGGCTGAGGGGAGACCTCATCACTCTCTACAACTGCTTGAAAGGGCATTGCAGAGAGGTTGGTGCTGGTCTCTTCTCACGGGCAATGAGCGACAGAAGGAGAGGGAATGGCTGGAAGCTGCAGCAGGGTAGGGTTAGGCTGGACATGAGGAAAAAGTTTTTCCCAGAGAGAGTGGTCAGTCAGTGGAATCAGCTGCCCAGGGAGGGGGTGGAGTCCCCATCCCTGACTGTGTTGAAGAGTAGATTGGATGTGGTGTTGAGGGCTCTGGTGTAGGGGAGAACTTGTAGAGTGGGGCTGATGGTTGGACTTGATGATCCCAAGGGTCTCTTCCAACCTCTATGATTCTATGATACTGAAAACTGGATTTGTGCTTCTTCTCAAGTAGAGTGGCCGAGGTGGGAGAGTGTCCTTGTCCATGAGATTTCAGTTTTCCTCCTCATGGAAGCGAGACCTAGCAAATGGGGTGTTTCTCCAGTGTCCTGACTCAAGCACCCGCGAGGCACACGGCGGAGGAGAGACCTTCTTCTAATTGGAGACCACTCTTCAGAAACACGTGGCCCTCGCTGCTGCCTTGCCCAAGGTCAGAGGCTAAGTGGGTGATGAACAAGCAGACCTGCTAACTTCCACACGGGGAAGAATTAAAACCCAATTTAACTTCAGTATCAACCCTGGCATTTGACACTGTCAAAACACTTTCCTGTTGTAAAGCAGCAGCAGACTGGGAGTGAAAAACCTGCTGGAAAGCTGGCACTGAAATCAGACTTTGTAATCAGTCTTTATTTTTTTTTTTTTTTCCTTAAAATCAGACTATTTTCTAAGAAAAAGTTTGATCAAGAATATTAAGCAAGCGAACCATTAATTCCAAATCCAGTGTTTGTGGCTCTGCTGGATGACTAGCTTGGATTCTACGTGGAAATTAATAACTGAAGGGAGGTTTTCCTTCAGTATTCCCTCACATTAGGATACTTTGGGTACTGCATGTCTAAACACACCAGTTATTTTTTTTCCCTTCCCTGTAATATCAAACTTGTGCATGACAAGTTGCACAGACCAGTGAACAGGGAGGATGGTATCAATATTTCCATCATTTTATGCTTTGCTGATACTATTTGATAGAAATCAGAGTCCCCATCCCTGACTGTGTTTCAGAGCGATTGGATGTGGTGTTGAGGGATCTGGTGTAGGGGAGAACTTGTAGAGTAGGGCTGATGCTTGGACTCCATGATCCCAAGGGTCTCTGCCAACCTGAATGAGTCTATGAAATAATCAGCTGCAATCACCCAGTATCTTTTCTTAAAGATCATTAAGAAATTGTTCTTAGAAACTCATTATTTTCCACATTAAACTACAACTGCCAGTGGTACTTTATCACTCTGCACTGAACGTAGCGCTGGTTTTCTATTTATTTCCCTGCTGTGTTTCTCAAAATGCATCATTCAATCAGGAAACACCCAGGACAGTACGTTTTATGTCGCCATCATGTCCCATTTCAGCTGCCCATCTGACACCCACCCACACCATGAACCCCCAGGGAAAGCGAAGCAAAGCACGGCAGCAGCTGGGAGGCACCAGCGACGCTGAAGGATTCCAGCAAAGTCGGAAAAACTGTTGTGAACACAACTGGCAGGTCTCGGCCACCGACTACAATCAATGTTTGCCTTTTAAATTAGCTCAGAATTGAAATAAAACCCACTTCTGTCTCAGCTACCAATTCAATTGATATTGATAGTCCCGCGCGCTCGGTGTTTAATATCCACTGAATCCCTGCTGGAACCATCCTGCAGTCAGGCAGCGAGGGCTCGTCTCCGATGCACGCTTCTGCTCAAACCCAGAGCTGGCTCCACTGCCCTCCTGGGGACTGCCCATGCAAGGAAAGGCTGCACCAGCTCTGCTGCTACGATAACAGAGCACTTCTCAGCTGCAAGGCCAACCAGCTGAAAGAGAAATCCTGCTGTCACACCTCAAAATAAGCTTTTTTTTTTTTCCCCACCAAGGAACTGCAGAGGGAAATGGATGGCAAACAGATAAAAGATGTTATTTACGTCAAAACAAAAATATTTTGTACTTTATTAAATCCCATTAGTTCAGTGTCTGTTTAAGAAGGTTTACAATTCAAGTTCAAATTACAACCTGAGACTCTCGTGACCCATAAACTTTCCCCCTGGTGTGAGTGTGACTGTTAAAGAACAGGGGAAGAGACCGAGGCAGAGTAGGTACCCCCTCATAGCTCCATGGTAGACCACCACCTCTCACATGCTGATTATGTCTGGGATCTGGGCAAACACCCTGTGCTGCAAGAGCACACGTGGAGTGAAGGTGAAGGTGCACCACCACGACCTTCTCAACCGCAGAAGCAACACAGCCTGGGAGCCTTCAAACACCCAGACCTTCCTGAGCCTCTTCTCTGCGTGAGATGGCAGGAAGGCTCACGAAAAAAAAGACAGAATTCCAAATTTAGGGGAGCTGTAAAGGAGATATAAGCCACTTTCTCAACTGCTGCCCTTGTCCAAGGGCCTCTTCTGTAGCTCACAGACATCTGAATTTTACCATCAGCTCCTGCTGACTTCAGATCTCAAACATCTCTGAACACGCTGCTCTGAAAGATTGCTCCACTGTGCCTACTGGAACTCAAATTACTCCGGTTCCCACTTAAAAAATATTGTTCCTCTTGCTTTCTTTGACAGATAAGAATCGGGCACGTTATGAAAAGGTCTGTAAGCTATTCCAGATGGCATTTCAGATAATGCCTGCTCTTTTGCCAAGACACACAGACTGCTGGAACGGCAGGAGCGCGGGAGCTGAGGGGAGTTTAACAATTGACAGGCTGTGATTGACACCGCTCTGCTCCTGGTGTGAAATGCCCTATTTTAGGGCCGGCCGGGGCTCGGCAGCAGGACTGCGGCAGCCGCCCCGCTCGCCTCCTGCCTGTGGGTGGGAACTGGCACAGAGGCACGATGCAGAGAGTGCCCGCTCTCCTTTTCTGCACTGTCATCCCCAACCAGGCGCCACACACACGGTCTGACACAGCCTGGTTTCTCCAGACCCAGAAACGGTATTTTTGGTCTATCATTTAGTCCCAGAGAGGTATTTGCTGTACTCAGCACTGGTGAGGCCACACCTTGAGTCAGGTGTCCGGTTCTGGGCACCTCAGCACAAGAGAGATATCGAGGTGCTGGAGTGAGTACAGAGGAGGGCAATGAAACTGGTGAGAGGCCTGGAGAATAAGGCTTATGAGGATGGATTGAGGGAGTTGGGATTGTTTAGTTTGAGGAAGAGGAGGCTGAGGGGAGACCTCATCACTCTCTACAACTGCTTGAAAGGGCATTGTAGAGAGGTTGGTGCTGGTCTCTTCTCACGGGCAATGAGCGACAGAAGAAGAGGGAATGGCTGCAAGCTGCAGCAGGGTAGGGTTAGGCTGGACATGAGGAAAAAGTTTTTCCCAGAGAGAGTGGTCAGTCAGTGGAATCAGCTGCCCAGGGAGGGGGTGGAGTCCCCATCCCTGACTGTGTTTCAGAGTAGATTGGATGTGGTGTTGAGGGCTCTGGTGTAGGGGAGAACTTGTAGAGTAGGGCTGATGGTTGGACTTGATGATCCCAGGGGTCTCTTCCAACCTGAATGATTCTATGATTTTATTGCCTTTGCTCTCCCCCTCAGTCCGGGTTCTCGTGCCACTGCAGCTTTGTTAAGGGGAAACCCATCCCACCCTCAACACCAGGCAGGAAAGCTTCGGTTTGGTGGATGCTCAGTTGCACATAAATAAATAGAAAAAGAAGAGAACTCGAGACAGGCAAATGGAGGAAAGAAGCAATTTCAAGTTCTTGGAAACAGTAAGTGTACATCGTTTAAACCTTGCCTTTCAGAGCCTGGCCACGAGTGTCAGAAGGGAGTTTATGGTTCCCTCATCTTTTCCATTAACATCGACACCAGATCTGACCTTTAGTCAATGAAAATATGGGAAGACTTTACCTCTCTGCAGTGAGATGACTCTCTTTACTAAAACTGTTATGGCAGGACCATTCACAGAAATTCTCCTCACAAAAACGGAAAACTGAGAAATAAATTTTCAAACTTTCAACAAACCAGGAGGGAAAAACCAGCACAAACCTGGTTTCCCCCGGTACAACCAGGGGAAACGAGCTAGGAACAGGAGTCACAATGCTTCATTCCCATGAGACCTTTTCCAAACATCCACATTACAGTTAGCTTAAACCTTGAATACAAGGTGCCTTCCAGACTGCGAAAGTTAAAAGAGGTGAAAATAAGACATTTAAGAATTTTTATATGGATCAACCTCTGACTTGGGAAATGACCTTTCCCACATCCTGCCTATAGGACACTCTGGATCTTGATGAGCTGCCTTGTTCCAACGAGGGGGGAAACCAAGAAAATAATAATAATAATTAATATATAATAATTAGTATTTCCATTTAAGTGGAATATTTTGAAGAGAAGCTCACACTTACTTCTGAAAACCTCCACATCCTAAACTGACCTTCCTACTCCTCGCTCGCCCTGCGGGAGGTGAGGGCAGCCCAGCACAGCGACTCCGCACCCTGAACGCCCGGGCAGCAGAGGCCAGAAGGTCTGGGATAACCCGAGGAGGGAGCAATTCAGGCTGCAGTGCTGAATCCCTCCTAAGAGACGGGAAGGATGGCATTCTAAAGCAATGTATCATCTCTTAACGGGGGGCTTATAGACAGAAGGTTACTGCAGAAGAGCTCAGAGTCTTCAGAGCTACCCGAAGGAGAGGAGCTGGTAGCAGCTTTTCCCCCGAGAGGTGTGTGTGCTCTCCTGTTCTCTAGCAAACGGGTCCCAAGAGAGTTTCTCTTCCACTGGCTCAGGCAGGACAAAAGGTGACCACAATGTCAACAACTTTTCAATCACCAGCAGAGGTGTTACATTGGAGGGAGAGACCCTGCGATGGAAAACCTTATGCCATTCCCAACCTCCCAAGCCCGATCTTCCTCCCATTAACAAGCCCACACAACAGCATCCCCTATTGACTGGGGAAACCCCACCTGCACAGGTCCTGCATTATTGCAGTTAGAACTTCAGTTTTCAAATCTACAACTTATTTAGAAACTTCAGAGATTTAGAAGTCCTCCAATTTTTGTCCTTCCAAACTCCTGCCTCTTGCACGCACGTGGTCTCCAAGTGCAACATCAGATAAACCTGCTCATTTATTAATTATTCACAAGCTACAGGTCTTCTGAAGAAGATTTTCTCTCCAAAATAAACAATAGAAAATTTCCATTTCACTGTATTAACAAGGAGCACAAAAGCAGAGCCTAAAAGGACACACTAGCAGTATTTCCAAGAAATATTAGCCTTGGCCTTGTCTTCTTTTGCAAGGCAACTTCCCAGACCAAGACAGGAAGCAGGTACAGGAAGAATCCTTAGGTATTCATACAGCATTCATACATCTCTCACCTTACACAGAAGCCAGTATAAACATTGCCAAGGTATTAGAATGATTTAAGGTACAAAAAGGATGTTCAGCACATTGAGTTTTTAATAAAAGGATGGCATGTTCACACCTAGCCCTGCACTGTGTCAACTGAAGAACATTGCATCAACCACCAAACGCCTCTAACCCCTGGTACAGCACATGCTGCCACTGCACTGACTTCAAAACACTCCTACATGCTCAGTCCTTCTGTACCCACCTGGAGGAGAAGAGTTCAGAGCATGAGTAATGATAGCATTCATGACTACAAAGCTAGATATAAGGGGAGACCTTCTGGCCTCTCCCACTCCCTGAAAGGAGGGTGCAGCCAAGGGGGGGGTTGGTCTCTTCTCCCAAGTCACTGGTGATGGGACAAAAGCAAACAGCCTCAAGTTGCACCAGGGGAGGTTCAGACTGGAGATTAGCAACAATTTTGACACTGAAAGAGTTAAGGCTTGGGCTGGGCTGCCCAGGGCAGGGGTTGAGGCACCATCCCTGGAGGGATTCAAAATCCGGGTTGCCAGAGTGCTCAGTGACATGGGTTACTGATGGTTCTGTTTCAGGGTTAGGTTGGTGTTTGGACTGGATGATCCTAAAGGTCCCTTCCAACCCAGACAGTTCTAGGATTCTATACATTATTAAAATAATCCTTTTTGAAGACCGTTAGTCTAGTTCCTTTTCAGAAGGCAGAACAATACAGCTACTTGTCACATCCTCATGTAAGTGCTGTCAGGTTAGTGTTCTTCCTATTTACAGAAGCTGGTTCAGCAATTCAAACCTTGCTCTACACCAGTCTGGGGGTTTCTAACCCAGCCTGCCTCTTCTTACAAGTTCCCTAGGAGCCATTTGCCTGAAACCATGACCTGACTGCAGCATCTCACACAAAACTCCTTCCTAATCTTTCTCTTCTCGCCGCTTCTCTGTGCTCCATGAATTAATTGCTGACATTTCCAATCTCCAGTCTCAGCTGTAAGGTGAGTTCACACCTAACACTACACAACTCTGTGTGAGGTTGTCTGGTAAGAGCAGTTATGGATGAGCCAGGCAGTGACACAGGGGTGTAAAACATTAAGCCTCAGAACTCGGCAATTATACATGTTTGGGGTTTTTTTTTCCCCAATATGTTAATGTCAACCTTTAAATAACTTGGTCTAACTATGCACCCAGTAAAATCCACCAACTGCCAATACACCAAGTCAGGAACGTAGCAAGTCAACAAGTGGCATGAGAATTGCTGTGTCTGTAATGAAATCCACAGTGAAAGCCTCCAAGAACCCCTGGGTGCAAGGAACTGTGCTGATTTTTGTAAGGGGCAGTAAATGTCTTATCAGACCCCCAGGAAGGAAGTGGGAGTCACATCCAAGAGAGGCACCCAGAGTACTGTAAGAAAGGGTAACCAGTGGAAGGGGGCAGTGAACGAGTGACCCCACTGGCGTCTTCGCCTTCCAGGAGGTGAAATTTTGAGAGAGGGACAAACGGAGGATTTATAAATCCGCTACTTCTACTGGAAACATGATGCTGTTCAGATTCAATCAGCCTCTTCCAACCTAAGGAACAGTTACAGGAGCAAGCAGAGTCTCAGTTCTATTGCCATTTCCCGGAATCAGTGAGCTACAAGGCAGGCATTTGCCCGCGAGCAGCAGCCACCGCCGGTGGTGAGTAATGGAGCCCTGACACGGGGACAGACAGCACAGCATGGAAACCACTGCTACGCAGCTTTGCTTCATTTGTTTCCATTTTCAAGTAATAACACAATATAAAATTCCCTATTATTTTTAGCTGCTAGAACAGGTGGCATAAGGAGAACAATAAGTTAAGATCTCATTGGTATCAATGCGTGGTCCTGTTCCGTAATATTCTTCGCTTTGTACCAACAAAACGTGGAATTAAGTGATTCAGAATAAATTGTGCTGGTTTATCAGTCAAATTTCCTGCCACACATCCACACCTGCACGCTGCAGCCAGCAGAGCACACCCACCCTCACATTCACAACACCCTGCCACATCAAACCACCGACTGCTTCCCAGAAACCCCAACACACCTCGGTTCAGATCTGGGGGTTTCCAGCTCCACCTGAGGAGGTTTAAAGAACTCACAGACGGCACATTTGTAGAGATGCCCCATCAGTACAAGGTCCCTGGGATAACAGTGGGAGCCTTGTACAACTGCCTGCCTTGGCTGCTTCTTTCTAAAGGCAATCTTGCATGGGAAGAGACTGAGGCAGAAGCTGAGAAGCTCCACACGCGGGTAACTCCACCAGCAGAGTCCTCCGGGCTGGTGCCTCCAGATCTCCTCATTTTCTGGAGCTGATGTCCCCTCCTTCTCATCACTGGGTTCTTCACCACAATAACTCACTGAACGGAAAACCTCCTGCATGAAAATCCTTTAGCATTCCATTAACACACTCACCTAATACAGCTTTCTTCAAAAAGTGTCCTCATCCCTACTCAGATCTGGGTTGTGTTGCTGCCTTATTGTCAGATCTCCTGAATTTGCCTAAAATAAGCACCCATGTCAATTCAGGGGGTGGTCACAACTCAGATGGGCTGCTTTGTCTAATTCCACTTCTTCCACAACTTCTTTGGGCAACCTGTTCCAGTGTCTCACCACCTTTTACTGAGAGGTACACTGGCCTAGGTTGGCCAAAGGAGTGGCAGAAGCCTCACCCCTGGAGGGGGTGAAGGCCAGGCTGATGGGGCTTGGAGCAACCTGCTTTGGTGGGAGGTGTCCAAGCAGGGGCTTGGAACTGGATGATCTCTACAGTCCCTTCCAGCCCGAACCATTCTATGATTCTGATTAGATGAATTTGGGCAAATACTGCTTTTGGATAACTGTGCACAGCTGGCAGCTGGCACTACCTTTAATTCATGTGATTTTTGCTTTTCATCTATGGCCATGGCTTTTTGTTGTAATTCTACTCTTTTGCTGCTCACAATATACATTCAAGAAGCACTTTCCTCTTGACCTTGATTAGCGGGACTGAATTTCAACTGTTGTATCTCTAACAAGGAGTTCTGGAAGCCACAAGAATTTTGTAGATCCTTGTGCTGCAGCCTTGAGGAATCAAACCAAACTTCAGGGCTGTGACTCCGGGACAGCCTACAGTATTTATCAGCCATAAGACTGGTGTTTTACCTGATACTGGTGTAACAAGGTGTGAGACTGAAGGGATTCACTTGGTCTTTCACCCTTTCTACCACAGCAGCAGTAAAACTCCTTTCTTGCCCATGAAGAGCAGTGGTAACATTTGCAGTACAGAAGCATGGATTAGAGAAGAGAGAACTAAGACCAGAAACAAATTCTTAGGAGATAAGAAATTAAAACACTTAATTGCTGCAAGAAAATACACAAAAGCAAACAGGGCTCTATAAAAATATATTATTATAAGCCTACTGCCACAGGGGACGAGCCAAAGGCTGTATAGATGACAAACATAAAGCAAATTATGCTCCTTAAATTCCATGAGGCCTGATTTTGCACACAGACACAGCAGCTCAGCACCCAGACGAATTTATTACAAAAATAAAATAAAATAAAATACAAGGCAGAGAATGTTTGTCATTATTTCTCATTTCCTGCTTCCATCTGTTTAGACCCAGCTGCAATCTGGTACTGTACATCATACAACCCCTTTTCTCAGGGTCCCTCTGACTGCCCCCACGAGAGGTGAGCGATGGAAGGGCGAAGGTTAGATCTGGTGCCTGTATTTTCTACGCAAGGAACGGCAATGCCATTTTTGCAGCACTGCAGGGTTTGGAGATGAGCAAAATGCCTAGCAAAATGAAAATAAGGATAAAACAGGAAAAAACCTCCTGTTTTTCCTAAGGCTGTTACGTGTTAGCACAGCAGTGGCATCCTTCAGCAGTAAAACCCAAATAAAATCTACCTTTAACTTCACCAAGAGAGAAGCCTCCCAGGACAGAGGGGTGGGCAGAGGCTGCTGGTTCACTCCCATGTCTCGCACGTGGAAGTCGAATCAGACTGGAATTTTAATTGTGTAAGCAACTCACAGCAAATACTAGCTAGGTGATTTATTCAAATGAAAGTCATCAATATTATCTCTGCTACAGGGAGGAGTGCATTCTATTCATTTCTTTTAGTCTGCGGGAGGACCCACCTTATGTAAAATTTCTGAACCAGCCAGGTCTCCCTCGGTTACCTTCGTGGGGCTAAACAAATCCAGCTCTAATTTAAACTGACCACATCAACTTCTAAGCACTTGCAAGAAGTTGTCAATCAGCATCAGAAATGCACTGGTTCCCCCCCACCATCACAACCTACTTCTGTTTCCCATAATTTACCTCTTGCCGACGGATCACATTTTTCTTACCCAGAGTGGGAATCTGGAAGTCCACTGTTCACTGTTCCATGTATCATTACAGAGGACTCTACCCCAAAGTTTACATAATGAACACCAGCTCACGTTACCTAAATAGCTGTTTTTCATTTCTTCACTAGTGAATTTTGATCTGTACAATATGGCAGTTTTCTAACAGGACACAAGCAAAGCAATTATTTCACCCAGTAAAAGGTAATGGCTTTTGTGACACAGAAGGTCAGGCACCATTACCATGGCTGCTTCCTCCAGTCTTAAAATTATAAATCTTCTATTTTGTCAAGGAACAGGCCAGGCTAAATAAGGAGAAATCATCAGCAGTATGTCTAGGCTACAACGGGATAAATTCTGCCTCGCTCTGCTAGGAGCCTTCTCAGTAGAACAGGGATTCATCCATCTGAACGGGTAACAAGGAGACAACAAAAGCTTAGACAACAATTTCCCAACAAAGGTAATGGGGACTCACTACTAGGAAGAGATAGGGTAGCTGGACAACGTAAAATGGCCACATATTTAACCACAAACACTCTGCAAAGCTCTCCTCCAGAAGAACTGTCGCGTCACAGATCAGCCCCGAAAAGCCACACTCCTGACATTTTTGCAAGAGAAGAATTTCCAACCTGTTTATACTAATAATGCTCAGTATTTTCTATTAAAACATTCCGTACACGCTCCCTTCATCAATACACAGACACCTGCATGTGGCAAGTGCATATTAATAAGGCAGGAAGATTGATGGTTAATTGGTTCTGTGAGTCTCACCCCAGCTGCCTCCCTCTCTCCAGCCGGTACGAGAGCCCCCGGAGTGTTCTCCAGCACCTCGGTGGCAGCAGAACAATCCCCAGCCCAGGTGTTCTCCTGCTTCTTTTCCCTCACTACAAGAGCAATGAGTATCCAAATACTCATAGGAAAAAACCTTCGTAATTCTGCTTTATATTCAACAATATGTTATGTTTGGTTGCAATACTTCAAAACACAAGAGTTGGCTAAGAATCCTCTTTGGGCTGTTACTTGTTTAATGCCAATTTCTGCAAGAATTGTGAATGTCACCCTGCCTCTTCTCCCCTCCCTCCCAGCGCTGTTACAGACACGGCACTGCCTTCAGAACCATTTCTTTTCAAACACCGCAAGAGGGATGGGTGAGGGCATCTTTCATGGGCCCTTTCCAGAATCTGCACCCTGAGAGTTGTAAGGGTTAAGGCAGAAAACATCCAAAGCCTTGTTCTCAGCCATTCTAGGAGAAACATTTGCACATTCTCAGTGTTGAAGAGAAACATAAAATTTTATAAGGTTTACATAAAACAAGGCCAGTAGCTAATACTAAAAGCTGGCATTTTCCCAACTGCCAAAAGCAGATCACTAAATAACAGTCTTAAACTAAAAAGAAAAAAGGCTTAGCAGTGTGCCATGGGTCACCTGCCACCAGAAGGACACGAGGGCTACCATGTGCTATGCAGGTCATTTCCTGTACAGCAGCGTCTTCTGCTGCCAGTGGGAGATGACAAGCGGGCACCCACCTGGCCTCCCAGAGCGTGACTGCCGCAGGGAGATGGAAGCTACAAGCTGCTGAAGGCCAGGAGGCTTTGGGGAACAGCCAGAGGTGCTGGCACTGCTCTCAATTCCTCAGCTGACCCTGGCAGGAGACGTGCTGCTGGGCTGGAGGAGCCTGGGGTTTGGCCTCGCAGAGGGGATCCCCCGCCGGTATCAGGATTAGACGGGGAGCACTGCAAGGATCAGGAACTCATGGTATAAAATTGTACTGTACGTGGTACAACATCAACTGGAACAGAATTGTCAGTATTTGCCTCACATACGGGCAAAAATAGCAACAGCTTCCAGTGCCCAAGAGCCATATATTTAGGCTGGAAAATCTGAAAGTTTTTCCTGCAAGAAAAGTCCATGCAAGAAGAGACACGTAGAGTAAGTCTGATCCAGGAGGCAGTTGTGAAGGACTGCTGAAACACAGGTTGGTCCCTGAGGCGTCCCCCACAGCAGCAGGCAAACGCACCCACCGTTAAGCATCTCGCCCCAATAAAGCATTGAGGACCGTAACACAGGGCTCAGCAGCAGCTACAGGACAAACAGCAGGAGACGTGTTGGTGCAGGAGCAGTTGCTAATCACAAAGGACCATGACAGATTTTTGGCTGTTCATAGTGACTTTCAGAAAACACCTTGTGCTTCTCAACCAGCGCCACACTGCTCTTCGTGTCACCTCAAAGGACCATCACAAACCCCTGACTTGTTGCACTGAAATCCTTCCACTCAAAAACCTCTAAGAACTGTTCCGTGCTTCAAATACAAATCTTGTCTCTTTAAGATCACTTGAGCGCCCTGTGCTGTGCCACCACTGACACTACTGCCCTTTTCCACTTAGCCAGCTATTCCTAAAGTGGCTCCCGAGGCAATAAACAGCAGGTCAAGCACAGAAGCCATTTCTAACACCCAACAGCCTCTGCCAGTCCTTCCCAACTCAGGAAGCTGCTGCCAGCACCTCACCTCGCTCTGCAACCTGCTCTTTCCAGCAATTTATCACCCCAAAAGAGAAACAAGTTCTCCCTTGGGTATTTTAAAAACAGGATCAAGTAACGGTCTGATGGTCATTAGGTCAATGACCCCAAACAAACAGGACAGGAAGAGTCGGGCAACTCAGCTCACCCACAGAAAAGTGATAGAGAAACAAGTCATTTATTGATCAGTGGTATTTTTTTCTCCTCTACCCAAAAGCTTTGCCATCTGTTTTTTTTCAGATTAAAAAGTCCTTTGTTAAAAACGTCATCTTTGTCTCTCTCTCCCCATCTTTGCTTTTACTCACTTCATACAGAACTTCTCACAGACTGAAGTCTGGGGAGACTGAGGACCAAGAGTGACATCTTTTTTTTAAAAAAACCTAAAATGTACAGGAAAAAGTACTGCTGAGGATCAAGGTAAGGGGTCAAGCTGTATTTGATACCAAAATGGTGTTGAGGGCTCTGGTGTAGGGGAGAACTCTGTAGAGCAGGGCTGATGGTTGGACTCGATGATCCCAAGGGTCTCTTCCTTTGGGAACCAAAATGATTCTATGACTCTATGAAAAGATTCTGTGCAGAGAGCACTGCAAATGCCAAAACTGAAATCCCTTCTTTTCTTCTTAAAAGTGCAGTCACTGTAAATAGTAACTTTAGAATTCAAGGGTTTTTCAGTGAGAAGCCACTTAGTAGGAGTGTGAACTCTGCCTGATGACGGCCAAACAAGCCAGCGGGCTGGGCAAGGTCACCCAGTGCTTATCAGGGAACTTGGAACCAGGGGCTCTGCTGCCCACACCCAGGCAATGGTCAAACCTCTAAGTCACTGGCTGGGTTGCAAGGGACACTGGTGACAGGCTGGGGCCAGGAAGCAGGGAAAGGAGCCAGCGCCAGTGGAATTCCCAGGGGAGAGAGGGAGCGTCTCGGCTGTCCTGATGGTACAAAGCCAGGAGAAAAGGCGCCGGATGCCCAGGCTGCCTCGCGATGACAGAGGAACGGGATGGACGGTCACAGGCAACTTCTTGTGAGAGCAGTAAGCAAATTCCTGTGCTTAATCAGAATTGGTATTTACAGTACTTCTAAATCTCCGTCTTTTCTAAAGGCTACTGCACGTTCATCAGATAAAGACAACTCACCAATAGCCAAAAAGTCACATGAAGTAACAGAAAACCCAGAAAAGGATGACAAACCAGGAGAAGTAAACTGGGTTTCCTTCTTCGAAGCAATCTTACATTTCACCAAAACCAGTATCATTTTTGAGTTAAAAAGGCACGGTAAGGAGTGTGCGACTTCCACACCAGCACGTGAAAGCAAAAAAATCATCCTCCCATGCAGACAACAGAAAAGCCAGTATTACATCATTTGCCAGCAAACAGACTAAGATTCAGGATTCTTCATAAAAGTGGTCTTAAGAGTGTTCAATCTTGGGCCTGTCAAAAAATAAAAAGTAAATACAAACTCCAGGTACAAACCCCAATAATGAAGAGTAAACGAGGTTGAAAGGGAAGGTAAAAGCCAAGCAGGGGTAAAGTCCAATTTTCCTCCCAGACCATGTCAGCATTATACTGATAACAACATGTCTTCACCAGAAAGCCAACAACTCTTTGCTGGAGCCCTCTTGATGGGACTCCAGTTGGTGCTTTGCGGTCAGGGTCAAGAAGCTGAAGCTGAAGCAGAAGGACAAGGTGACCTGACCTACCTGACCATGCCCGCTGTGGCACCACTGGATAAAACAGATTTTAGGCCCTGTATGACTCACAAGCAAGCAGAACCACTGCCTACATGATGTAAAACTCACCAGGGTCACTCATTCAAAACCAAGCCAGAACTACCCAGGAGTGTATGCCGAGAGGCGAGCGGAGCAGGGTGCAGTGCAGGAAGAACAGGACACCACAGAGACACAACACAAGTCACCAGCTGGAACTCCATTGCTTTGTGGGCTTCACTTTGGGGCCCAACGTTATCTTAACGTGCTTCCTGCCTCCCATAATTAAATTCACTAATCCCCAGTCTTAAGGCAGCACAGGTTAAGCTAATTTAAAGCTAGGACCTGAGCTTACACCCTTTTTTTTTTTCCTTTCCCTTTAGCAAAGAATCAAAATTATTGAAACCTTTCTGTGATAAGTAGGTATTTCTGGCTTTCCTTATATTGCTCGTTCCTCACTGTCCTCATTCTGCACTTGAGGGGTTAGGAAGGAGGCTTAATCTAGTTAGTTGGTGAAGATTTAGCTATACCTGGATACTTAACCAAGCTACAGAAACACAGCTCACAATATCCTCACTGCTTGACACTCCCGACATGACATTCATGCTGTATTTGCAAAACCAGCACATCTGTTCAATATTTCTGATTTCCTTGTTTCAGGGGGACAAGGTTCCTGAAGAAATACCTGAAGAATCAGCATGTCAGTCACACCTCCCAATTCCCTGATCCTGATGGGAGCAGTTCCCCATCAATCTGTGCTCGGCAGACAAACACAATTAGGAGATAAGGATCTCCCGGAAACACGACTAGCTGGAAAAATAAATCTACCTCGTTATCTGCAAAGAAATCACCAGAGCTTCTCCATCACTTCAGAATAATGTAGGTAGGTCACCTGTTTCATTACGCAGAGCCCATTTCTCCAAGTATTTCCGACCATATAATCTTCCCGGGGCCTTTTCTATCAGCACCGTTAACCACCTTACAGCCCAGCGGTAGCTCTGGCATTTGTCCTCTGCTTTAAGCTGCGGGTCCAATTAAGACAGTGTCATTTGCTTCCTGTCCCAGCCTGTAGCAGGGGTTCATACAATTTCCTGCACGTCACCTGAAAGGTTCATCTTTGGTATTTACGAGATCTCTCAGGCCCAAAATGTCAGTAACAACTGCTTAGCTAACAACACAACGTCAAAAAACCACCTCATTTCATGCTGTATTTCCACTGATCTTCATAGCTCACAATTTTCTGGTAAAGCTTTTGAGTAATGTGCCACTTCCCAGTAACCCCAGTAATACAGTATGTGTAAAACAAACAAATGCAGATTCTTCTTTCCTGTATTTATTAAACACCAGTCAAGAACAAAGGCCTTTCCTGTTGACAAGGAACTCAGCCTTTGGCCTCAAGCCTCCTAAATACACTGCATGATGAGGTTCCACAATACCTCACCAGAAGGTTATTCTTCATTAGAATCAGTTCAGAACTTCCAGTTTCGAGGTCTGCAATGCACCCTCACTGCAGGTACTCGTGCAGGTAAAGGGTAAGAGGTGGACCACAAACAACATTTTCAAGACACGTATGTTTTGTGCCGTCAACATGACATCCTGCCACTATCAGCAAAGCATGGCCACAGCAGAGGTTAACAGCCTCAACAACCACAGCTTCTCCCCCAAACTGGTCCCTTCTGGGTCTCTCACCAGTTAGGTGACAGCTCAATTCTTTCAGCTGGGAAGGCAAGAGCTTCAAAAGCCAATAGCGTGGTTTGCTTAACACCTACTATCTCTTCAAACCGTAGTTGCCAGCAACAACTAAGATCAGAGTATCTACCCTGGAACCTTTACAACGGGATGGCTACTGAAGATAGGGCAGCAAAAGCAGATACTTTTACCCTTTACTCTTGCTAGAACGGCTCCAGCCGACTTTCCTGCCAAACCCACAGCTAACGGATGTGTCTGCATGGAACCCAGATGATAGATTACACCACTTACACCCCGACAGCAGCACACATACATTAAAAGCAGACCTTCAGGGACTGCCATCTCAGCTAACGTCTTCTCTTTGCAGAAAAGAAGAAAGTGCTGAGTTCACTCTAGAGGTTTCCTGTTTCCCCAGAGAAGGGGGAACGCTGCTGGTCCCCAGGGCCAGGGCAGGATGGCTCCATGGTTGCCTGCCTGTCCCCTCGTCCCCCCCCAGACCCTGCTCCTTCTCGGGGCGAGCGGGACAAACCACACGCAGCAGCACCTTTTTTCTCCTGCTCGCGGGCCCCTGGGCAGGCAGGGATCATTGATCACTCTAAAGGATGCTTCTGAAACCTTGGCTTACCCCACCCCTTCTCTCACTCTTTTTCTTTTGTAACATTAATTAAACTTTTAAAAGGCAGTTAGGATAAGAAATTGTAGACAAATTGTCATCGTTTTATTGTTTATTCCCTAATTGCACACGTAATGAGGCAAATTTAAAGTAGGGTACCTCAGCATTTACATTTTAATGAGGCTTTTGCTGTGGTCTGAGTGCTAATGCCCTCATTTTTATTATTGATTATGGCTTTTTAGTGACTGCTGAAAAAAAAAAAAAAGTCTTGTTAAGAAATGCTGATGAGGCATTGTAATTATATATTGAACAAACTAGGGTTCCCGAGACAGAAGCCAAGAATTTAGTTTGTGAAAACACATTCATTGTACATCACAATTTCCTTGGTAGTCTCCTACTGTCATACAAGGCACAAGGTCTTGGCAAAAACCTTTTGGAATACAAGCCACTTTCTGCTTAGATAACAAGTGGTAATTCTACATAAAACAATGCTGTGCTGTTTTTCTAACTGGATATCCATGTCTTTCTTTAAGGGATGAAATCCCAACAGCACTTCTACCTCATTCTGCCAGGAGTTAAGTTCAGAGTTGAATTTAATGTAACTTCCAACACAGATTTTCAATGCCATGTCTACCCCTATTTGTACCTGGGTTTCCAATAGCTGCCAACAGGAACCAGGCTCCTGAATTCTCGCTGGAGATGTATCCTCCCAACCACCTCCCTCCAGTCCCACAGAAGAAAGATAGCCCCTTCTTTTGCTTTTCTGTGAAACCAGGCCAGGACTTCCCCATTCACCTCTCAGAACAAACAGAGGGGCTCTGGAGGATAACTAACTGACTTGTAAGTCCTGCTACAGGAAGAGTGCGGAACACCCCTGCACAGACAGAATTATGAATGCAATGAGCGATGGTGGAACAACTGATGATGGCAAGCCTGTCCCTGAAATAACCAGCCTATCAACAGGGACTGAACAGCTGTGTCTGCACCTTTTAAATCCTCAAAGTTCTTTCAGTTATTCCTATTTTCCCTGCTGACCTTTACAGCGGCAAAGCCCCGCAGCGCAGGATGCCATACCCTGGAGGAACACGCCGGTACGACCTTCTCCATTTCTATTTTTTTTTTAAATGGGCTGTAGCAGCTCTGCATCTTCGCCCAGGCCAGCAGTGAGGTCAGAAGCAAACCAAAGGCTTCCAAGGACAGAGGCGGCGTGTGACAAACAGCGGCCGTGTTCCCGCTACTGCTCAAAGTGCCCTGACAGGAGAGGTAGGCCCTCACCCATCTAACACTCCACAAGACAAGAAAAAGAACTTGAAGGTTTTGAAACTGTCAAGATCCAGTCTATTTAACATCAACAACCTCCCCAGCTCCTACAAATAAAATCCTCCTCCTCCTTAGGCAAAATCTTTTCAAGAGTCACGAGTCCTTTTTTATAGCATCCTCTTCAATATCATCACTTCTCTTGTGCTGGACAAATGTACATTTAACCTAATAAAATCTGCAGAAACTACTCCTGTGAAATATTCCCAGAGGCCCTGAAACATTTATAACTAGACAAGGCTTGTAAAAAACAACAAAGAACCACTAATTGTGGTGGGATGTGATCCCTGAAACTGCACAGTGATCTGATTCCTCAGGTCCCGTGGGACATCTCCTCTGCTCAGGCTGACACATGTCCTTTAGGAGCCCATCAAAGGATCTGCAGTTTGTATGGCTCAGTTGAAATCTGCCCACAAGGTGGTTCTGCTAAAGGCTCTCGGTTGCTCTTTTTAAAAATCAAAATCCCAAGATAAAGCAGCAAAATCAACCTTTTCCCTCTCCCTTCTACAAGGAGCGCAGCAGGCAGCGGTAGCGAGAGGGCCCGACAGAGGGGCTGCCCTTTTCCTGCCCCTGCAATGAGACAGCAGTGGTTTATTTAAGTGTTCCAACGTGTTTCTTCTCTCACTTCAACTCCCGCCCCATCCCCAAACCCATCAAAAAGGTCACGTAACGCGCTCAGCTCACCAGCCCGAGAGCTCCAAGCGGGAAACAGTGAAATAATAATTTACCTCTCCTTCCTGCTAAACTTCAGTGGTTTATAATTTAGCTTTCTCAATACAAGTTCTCAGCAGGAGGCAGCTAATGACTTTCCCCCCCTAAAAGCAGCTGTTCCATGCTGTGCTAGGTAAATCTCACTTAGCTTTGTGTGGGAAGTCTGGGTAAAATATAAGCCTCTTAGGGCAAAAAAAGAGAGAAAAGAATATTCCAAAACTAAAATTAGTCATATGGTTTAATACAGAATTTTTAGCTTTTTTTTTTCCCTGCTGAAATGGAATTGGAAGCGTGTTACCATCAAGTATTCAGATTTAGCCCTCAGCAAGCAAGAGACAATTTGAGTAAGGAACTAGAATAGAAAATGCAAGCGCTTATCCCCAGTGTTCGTGTACAGCACACGTC
Organism: Jacana jacana; assembly: GCA_013400555.1. Lineage (NCBI taxonomy): Eukaryota > Metazoa > Chordata > Aves > Charadriiformes > Jacanidae > Jacana > Jacana jacana. Next base: position 665,026 of record VZTM01017309.1, on the reverse strand, counting down.
ACCCAGAACACCCCCTTTGGTTTTAAACTCTAAAGTCTCCTTCAACTGACACCAAGTTTCCCCAATGCCAAACTGTGTGTATGCACACAGCTACACTGCTTCAGAGCAGGAGTCCCTTAAATCCAAACATACTACAGGATTAACCATCAACTCTTTCTGGTTTTCATATATGAAAATATATATACAGTGGGTCTGGACACCGAGAAAACCTTCCCCAAGGGCATTAGGAAGAATCACTCACCAGGTCCAATAGTCTGGATTGTCTCTTGGTGTGCTGGCACAGAAGCCACACTGGCTGCTCACCTGTAGCTCCCGTACCATCTCTCCTACGCCCTCACATCGAGACCCACGTCCTCTTCGTCTCTGTGACACTGAGGCTGATTTAAAGGACAGGTCACTCTCCAGCTGATAGTCCACAGTTAAGTTCCTTTTTCACCCAAGATGCTGCCATCTGTTCCTGTCACTTCCTCACTTTATCAAGTGTTTTGCCCATCTTCTACTAACCCAGCAGTTTGTGACGGGTCTTGAGAGTATCCCCACAAGAACCAGAGCCGATGGGGAGCCTCCCGATGCTCCTCCAGACTGCATGCCAGCCACATCAGGTATTTAACTCTTCCACTGTCACATTATTCTCCTGGAATGTGACTTGTACTATTGTTTATTTTTTACTATCAATCACCTGCACAAAGCAGGAGGTGTGCCACACTGGTAGAGACTGGGTTTCAGAGTGTTTCGGTTTGAATTTACGGTCATAATTTAAAAAAAAGTTCACATCAGAATCTTTTCAGCTTTTCTTGCCATTTTAAATTTAAATTAATCAAAATATATGATCTTTAAATTTCCCTTCCTTTGCTACGACACCCACTTTTGAAGAGTCTCTCTCTCTCTCCAGTTTGTGACCCTCCCAGCTTTTTGTGTCCTTTCCCAGTTGTTCTGCCCAAAAGCATGATACTCTCAGCTGGTCCTTTAAAATTATTTTTAAAGAGCCTCTTAAATAGGTGTCTTTTATAAAGCTCAATGTTTTACTGGGCCAGATTTATTGCTTCTACCAGGAGATCAAATTTGAATAACACGACGTCCAACTTGATAGCAGCATCTTGAACGAGCTCCTGTTCGCTGTGCAGGATTAATCAAGAGTCACTCCACCATTTCAGATGAGGTTATTTCCTTTGCTCCAAAAATCAGGGATTTTTAAGATTTAAAGACTTCAGCCTCTAATGCTCACCTTCAACCCCAGCCAGTACACCCAGAATTACAGTCTAACAACTTCTTTTGCTGCTTTTCTAACCTCGCTCAGCCCTTGGTGGATCTGACCAGCACACTGTGATGACAGCTGATGGCACTTTCTCCAGATCTTCCCACACAGATGTGATTATTTTTTTTAATTAATAAAATTTCACTGCTCCTTTTGATGCAATTTATTAGCTTACCATATTTGTCTCCATAGCATGTCCTGCTCCACCAATCCTATATAATTTTTTACCCTGGAAAAAGACCATCTCTCTAAGTAACTTCCCTTTTTATTCAGGGAATGAAGTACATGATGCTTGCCTGAGCGGCAATTGCATGAACTGCAACAATTTAATTCCAACTTATCACACATGTAACACTTCAGACCTGAAAATCTACAGAGATGGGGGCAGACAGACCTTCAAGAAAGGTTTTGGTCTCTCTGGTTCCTCTACTGTACTCATGGAAATAATACCTGTATTCCTAAGGCTGGATTTCAGGAGAATTGATAAAATTATTTAGTGCAACGAGTGGGGAAAGAAAACCACCCCAAGCTTTTGTAGAAGCGAGGATCAGCACTGGTGTGAGAAGGGGAGCCTGAGAAAGCAGATCCCAAGGAGGAGCCCGGGGAGCAGAGCGGGCACAGCCCGGCGTGTCCCCACCAGCACGTTAAGCCAAACCCCACTACTGATGGAAAGTTAAACCCACATGCACCCAATCCTTGCAAAGCTTCAGCTGTTTCCTCAAACAGGACTGAGGAATCACCCCAAAACCTTCACCATTCTTGCCTGGGCTGTGATCTTTTCTTTTTTTCCACTTCCACATCCTCTGTGCACGAACAGAGCTTGCAGCCTGGGGTGTCAGAAGGGAATACCTGTCATCTCTCTGGTCCACCAGAGAAAAGAAGAAGAAAAATCCTTTCCTGACAGATTTTTTTTAAGTAATCACAGCTTTCATCATCCCTGATCAGTAAGTAGAGCTGATGCCCCCCAGACACCCAGCACAAGCCCAGCTGAAGTGACTTCCCTTGGTTCTTCCCAAGCTCACCCCAAGGAGAAGGGCACTCACCCCTTCACCCCCCAGGACCTGCCAGGCTCCTCAGGCAACACCATAAACGAGCTTCAGTTAAACCAGCAACATCAAGGAGCTTTCTGTTGAGATGGTTCACAAGTGCTTGTGCCTTTACCCCCACTTGAGACAGGAAAGAGACTTAATTGATTTTTCTCCTCACAAATCAAACCCGTTCTGCTGAATCCCTTCAGCCTGGGGTGCTGGGAGCAGGAGGGAAGGTGACAGATTCCAGCCCTGCTGGTGCGCAGCGAGATCCTGTTTTACAGTGACACATGGATCAGGAGACCAGGAGACCAGGCAAGGAGCTTTTCCTCCCTTGCAGCTTGCTGACACTCAACTGTCAAACTCGACCAAGTTCCCTCCATTATATAAAGCAATACCAGGACTATAGATATTGTGAAACTACTTGGTATCTGGGGATGAAAAGGCTGCTTTCAGAACAAACCTGCTGCTCTGAAACTGGGGCTGAAACTTCGCACAGCCCATGACGGTGCTCTGTCACCTCCCCTGGGAGCAGGACACCTAGAGGAAGCCACACCAATTCCAGACCTAAACTGGCACCAGAGACCCAGCTCCACCACCCTGGATGTTTGCAGGCAACTTCCAGACAATTATAGAAATAGAATTTAAAATGCACTCAGGCAACCTCATTAACTCTCCAGCCAGAAATATGCTGCTGTAACTCTTACCAGCAGGAGGGTGCAAGAGTCTGCTCAGTGTAAAACTCCTCCAGATACTAAAATAAAATATTTCCTCAGCTGAAGTTTCTTTATATCCCCTGGGTCATTCTCTCAGAGTTAACGGTGTCCCGTAAATCTGACTTAACTACCTTGCATAAATCTAATTTTTCACTGACAAAAGCTTACATAAAGCGATGATAAAATCGTCTCCATTCCTCCACTGGGGGCTGGAGCTAAATGAGACACAGATTTAGGGTTTCAGATGAACCAAGAATACTTATAGGCTCTTCTAAACAAGGTTTGGGGTTAAAAAAAAAAACCCAACCCCCCAGCTGTTTAACCTCAGGCTGCCACATTTCTGTCTCAGCACAGAAATACATACACACACGCTCACACGGGTGCAAGCACTGCCCGTGAGGAGGAGATTCACAGCTCAGGTGGGTACCAGCACCTCTGCCCACGGGGCTGCCTGCAGGCACTCAGCCTCCCGAGGGAGCAGGGGAGACCCAGAGAAACACGTAGGAGCATCCTGCTCCTTTATGGATGCAATCTCGGAGCAGGGGTCAGGCGTGGAACAGGGTTCTTCTGGTTTGCCAACTGTTTTAAAACTTAATACAGATGTATGAGAGCAAACAAAAGGAGGTATTTGCATTCAACTGAAATTCCTGCTGGAATTGAACAAGAATTGTTATCGTGCCAGAATAACATTTTGTCCAGGGCACCTTTTAACCACATTCCTACGAAAGCTAAAAAACTGCAGAGCTAGGTCTGTCCTTCAGCCAAGCCACAGCCTGACAGAAGATGCTGCCCAGCGGCAGCTCCCCTTCCTCACTCCATCATCGCTGGAGGAGAACCCCCCGCTCCTCCCATCACCTGCAACAACTGGGTGCTGCCCCTTAGGAAACCACCACGTCCACCAGTGCTGCTGCCCTGCCTTGCCCACCCAGGGCTGCCCACTCCCCTTTCCCCTCACCTCGCCCCCCCAGCCAGCCCCCACCACAGCCCACTGCCTGCCCAGCTCAGCTCCTGCTTCTGTGCTGTCAGGAAGAAGACTTTCTTCTGGTTTTCCTACGGAGTCTCTTCTTTTTTGCATAAATAAATATTCAGGTGAGACAGAATTAGAATCCAGACTCTGTATCACTCTGTCCATCCCAGGAGTCCTCTCCCCCACTGGCTATAATCACTCTTTCCCATCACTGCTCTCTCAGAAGACTGAGTTTTCCCTACTAAGTGGAACAACTTCAGTAGAAAAGATTGAGAAATTCATTCTGTGGAATAGTCTTCAGCACTGTGCTTAGAATTTTCATTGGGCATTACAGGAAAATAAAGAATTGAGCACAAATCCCATACAAGAAGAAATTAATGATGTGTATACAGGACTCTTAGCACCGAGTAAATTAGTTGTACAAAGCAATACCAAAGATACACAGAAACGCACCATGGAGAGTAGTGGAGAGGGATTTGTACCCAGAATGGCTACAATATAGAGGAAAAAAAAGAGAAGAATAAAATTCACTGCATGTCCTGTTCCCCAAAAGAGATTTTCCAGCAAACCAGACAATCCCCACAAGACGGATTGGCACAGGAGGCTGTACCCTCTCCAGACTATTGGATCCAGGCAGGGAAGCACCACTGAGAGACGGGACTCGTTCCAGCATCTTCCAAATCCCCAGCCCACGTACCATCACTCACCCCGAGAAACACCAACAGAACCAGCAAAAGGCACCTCTGGCTGCCAGGTATCCATTATGGGGAAGACGCTCCATGAGATTCAACACCACTCTCCCTCCACACCCGCTCTCCTTCTCTAGGAGCTTCTAAGTGACACTACCAGCTACCTCAACACATTTTAATATCTAAAAGTCAATTATTAAGAACTAATAACACCTGCAGGAGCTTCCAGGCACATAGCACCTTACTGAACAATCCATACCTCTAAAAACGTCTGGGACTTCCCAGACCACTGGTCCCCTCCCCACTGATGAAGTGCACTATCACCCATCAAAATTACCTTGAAGATTTATGTACTCCCTCCACTTCACTCTTTCAAAGCTCTTAGCAGATGGATAGATGGATTTTTTCCTTAGAAAAACGGATTCACTAAAGATCAACCTGCAATTTTCTTCTGCCATCTCTGGCCTCCTGTTTTTGATCCATAGTTCTTGCTTAAAAGCTTCAAAGTCCTCCTTGGGCTATCGTGCTGCCAACCTGGCCGAGAGCAGGGGCTGATTTTCTGATGACTGGGGACTGCTTTACGCTTCTGCAACTCTTGCCATCTTCCTTGGGCTCATCTTTAGGATGGTCTCTCCTGACATGTAATGGTGCTGCCCTTTCACTTCTGCATATGCAGTAGAGACATTTTTGAAGCTTTTAGGTTTTCAAGCATTCTCCCCCACCAGACACGTTCACTAAACCCATTAGGAGCACAGAAGGTGCTCTGAAGAACTCCACCGCTTCAGAAAGCCAAATACGGTTCCTTATCAGTGTTTTAAATGAACTGAACTCCTGCATTAACATAGAAACAGTCAGACACTAATCATCCAGCTGAAGAAAAGGACATTACAAACCTAAGGAAAACAGTGGGGAAGCGCAGGGGAAATCAGACTGGTTGTTGGCCGGCAGCAGTGCCTGTGGTCAACCGAAGTCACCGACGAGCTGGCATTTACTAAACACAGCACAGACACAGCCAAGTTTTGTCCAGGGTTCTAGACCTCTGGGAATGTGCCACCAGAAGGATCCCAGCCCCGAAGAGCTGATCACCTGTGGCTCAGCGCAGTGAGCAGTGTGCTGCTCTTCTCTGCAGGGAAACGGCTGAGTTTCCATCCACTGTGGGTGGGAGCAGAGCAGGAAGCCCTGACCCATGAGAAGGCAATTCCAATGCCAGAAGGCAAGAAAAACATCTTCAATGGGAAATACATTAGCTTGCTTGTATTAACACATAACTGTGCTAACAAGTTGTGGGCACAGACTGCCCGGGACGGAGGGCAGAGCTCTCTCTGGTCCCCAAAAGCAATATATGATGCAATACAGCTTTTCTACATTACAGCTCGGGCTCTCTGACAGGCAAACTTCAACTCCAGGGACTGATAGGACTGAACCCCTGGGAGAGGCTGTGGCAGCCCTTAGAAAGAAGCACCGAAACCAAACCACACCTAGATGTTGCCTCTACTGGGATATTCAATCACAACATTTCCTTTAATGGAAATCTTTCCTCAGGGAAGACAAAGAATTGAAGGCAGGTTTCCTGTAGAGACAGCAGTAGCAAAATTATGTGGGAAATACCTTTTCAAAAGGTCATTATATTCTTCAGGCCATTCTGGCAATGCAATTTCAATAAGGAGTAAAATGAGGAGCAGCTGATGCTCAGAGGTCCTCAAAATACTACTCATTTTTTGCAAGAGTTTAGATAGCCTCCTATGCTAAAAATCATAAAAGTCGTTTGCATGATTTAATTATTTAAAAGCAGAGAGCAAGGAAAAAAACCCCAGTGTGCTCAGGTTTATAACAGCATTTCTTGGTATAGAATCATAGAATCACTTAGGTTGGAAGAGACCCTTGGGATCATCAAGTCCAACCATCAGCCCTACTCTACAAGTTCTCCCCTACACCAGAGCCCTCAACACCACATCCAATCTACTCTTAAACACAGTCAGGGATGGGGACTCCACCCCCTCCCTGGGCAGCTGATTCCACTGACTGACCACTCTCTCTGGGAAAAACTTTTTCCTCATGTCCAGCCTAACCCTCCCCTGCTGCAGCTTGCAGCCATTCCCTCTCCTTCTGTCGCTCATTGCCCGTGAGAAGAGACCAGCACCAAACTCTCTGCAATGCTCTTTCAAGCAGTTGTAGAGAGTGATGAGGTCTCCCCTCAGCCTCCTCTTCCTCACACTAAACAACCCCAACTCCCTCAATCGATCCTCATAAGCCTTGTTCTCCAGGCCTCTCACCAGCTCCGTGTCCCTCCTCTGCACTCGCTCCAGCCCCTCCAGATCTCTCTTGTGCTGAGGTGCCCAGAACTGGACACAATACTCAAGGTGTGGCCTCACCAGTGCTGAGCACAGGGGGACAATCCCCTCCCCCTACTTCTGCTGGTCTCACTATTTTTTATGCAATAGTCCTTAACTGTCCCCGTATCTGAGAGGAATAACCATTTCTAGAAGCCTGTATTAGATCTTCACTGAAGTGCCTCTTGAGGAGCCTGGATTCGTGAGTGGAAACAGCCCAAAACAATGCTAAATGAACATATGGGCTCCGTTATCTACATCAAAGAACAAGGCCAAGTCACTCATGTTTATTCCAGTTGGGTACTCACTTTCTAAAGTTACATGAAAAAGGTCATCAAAACCGTTATCATGTGCAAGTACTCCGTTTTCTCTCTCTTTTCTTCTTTTCTTCCCCATCAGCACCGCTAATTGCCAGCACAACCTGCCAAATACAGGTAGGTGGCCCATCTCCCATGGCTTCACCGGGAGCTATTTGCTCCTACCTAGCAACAGCACCCTTCCCCAAAGTAAACCTGCTGGAATGCAGTTACTTGATTACATGGAGGACTTGAAACCCAAGGAAGCAGCAATCCACAGAACAGAGCTGAGCCTAGAGCAGAAAACTGTGTAGCAGACATTAATGCAATTGCAATAAATCATCCTAGTTTCATCCTGGAGAGTTATTGTCACGTGCTGTTTCTCACCACAAGAACCCCTAACAACTACGGCCAGACAGTCTCTGCCCTTCAGTATTTCCTAAGTGCTCGGTGACAAAAGCCAGACCTGATTAATCCTCCTTCCTTTCAGCAGTTATGGGCACCAGGCAGTCAAAGCACGGCTCTCTGGCCTGCTGGACACAAAAAACTGCTCCCAAATCACACCAAGGGAGATGGACGCTGATAAATCTTTAACCAGTCTCTTACAGCCTGTGTTTGCATTTTCTTTTTCTCACCTAGTAGCAATTAGAACACCATACACCTCGAGAAAGTGAAACCTTCCAAGGAGAGACTGCTATTAAGAATTCATGTTCTTATTTCTGTTAAATGACAAAACTCGGGAGCAAAGCTTCAGCCCTGTCAGCACAATAGCCAGAAGGCCAACAATCCGCCAACAGAAAGGACACATTTTTCACAAACACACCTCCCCCTGGCTCGGCCTTTCTTCTTGTGTGCTCAGCTGTAGCAATTAGGAGAATAATCTATGGGAAGCCTACCCCCAAAAGCCTCTCTCGGCTTTCTCCAGCTGTTTCCTTCTTTTTGTTGCCAACAAACTCCAGCTCTGCAGAGCTGATTCACCTCAGCAGGACCCCAAACTCTGCATCTGCTCTGGGGCATAATCTTGGCCGGGGACATGGAAAAGCTCTTTAAACTAATGGAGTCGGCAGACTAAGCAAAAATTCTCTCCTCTGCATCTACATACTAACCTTTTATTTCCAATTATATTTCGAGCTGAGGGTTTTCAAGATTAGCATCTCTCTTCTTTAATCGTCATAATGCTGCTTTGCAACACACGCTGCTCCTCTGGAAGCACCTTACTGCTCTATTAATGCAAATCTGCCTCAGCTTTTTTAGAGCCAACCCCTGTACAGTGACTCATCCAGCAACACAGAGAAAATCCCTGGAAAAAGCAGAATTTGCACCCAGTCACCACAACTCTCCCAAATCACAACACAATGCTGCCCCGTAAACAACACTGTAGTATTGAGTAATACAAAAAAAACACCACCTTTTAAAAAGGGATTTGAGCTCTTCACTCTTCAAGGAAATGCAGTCTTCTCCCTTCTGACAGCAAGCGACTGGAAAACAGGCTGTGATCCCCGTGAGCGCTCCTCAGCCCAGGGAGAGAAAATAAAGCTGAGGAGAGGGAAGAGGGGGAGAAGGGGAAAAGGACAGGATGGGTTGAGGAGGAAAGCTCTGAAGAAGTGAAGCAGCTCATCTGGACAATTAAAGAACTCATTGTTTTGTGGGTGGTAGATGCAGGAAGACATAGAAGTGATATGGACAAGACCAAGGAATCACAGATTATACAGCCCAACCCTCTTTGTGCCTCCACGTAAGAAATGCATTATTACAGATTGAGGAAGGAAAAGGTAAATGATTTGTCCTTACTCCTACAGAAGGAGTTCAGATATTTGACTCCCAGGACCTGTGCAGATGAGTTTCTCCAAATCAGTATTATACTAAGAAAAACCACAGACCCTTATCACTCAGGACAATGTACAGAGCAGCCCCTCAGTTATAACTCTGAAGGAAGCCCACACTGATCTTCATCTTTGATAAATAAGATTTCCCCTTCTCAAGAAAGAACACAGCCTTTTTGTGAAGCACAGAGAGGCTGGAAAGATAAATGCTCACCTCCATCCTAATTTCTCACCTCCAACTGAGCTGAGAAAGACTGCACAGGAGGCCTAATACACCTCTGTCTTCATGTTATAGAAAATAAGTGGCAAACTAGAGTCTTCAGCCAACAAGAAAAGAATAACCTTTGGAAAACAGCTAGTGGGCAACTACCTGTGAGAAAAATCACTGAAAATTTCACAGGTATGTAAATACTGCTTAAATGGAGCCTCATCAATTTCCTTGTTTGTAAATACAAGCCACAGAAGAATATAAAAAATAATTCTGTTATGGAGAGATTTCTTAGCCAGAAACAAGCCTGGGATTCATTTAGTCCAGTTCTTTCATTACCACATGGAATCTGTTAGGAAAAAAAAACAAACCACAACATAAAACCCTTTCTGAAGAACAAGGCCACAAAAAGGTATTAAAAATTACCCAGAGATGAGGAAAAAAATGCCAACTGAGAGCATATCCAAAGCAAGGAGAGGCTGTAGCAAGGCCACTCTTCCAAATGACAGTAGCTTCCCCAATATTAGGGCTACTTACCCACGTGAAAGCAGCTCAAACCTGTGAATTCTGCTGGAAAAACAGGACATTATGCACTAAAAGTTGTTGATTCAGAATTCAAAGGAAAAAGAGTCACACAGAAGCACAAATACACATGAATCTAGACTAATCTTCACAGAAAGGAAACAGAACTAGAGATCAATCATTCACATTTATGTGCTTCACTGCAAACTCATACATTTCACCACCACAAAGAACTGTAAGAGTTTTCTTCCCTTACTGGTCTTTAGTGCATTCAACACCACCGATCACAGGAACTGCCCCACGTTTACAGGATCTGCTGCAGAAGAACACAGTCATAATTTTCACCACCCAGTGGATTCCTGGCTCACCAGAAACTTCTCTCACAGATGCTGAGCAGGCCCTTTTCTGCTCTCTGGAGACCAAAAATTCTCTCCTGAACTACTGGGATTGTGAGTTGTCACTACCTCCCCACTCATTACACAGCCACCATCTGCCAGCAGCTCATAAAAACAACAGTTACCTCACGCTCCTAAGATAACTGATCTCATCACCTTTTCAGAATCATTAACAGTAGAAAAAAGCAAGCTTAATAATCCTTCCCTTGGTGTCGGGAGTGCTAGGAACGTATGATCATCAACCAAATTCATTGTTATGATATGCTCCACAACAGGACTTTCCATGTAAGACACAGAAAAACTGAGGACTAGGAAACAAGGAATGAAAAAGACTCATATATTATGATTTTTCTCCCCCAGGGAAGAGAGGATGAAACATGGTCAGAATTTAGCTGTGGACTAACCTCACTAAAATCATTTAATAAACATAGAACAGGATTCCATAACCCCCCAGAAGAACATTACAGGGACTCCTGAGATGACACATTTTAGCTTCTGAAACATAACAACAGGACCTACCCGTCATCACAGCATAAAACCTGATTCTCTCATTAATGAATCTGCTGACTCCCACCCAGGTAGACACTGCAACCCGCCAAGAGCTCAACAATCTGTTGTCTGAAACGCTTCCAGCAGCTACTTTTGTGTTTGTCATAAAGAATGTGGAGGTAACCAGCCAGCTACAAGCACACGCAGCGGAACACCCTGCGCTGGATCTGCTGAGAGACCAGCTGGGTCCCAGCACGCAGCTTCGCCCTGCAACAGCTACCCGAGCTCTACTCACCTTTGGAAGGTTACACTTCTTACTTTGCCTTAAAAGAAGAGACTTTTCAACTCAAAGACTGCTGTAACAGCAACGGCTCGCAATGAAAAGACAGACCTTCGATCCCACAGAGCGTCTTTACGTGACCAGTCGCCCACATTCTGCTGCACTGAAACCACCGCGGGGCACAGCTCCTGCCATCAAAGGAGGCAGAAAAAATTCCAACACATTCCACATTCTGTGCTGCTGCCGATATAACCTTTTTCTACAAACCTCACCTCTCTTACAGTCTCTGAACATCAAGGCCACCTTTTAATCAGATCAACTGATGTAACTGGAGGCCTGGAGAGTAAGTCTTATGAGGATCGATTGAGGGAGTTGGGGTTGTTTAGTTTGAGGAAGAGGAGGCTGAGGGGAGACCTCATCACTCTCTACAACTGCTTGAAAGAGCATTGCAGAGAGGTTGGTGCTGGTCTCTTCTCACGGGCAATGAGCGACAGAAGAAGAGGGAATGGCTGCAAGCTGCAGCAGGGTAGGGTTAGGCTGGACATGAGGAAAAAGTTTTTCCCAGAGAGAGTGGTCAGTCAGTGGAATCAGCTGCCCAGGGAGGTGGTGGAGTCCCCATCCCTGACTGTGTTTCAGAGTAGATTGGATGTGGTGTTGAGGGATCTGGTGTAGGGGAGAACTTGTAGAGTAGGGCTGATGGTTGGACTTGATGATCCCAGGGGTCTCTTCCAACCTGAATGATTCTATGATTCTAACTGGGGGGAAGTAAAAAACCCCATATAAACTCTCAAGTACCCAAACCTCAAAGAAACACCTAAAGCTGGACTTACACACCCAAAAGCCACTTGGTAGTTCTTATCCCCTCTGACAGAGTTACTTAAAAACAATATATATATATCCCTCCTCAAACTTTGGCTCTCGCTTAGTTCATTACCAGGATTTGGGGCACTGCTTGCACTGCAGAATCAAGGGAAGCCCAAGCAAGTGACACATTCAAGGTGACAGCACCCGATGCCAGGGCTCGCGTTACCCAGCAGTTCTCTCCGGAGTCAGTGACAGATGAAGCTCTCTTTGGCAATCGTACCTCTCCGTACCCTGATGCCCTCCATCCACTCGTCTGTGTTGCGTGCTACTGTACATATCAGAAAGTTTAATTAGTGACTTGCAATTAAAATTACTTCTTTTGACTAATCTGCATTGGACAGGAGGGATGGATGGCAATGTTTATTGACAGCTTAAAAACGCTGAGTGTGTTTCCCAATGCTGGGTCTCAGCACATTTGGATCTTGCTTCACGTTATTTTAGGCCATTTGAGGGCAGTGCCCTTCACTGTGAAACCCCTGTTGTCTTTGTAACTCAGTATTTCTTTTTTGTCATGTCTAGAAAGCTGGGCTCTAAATTCCAAACCAGCTGGGAGAAATGGGGTTCTTGCAAAATATTTTAAATTAATCAAATATTAGTAAAAGTAAAGGAACACAGTAGTTTCCATGCACGTGTTGAAATGAGTTGTCCCCTTGGTGCCCACAGCTGCTCTGCAGGCCAGGAACCTGCTCTCTTTCCTAACATGAGCTCCCTTTCCAGGTCTCCTGCAAACTCCTACCCAAGCAAACCAGAATTCCAGCTTTAGAATCATAGAATGTTATAGGTTGGCAGAGACCCTTGGGATCATCAAGTCCAACCATCAGCCCCACTCTACAAGTTCTCCCCTACACCAGATCCCTCAACACCACATCTCATCCACTCTGAAACACAGTCAGGGATGGGGACTCCACCCCCTCCCTGGGCAGCTGATTCCACTGACTGACCACTCTCTCTGTGAAAAACTTTTTCCTCATGTCCAGCCTAACCCTACCCTGCTGCAGCTTGCAGCCATTCCCTCTCCTTCTGTCGCTCATTGCCCGTGAGAAGAGACCAGCACCAACCTCTCTGCAATGCCCTTTCAAGCAGTTGTAGAGAGTGATGAGGTCTCCCCTCAGCCTCCTCTTCCTCAAACTAAACAACCCCAACTCCCTCAATCGTTCCTCATAAGCCTTATTCTCCAGGCCTCTCACCAGCTCCGTGTCCCTCCTCTGCACTCGCTCCAGCACCTCGATATCTCTCTTGTGCTGAGGTGCCCAGAACTGGACACCAGACTCAAGGTGTGGCCTCACCAGTGCTGAGCACAGGGGGACAGTCACCTCCCTACTTCTGCTGGTCACACTATTCTTTATGCAAGCCAGGATGCCCTTGGCCTTCTTGGCCACCTGGGCACACTGCTGGCTCATGTTCCCAAGGTCTCCATCTCCTTCTCATCCGTCAGGCCCCAACAGGGCCCAGCCTTTCCACCAGAGCTCAGGAAAAGCTGCCCCTGGCAAGAGCCTGTCGCTGTGCTGGTGCTCTGTGTCCCACCTGCTGCAACGAAGCCCTTAATGTTCCTTTAGTGAAAAACCTCAGGCAGACGGAAAGCAGCAACGAGGGTTAGAGAAAACTCATTATTACAGAACATGAATTATTACCCACAAGTCTCTCAGGTCACCTCTGCTATGCTGCCAAACACACATCCTCTTAGCACAAGGCTTATTAAAATACAGACTATCTGACAGAATGGGGCTATTTTTACCTAAGCTGAACAATATCCAGGCATCTTTCTCAAGCAGTTAAATCAAAAATCATACTAAAAAGGACATTAGGAAGGAACTTAAACTTAGCAAAGTATCTCAGAGGCCAGTTTTTGCCCATATCCCCACCTTTCTCTTCTTTCTGCTGCTGAACGTAGTAAAGATTAAAATGCTAAGAGCCACCAAGAAGCCGCCAAGAAGCCACCAAAAGGCTCTAGAGCTGGAGCTGGGTGAGATGCAGGCAGGCAGCCTGGCCTGAGCTCCCCGCTACCATGGCCACGCTGCAGCAGGATCGGCACCGGCCGGCAGAAAGCCAGGCCATCTCTGTCCCCATGGGTGACAAACACAGGTAACATGGGCACCCCCCTAAAGCAAAGGTGGCACTTGCTGCCTTTGTGCCCTGCAGTGGTTCCTGCCAAAAGACACCAGGAAAAATGCTTCACTAGGAGTTAGGATTGTCTTGGATACCTCCCAACAGGCGCTCGGCAAAAAATACCAACCGTGCTCCACGCTGTACGGCATCTCCGTAAGGACAGCCACCATGGCCTGAGAAAACTAAGAGCTCACCACATACTAGACAACTAATAAATCGATTCTGTCCTTTACCAAGAGTGTAAATGCAAAGAGGGAACAGCCACTGATATCCTAAACTCCCTCCTTCAGGAACAGGAAGGGCTGTTCTTAAAACAGACACTGCCTGGAGTATGTTGAACCCAGTATCATACGCTCTTCGCCTTCTGCAGTAAACCAGACGTGACTATCCAAAGCAAGAAGAAGTATGTGTTTCCAGCCTGGCCAGTATCAGCAGACCGGTAAGAACTGCTCACGCAAGAACCACAGGGATCAAACCATACAGAGAAGTTGTCTGGTTAGGACAGTGTATTCACTCACAGCCTGCGCTCACAGCGTTTCAGTCGAGATTCCCTCTGTGCATCTCTGCTGGGGAGCGTCTCGGCAGCCAGAAGACTGGCTGTTGTCATACCCAGGTGATGGTGCTTCCCATCAGAAGAGGAGGAACTGCTGGGCTTGGGGGCTTTGCTCTCACCCCTCAGACTACCCAGTCTCAGCTGGCCACAGACTGTGATGTGGGACACAGACACACGGTAAAAACCCAAATAAATCTGCTGTTAACCATTTAGCTGCCCACGAGGGCGGTCAGAGAGGCTGCCAGAGCCCTCCTGACACCTTATTCCATGCAGTTCTCTTTGGTGAGGCACGTATTTAAAGAAATCTCAGATATATATATCCAGAGCACCATCACGCTTCAACTTCTGTGAGCAACAGCTTATCTAAAAGAAACTCACTAATCTTCATATTTTTTTCACTAAATAAGGCTTCAAGCATACCAAATGTAAACACTGAGTTACAATCCTTTGTCTTCTCTTGTTTAATGTATATAAAGTACTGTCTTCCCATTCACATGCACAAACCTACTGACAAGTGTTGTCCTCTCACCTCCTCCATCCCTCACGTGCCTCTTCTCACCCTGGGCACACTTTCCATGGCACTACCGACTGGGTGGTAATTAACTTTTACTCCAGTTTAGTTACTGACCATTTCCCAGGACAGACTATGCAGAAACAACTATTCCCCCCATAGCAAGGCTTTAGCCAGAGGTAAAACACGATACCTGGCAGCGGTATTTTTTGACCCTCTTGGGAGAGTAAGTAACCATGGATGCAGAAGAAACGACGCCTGCAGATGCGAATGCCTCCAGACAAGGCGTGTCAGAAGAGATTTGCACTTTTCTTTGAACTGATGTATTTATATCCCTTACTAATTATTTGAGAAAAATCTCAGAGACCTCCCCTATTGCAAAGGAAAGCCAACGCTATGGTTCTACCTCCCCACCTCAAGTCTAGGTTTCTTATTAAAATACCCTCAAAGTTTGCTTTGAACACTTTCCCCTTGTTTTAGTGACTTACACCTACGCAAACACCTCCACTCTAGATCACACCTGTACAACTTACCAGGAAAAACATCTTTAGAATTTAAGTCCATGACATTTTTTTCACAAACAGCTTAGGTCACGTGCTGAAAGACCCGACTTCACTGTTAAATACTCACTCCCTTGTACTTACTCTGCTTTTCCATGAAAAGCAAGGGACGTCGCTGTTACCGCTACACAAACACCACACAATACAAGTGACAGCTTCAATAAGTTGTACAAGTATGAAGCAAACAACAGCAGGTCACCTTGGGGTCTTTCCTTCCTTTCTAGCCACTGGAATGGCAATTTAGAGAACGTTCTGCTCAGCAGGTTTTCAGCTTCTGATTTTCCCCTCTACTCTTAAAGGCGTAAAGGAGGGAAAATATCAGAGGAAGGACTGTGTCAAAGGCTTTGAAGCAACACTACACATGGACCAGGGGAACAGCAGAGATAGAGGTTATCTCCCCTCCCTGTGTGACAGAGTATAATATTTAGCCCTCACCTGCAGACCCCACCATTGTGCTCCACTCAAGTCACCTTCACCAGCCTGAGCAAACCGAGCTTGGACCCAACCGGAGGAAACGAGCTTTGTCTGACAACATGCAGGCAGTCTGCAGTTTCAGTGCTGAAACACACACATCTCACCCAACCACCACCAACACTGCAGGAAAATCACAGAATCACAGAACAGAGGAGATTCCAGTTAAATATGAGGAAAAACTTCTTCACAGTGAGAGTGACTGAACCCTGGCAGGGGCTGCCCAGGGAAGTGATGGAGTCTCCTTCTCTGGAGACATCCCAAACCCGCCTGGAGGCGTTCCTGTGTGACCTGCTCTGGGTGTTCCTGCTCCGGCAGGGGATTGGACTGGAGGAGCTTTCAAGGTCCCTTCCAATCCCTGAGATTCTGTGAAAATGACTCCACAAACTAAAGTATCCCTTATTACAAGGATTAAAAAAAAATGCTGAACTACAACTGCTTCTTCACCATTAGGGCGATGTTTACCAAAGGCATTTCAGCCCGCAGACTGTGTCATAGGAGACCTCAGTATGTTCTGTGCCACCAATGGGAATTGACATATTTCACAAATAATATGCTTAAAATCATTTTACTCTATTGAACACGCAGAGTAAGCAGAAATCCGGGCTGTCTTCATGGAGGAGTAGATACACACAGAGCAATTCCTTTCCTAAAGCCCAGCGTCTCAGTAACTCAATTCCTGGTTTATTTCAATGCTTAGAAGTACTCATCACACTACTGAGCACCAGGCTACAAAATCCAATGAGTAATTAAGGGCTCATACAATACGTAGAGGTGGGGAAAAGGATGGCCCAGCTTACCCAGTGTCCTCAGCTGACAAAATCCAATCAGTGTGTCCCAGAAGTGTATATCCAAACACTAATCTGTGAACCTCAGAGGCTGTGTCAGACTCCTGAATTCAGTCACTTTTCAGAAAAGACATTGGGAAATAGCAGTGGCGAAGTCCAGGATGGCAAAGCTAACCTGAGAAAACCCAACACCAATCAAAGAGATTCTAACACAATCCCAGCATCAGTCCACTAAATACCACAATATTTTCTATGATACCGTAATACCTTCTATACTCTTTTTTTACTTCACTCAAAATTAAAGTGAAGGAAAACCAAGAAGACATGGTAAGTCAATCATACAGAAGCTTATCTCAAGTTTATATGAAAATAGTTTTATTTCTGTAACCAAACAGCCGCCAACCTGATGGCCATTAGCAGCAGATCATCAGCTGGCATCAGCTGCCACAATTTCTCTTCACCCCAGTCAGGGCAGGAATATTTGTATCACCTAAGAACCATCTCTTACTCTTTTTATAGAGGCAAATCACAACCATTTAAACTGGTCCAACAACTATTTTGTCATTTCTAAAGTGTCCAGCTGCCTGGGACAAAACTAGGGATATATATATATTATTAAATATGGTTCTTTTCATGCCTGTATACAAACCACAGACACTATAAACAGGGCAAAAACTGGTGCAGCAGCTCGATTGCAAAGAGACAGGTTCTATCATTTCCCCCAAAGAGTCTCAAACCCTGACCCTAGGACTAAAGGCACACACAATCACTTGTCTCTGCTGAAAATTTAGCTACTATACGTTAGGTCAAAACTGCTGGGTTTTGCTACAGATAATGTCAGAAATGCAAAAAGTAAGTCCTCACTGCAGCCACTGCAAGCAAGGTAATGTTGATTTCCTTTTACTTTTTAATCTCTTTCTCATGCATTAAACAGTTTGTCTGCTTTGTTTATATTGTGAACAGTACTGTGTGCCAAGTGTGATAAAAAAAAACTTATTTAGAATTTAATTAAGTTTCCAAAGCCACCGGGAGAACAATGGGACGTGGGCAGGTGAGAAGAGAGAGGGAAACATTCTGGTCGTATGAAGTTTGAAGCTCTTCTCCAGTTCTTCCTTTAAAAAAAAAAAACAAAACAAAGTAAATCTGAACCTTGAATAGGAGCTGCTCAGTCGAACTCCTTCAGCACGGTGTACATCCTTCTCACTTGACTTCAAGCCACTGGAAAGAAGTTCAAGTTCATTCCAGGATCACAGCCTGGTGTGTTGGTTTATAGCCTGGAGTCAACCTGAAAATACCTGCTCAAAACAGGCCAAAAGGCTGGAACATCAGCATCTTCATTCAAAATCCCAAATTACAAAGCACGGCGAGAACAAACCCAAAGGGCAGCTGCCTCTAATCAATACTACCAGTTTGCTATTTCTAAAGCTTGGGATGCTGTTAGTACAAGAAAACCAGCAGTGGAATTCCCATCTCTGTTATCTTGAGTCCCCCAGCATAGCCCAACGGAAAGTAGAGCTGCTGTGCATTTACACCAGCAGGAAATTCAACCACGTTGACTCCCATAATAAAGAGGGGAGAAGAAACTGGGTAAGGGAGGGGGGGATATTTCATACAGCTCAAAGGACTGCTCAACTAATTATTCCCAGGGATGAAAGAAAAGGTATTTCAACCGTAACAGAGAATAACCTAAATCACACTAAGAGTCTGCGACAGAACTGCAGAAAACACCCAGTTTGGAAATGACATAGTGGGGGCAGAAGAGAAGAGCAAACTCAGATAAAAAGCCACCTGAAAAAGTAGGTCCTATGAAAAAAAAAAAAAAAAAAAAGAAAAAANNAAAAAAAAGAAAAAGAAAAAACCACTGTTTCTGTTTTTGCTGCTTCCTACAAAAATCTTGTCATCTGAGTCTTCCCACTGGAAGGAATGTGTCCATGTCAGAGAGAGGCAGAGGAACAGAGAGAAGCAGATCTGAGTCCAGGGAACAAAGGCAGATCAGTACAGTAGGAAGAGGCAGCCAGTCCCCAAACAGTCTGGCAGACAATCAAACATACCAGTAATTACCAGCTTCTGAGCAGCCCTCGGTGATAGACAGTGCAAGAGCTACAGATGAGAGGAACAGATGGAAAGACAAAGCCAATCAGGAATCAAAATACAGAGCTCCAGCAAGAAGGATCTCTGACAGCGTAGGTTTTGCCATCTTTATTTCCATAACTAGGTCAAGTGATATATTGTTTTTTACCCCTTAACTGCTGTTGGCAGTAAGAAGTTCTGAGGTGAGAAGGATGGCTCCCCAAGAACCCCCAAAAATAGTCCAAGCATGTATGGAAAACACAGACACGGATGAAGCGTGTTGGAAGCCCTTTAGAAAAGGAGCTGCAGCAAAGACACAGTTAATTCCAGCAAGGTAAACAAACGGGTTTGTAGGGTAAAATGTGACCAGTTTACAGAATGGTGCCCTCCCTGAGAATATTTGGAAGGGAATGAAATATAAAGCACTTTTCAGAATGATGGGAGGGGGAGAGGGAATTATGCTGAGACAGGAAGAACCGTTGGTAACTGCATTCTGTTTTCTTCTCAATAGGGATGACTTTTCTTCCCTTAGTTGTAGAAGCTTCTCCATACTCTGCTACCAAAACAAACTTGTGACAGTAATAACACACTTCACTCATCAGCATTCCATGACCACAGGTTTGTGAACATATCAACCACAAAACTCAGGAGCAAGTAAGCGGGTTGTTGAGATAATAGTGTACAATCCAGCCTGCCAAATGACACAAACCACTTCAGGTAAGGCTGTACAGCAGGAGCAAGAACAGGCTCCCCCTCTCTCCGTCCCACCCTGCACACCCACTCTGGGACGTGCCGAGATGCTCCTGAGCAGGGCCGACTCCGAATGAGTTTGCTCTGACTGAGCAGGAACACAGCCTGGCCACTGTACACAAGCCTCCCAGTGACAGCTCACAACAGCCTCGGCATGCTCTTGGCACAGGACGCAGCCCATCACTTCCAAGAAGCAAGAATTTAGCCAATATTTGATCTAAAAGCCCCTGAACACCACAAGAATTACACCGAAGCGTCACGCTGAAGATTGTCTTCCCTCCTCTACAAAACCAGGCCCAACTAAAAGACCTGCTGATGTCAATGGAAGGGCTCCCACTGCCCTCACTGGTCTTTGGCAAGAACTTAGACAGGAGAAATAACATTTCTGGAGGCTGGAGGTGAGGAGAGCCATGGCAGCAGGCACCAATTGCTCCGCTCTAGCTGTGGCAGCTTGGCCAGAAAACTCAGCAGACCGGAGTCCCGTGTCGCATCCTGCCAGGCCATGAGTCACTTGTCCTCTCGACCTCGTTTCTCCAGTCCTTCACTCAACTCTGCTGGAAAGTTCTCCAAGATCTCCTGACAGGGATTAAAAAAAAGCCAAAAAGCCCAGCACATCAAAGTTTCTCTGGCCTCTGCTGACACAAATCAAGGTCCAGTCCTCTGAGGACTTCTGTTCAGAACTTAGCTTCCCCACTTTCCTATCTTGTTGGCCAAGACCCAACTTGGTCTCCCTGCCAGGCATCTGCCATACAGCCAAATGGAGACCCGTAACCACTGACATCACCAGTGCCACGATGGCTTTGGAGCCATAACAGCAATGCCAGCGCCATGAAAGACAGCTGAGTTTAGGTTTATATTTCAAATTATTATGAATTTTATTCACTCACTACAAGACTTAGTCCTTCATTTTCTTCAACTGAAGGACGTCTTCAGAATCATGAGAGTATTTATTAAAGCTTTTAGACCACTAAAATTCAAGAGTAAATGAAAAGCAGACAAGATGTGCACTACACAAGAAACCACTCAGAAGTACAAATTACAAAAAGCTCTGCAATTGGAGTAAGCGTATCAAATATTTACTCTAGCAAGGGAGCCATCAGCTAGCAGTACTGCACTGCACCGGGACACAGAGAACTGAGAGTGCCTAGTAGGAAACTGTCCTGACAAAGTGCTATTGATTAGAGATGTAACATCCTAGGTGAATGGAAGGAGCCTCTTCAGCTGACAATGAAAATAATTTTGGAATGAAAAAAAACCTTGTAAATGTACGAGGGGGAATAATTAAGTAAGAAGCTGGTTGCTTCTGCCCACAGAAAGCATCAGTGCCTACTTCACATGGTACTTGGGTTCTCTTCCCCTTCCCTCCAAAAAACTAGGCATTTTGGAAACATTAGGAAGTTACTCCGAGGTAAGACCTCAGCCACAGAAGCGGCTGATGAAACCAGGAACACGACATTTAACATCTCCCACATGCAGCCAAACCTGGCAAATTCTCCATATAACCCTACCCCAAACAGTCTTTCTCCAAGTTCAGATGGAATGAAACCAATCTCACATCTCACCATGTTTTATTAATGTTTTGTTACAGCCTTGGCTTCATTATCATCAGCCTTAGAAGCTTGGAAAAGAGCCACTGCATTACAAATAGAAGGCTCAAGTGGGTCAGCTGAAGGCCAATTTCTCACCCAAGGTGAGCCGGTGTCACAGGTCCAGATATATTGATATCTGGAGAGGAAAGAAATTAAGCTCATTACCAGATTTTTCTGCCCTGTGCCCATTACTGGTGACTTTCAGGTCATTCACGTGGAACAGTGGAAAGCTCTTGAGACAGACTTCAAAACCTCCATTCAGTCTGGGGTGACTGAACTCTATTGCTGTCCTGACCCCACTGTTCACCGGAGCATCTGGAGACCGCTCTGGTTCACATCAGCACCATCTGCACCTTTAGGACCACGAGTCTTCAGACAAGTCAATGGACATCCTCACACCCCTCCTGTGTCACCTCAGCCAAGGCAGGATCA
Organism: Jacana jacana; assembly: GCA_013400555.1. Taxonomy (NCBI): domain Eukaryota; kingdom Metazoa; phylum Chordata; class Aves; order Charadriiformes; family Jacanidae; genus Jacana; species Jacana jacana. The sequence continues at coordinate 643,334 of VZTM01017309.1, read as the reverse complement.
CTGTGACACGTGCAGCAGGACCTTCCAGCAACTACTCTGCGCTTTCTCTGGCACAGGAGAAGGTTTGGGGTTAGAATGGCAGCCCTGAGCAGAAAAGCTGAGGACGGCTGTGGCCAAGGGGAGTGCCAGTACAGTAACAAGTTGGGGTTTTGAAATAAAGCTATTGCTGTACCTTTCTTTAGAGACACCCAGATATATTTTTACAGAGACAAGAAGAAACACAGTGCTACTTCACAGTCTAGTGCTTCTGTCATGGAAGTAGCCTCCGATTTTAGCAACGAACAGAACCAACCAAAGAGTTTTCTGTACAAATATTTCTTTTAAAGGGGACATCCTCAAAGAACAGGCTCCCAGCTTGAATTTAAAGCCTTTCACATCCAATGAGGAGGGAGCAAATGCAACAGCATTATGGTGCAGCACAACCACCAGTGCCACTGGCACAGAATGCAGTGCAGAACCAGACAACAGGAACCCTGCAGTGCGATGTCTGATGGCGAGTTAGCTCAGGTCAGGCTAAAGATGAACACCAAGGCTTCACTCGCTCCTCAAGGGCTTCTCTTCTAAATCAGAACTCTGTCAACACCAGCTCCCACAGACTGCCTCTGACTGACATCAGCAACCTGGGTTGTAGGGGCGGGAGAGGGAGGTAGAAGCACTGACACGCTATTACAGCCTTCACCTGCATCTGGCAAACACCAGCACAACCCACCAAAACTGAGCAGAGAAGCCTCTTTCAGACACCTTCTCAAGCCTGTTTGACATGAAGAGTGGAACAGAGCACTCCATAGCTATCCCCCTGATCTCCTATTAACAGCTCTGTGTTTTAGCCTGCCTAGAATGTCTGAGTGTGCAATGGAGGTCTGAAGAAGAGCTTTCCTACCAGGAAACTCATCTGGTCTTCTAACTCTGATAAATAAGGGATACTATCACTTTCTACAAGCCTTGTCTCGCTCGAATGGAGTCTCTAGCACCTAGCAGAAACACAAGGTGATCCCTATTTGGAGGTTTAGGTTTTCTGTTCTAATACTCCCCAGCTATCAGAAATCCACTGTCAGTGGATCTACATCAGCTGTACACACTCTGGAAAGGACGCCAGCCTTGGAGTCACCTTTGGATTTCTCTTGAGAGAGAGCCTGAGATGCCAAGGTACAGTTTAGAAATCTGCTCTGCGTGCAGGATGGAAGGGTAACACTTTCCAGGGATGAAGAGAGTACTGCAAAGGAGAAAATTATTTTAAAATGATAAAATAGTGCACAGGAAGTAAGCTGCTAAATGTGTCTGTTGTAGGAAACGCCACCAAAGCCTCAGGGAAGACGGCTCTGTATTGTCATAGCTACTAGACTTCCCTGTCACCTCATCCAGCATATTGAGCAGCACTGCACTGCCATCTCTTGGCAGATACTTAGATAACAATTTAAATTCCTAAGTACAGGAATAAACTGATATTAAAAAGACACTAAAAGATAAATATATAGAGTCATGTTTCTCTTACTAGCCAAACAAAAGCAAATCGATGCTCCAGATGAAGAATCTAGTCTATATCCAGTCTATTTCCCCGACTCACAAGTTCTGTATTCTATGTCAGACATACACCTAAACAAACACCTGTCAAGAGTTTAAATATGGTCTAAAATCCCTTTAAATTTTTTTCCACAAATGAGGTCAACTGATTTTTATGGTCATGTTTTACGAGCAGCTGATAACCAACCTTGTTATGAGCCCTGAACTCAAGATTTTACCCACCTGGTTAAAACAGTATGAAAATGCTAGCAGAGCTGAGGGCAAAAACATGGCTTAAAGCAGGGGAGAACTTGTAGAGTGGGGCTGATGGTTGGACTCAATGATCCCAAGGGTCTCCTTCCAACCAAAATGACTCTATGATTCTAAAATTAACAGCTGTGAAAGGTAACTAAACTCTAAACAAGCGGAATATCACATAAACTAACTTTTTTTTTTTCCCCAGTAAGGCATTCTTTCTCTCTTTCCTTCCTAAAAAAGAAAGTCCTTCAACAATCTGAGAATTTGACCATACTGAAATCCCACAGCACTTAAGGGGCTCTTATAAACACTCTCCATAACTTCCATAACTACGCCCAAGTCATCAACTACAAGGTACAACGAAGACTCCAGTTTCTCTGCAGTGTGTGACACAGTCCCGAGTAGAGCAAACACCCAAAACCCAAGCTTTCTTCAAGCCCTGCTTTCCAGGGACACAGTGGACAAAGAGCAGGTGAGTCACATCTCTTACAGAGCGTCAAACTTTGCCCCGGGGTCATTTACCACTTTTCCCTTTGAGTGATCGGAACCAAGGTGCTGCAGCTGGAACTCGACCCAGCAAACGTGTCTGTCTGCAAGGAGTTATAAAAGAATGACAACAGCACGGTCTTTAAAAAGAAGAACCCCAAAAAATGCAAACCAGGGAATTATGAAGTTGCAAACACTGTGCTGAGCTGAACAAGGTCACTGTCCACTCTCTTGAGATGCAGTTATACGAATCTGACCTTTCTCTAATAAGGGGTGATTCCAGTGAGAACAACCTTTCGGCTCGGGAGGAAAGGGAAGCGAGTCATGTATCCTGCAGTTGCAGTTTATGATGAGACTCCCAGCCCTAATTTAAAGGTCACCAACAATCCTTTGAAAGCAAGACTGCTCTTCACTTTTTCCACGTTTTGTGGAATGTCAGGGCTGACTAGTCCACAGCAGTGATACCAGACGGTTGCCTGGACAAGAACATCAGCCTCCCCTTCAGTTCTTATCACCTCATCAGGTGTGCTGGAATGATCAGTAAGAATGTATAAAAAAATCAATAAGAATGTTGGTACAAACAATTTTCTCATCTGGGTTACAATATTTATATCAGTATCTGCATTCTGGGAACAAGCAGAGAAACTAAAGAGCTTTACTGTGCCAGGTGGTCTACGTAAAGGTTGGGACAGGTCAGTCAGCCTTTGCTTCTCCGTTCCCTAAAGAGGGTCATAAAATACAATACAGGTGGAAGCTTCTCTGGGTTCATTTGGGTTGGTTTAAACCATTCCTCAACTGATTCTGGAAACATCCTGATCTCTATCAAAATTGTTTCTCCTTAGCAGCCATGGCACCAGAAGTACCAGCTGCAGCCAGTTAATTTTCTTCATTTCTAAGATTAAAAGAATAAGGTGGACGTGAAAATTAACTCCAGCTTTTAAATCCACTGTGCTCAAATGAGTTCATGGTTTGCCCCATGAGAAGGCAAGCAGCTCACCTGCAGCTTTGGTGAGTACAGGCCTTCTGCCTCTTCCATATGATTTGACATCTGTGAGGAGTAGATGTAACGCATTCTCAGCCACACGAGAAGAGAGAAATAACCATAAAGAAAGAATTTGGGAGGAAAGGTGAAAAAACAAGCCATGGCTGAAAACATGACATGACATTGGGAAATACAGTTGTTAAATGCAATCCCCCAAGCATACCTGTCAGCTATGAGTTCGTACGTGCTGCCAGTTAAACACTACTCCTCTCTTTGTTTATCCAAACTCTTTAAAACAAAAGAAACAAACTTGGGCATTGAACCCAATTAAAACTAACCTAAAAATCAGAGAAGACTCTTCCCTCAGTGTTTCAGCTACTTTCCAAACAGGAACAGTGTTCACTCCCTCACCTTTGCCCACACAACGGTTTGTGACGTGGGCTGTAGGCGAAGGACACGCGTCATGGAGGTCAGCATCAACGCCAGGATTATCAATGGTCAGTTAGAAATCCCTAAAAAGTTCACTTCCTGCATGGAGACTCCCCAGTGTAACACCAGGATCTTCCCATTTGTATTTTTGGATTTGTATGTCCAAAAACAGCTGCTGTGAGACCTTTGTAATAGAGCTGGAGAACACCCATGGGAAACCCTTCATCCATGGGACGCCAGAGCCTGGAAACATGCAAAGAGCGGTTTGTGTTTTTAGCCTAACCTGAAGAATTTCTTCAAACACTTACTTACCCACCCCAGTAGGAAGAGATTCAAGCTGCTACTGAAGACAGATAACAAAAACCCTGTGACCACACAGCTGTGGACTAGCTAAGGACTTTCTTGAGGACAAGAAGGCTGGCTGCTTTTTCTGATCCCTGAGCTTGACAAGCTAATTAGTGGGAAAAGTTCCATCCCATCCCTGAGGAAGCAGCCCCCGGGGTAGCTGTTTGCAAGGGAAGGAAAAGTTTACCAGTATTGATGCACTGGTGCACCAGTTCATCTAGCTCTTCAGCTCCTGAGGGTTGTTTCCTTCTTCAGAGGAAGCACAGAATAAGATCTGCTGGGTGTTGCCTGAAGCGGGTAACCACGGATTTGTTAGTTCCCCATGCTGACTGTTAGCTAGTGTGAACTGCTGCCCTCTGCCGAACACAGACCCCGCAGAACAGAAGGGCTTCAACAGCCCCAGCTGCCTCACCCAAAGCCTCAGGACACCTGCAACACCCTTACCCACACTGTCACTGTTAGCAGAGCTGTGGGTACATGTGTACCTGACCCGTACAGCACACAACCCCACTGTCATCTGCTCATCTCATACGGATGAGCAACAACAAACAAGATGACAGCAGGCCAGAGATGACTCAGAAAGATATTGAAAGTGTGTCCTTTTCGCAGAGCACTGCAGCTGGTTAAGACCAACAGTGCTGACCTTATCAAATAATGCCTCTTCTTCCCCTCCCGTGCTGGCAGCTCTGTCCCTGCTCCCCAAGAGCAGGAAAGGGCAAGTAACCCGCCACAGAGCAGAGAACAGCTCATGATGTCCAACCATGTGGTGGTTGGGGCGATTTCAGCTTCTTCCCAGAAAAAGAGCAATTGATTTGTTTGCCTATATCCCCCCCCAAGATTTCATGGAAAATTCCTGATCCCTTTACCAATCCAGTTACCTGTTTCAGGAAGGATTGCTAAGGGGAAAGCAGTATTACAAATGTAGCCACCATGATCAAGATGACATCCAGACAGATTCTTCGTATCTTTAGAGTTCTGTACAGAAAACAGATTTTCACTTGCTCAGGTAAAGCTCAGTTCCAACTCTTTCCTTTTCATTCCCTTTCTTTCTGCTTTAGAGCCTGCAGGCATCACTCAAGAGCAGCAGTGCACAGTCACAGCCCCGGCTCTGAAGAACTGAGAGAGAAGCTACAAGGGCCTCTGTGGAGAAACCAGCGGCCGAGGGGTGAAGGATGAAGAGAGACTGCATTTGTGGATTCGCTCCCTGGGCATCCAGGTCCGGCCTCCTGCTCCCTGGGCTTTGCACACACCCTGCTGTCACCTACATGAGCCCTGCCCACGCCTAAGGGGACAGAATCAGACCATTTCTCATGGCTCCCGGTTACTTGGGTTGCAATTGACTGTGGAGCCTTTGGGAAGACTGACAGGTCCTTGAAAATTTCATAAAGTGTGCAGAAAGCAGAGAGAATTATGATAAAAACTGAGACATTACATCAAAATTAACAGCTCTGAAAGGTAATTAAACTCTAAGCAACTGGAATGCTACATACACTAACTTTTTTCTTTTTCTTTTAGCAAGGCATTATTTCTCCTTTCTTCCTAAATTTTCTTCTGGAAGAAATATTTAGAAAGTTTCAAGCATTATGCCTTTAAGATAAATTGCATTTAAAGGTTACAGTGCAAAAGGAGATATCTTAGTCCTATACAAGATGGCTTATTAATTGCTCTAGATACGCACAGAGTCATACATTTCTTCATATAATCTGACGAGGGGTATTGATTTACTGTCCCACTGAAATACTATATTAAACACACATAATTCCTTCTTTATATGGTTCCTCCCCTCTTAAAAGCATTGTTTGACTGCATGCCAAAGTGAATTATTATCCTATAATCCTTAAGTGATTTATTTAACTGCTACAGCACATAGAGTTAACATCCATCTAAGTTCTTACTCTAATTTCACCTTTACGTTTTCTGTTGTCAAACCAACAAGGACAAATTATGAATTTCATTTAAACCAAAGTAGAGTTCCAGAGCAGACAGATAAGGGACTTTTTTATTCTCTTGTGATACATTTTTCTCAACAATGCAAATATAAAAAAGGCAAAATACAAGCTTTCTGAAAGCATCAATAGGTCAGGATCATCAGGTTGAAAACTTTGTAATATATTAAGCAAATACTGCTTGGGAAAAACACAAAACAAAACAAAACAAACCCCAAAAAACAACCAGACAAACAAAAGAAATACAAAACCCCCAAAATCTCTCAATACATTTTTATTACTGTCATACCATTTAATAAAGGAAAGGCTGAGACCATGATGTGTGACGAGAACTGGAAGGAGTTGTTCCACAATCCATCATGCCTGACCCAATAGTCGCTGAAGATAAAAATCATTATTCTTCACTCGCCCTCCTCTTTTATGCAGGGAGCAGTACGGTTTTCCATCAGCCTTAGCTGATGTGCATTTTTAGATGACTTGCACTCCAGTAATTCTTGGGAGATATTAACCAGCAAGATGAAACCCGTTAGCCCTACAGCCTCAGAGTGTAAGGAGTTCATTTCCCATTCAGGGCTCCTCTTTTACAACCCCCCCCCCACGTTTACCAAGACAAAAACGTACATTTTCCTCTACACCCTCCTTGACTTTGGGCTCACATTGCCTGGAAGCACGACTGATCACAGCACGTGTGCCTGAAGGCACCCTGAATCAGTACAACACACAACTGACTTGACAGTAATCCACTGCAAAGAACCACTCCAACATGAAAATGTATCCACACTAGGTCAGACTAGCAGTGAGAAAACAAGACCAGGAACCTAAATTATTTTAAAAGGGAAACCAAAAAAACCAACAGAGACCTGATCATAAGAAACTTTCATTGCACTGTTATTTTGTGGGGTATAGAGATAAGACCATCAAAGCCATGAAGGTTTCCAGAGCAATAGCAATTCTGAGGGAAGGGAGCAGAAGGGAAAGCAAGTGTACAACCTCACCCCTCACCTGGGATCTTTACTCAGAACAGCCTGAAGTAACCCTGGAAAAAAACAACAGAGACATCCAGATTCTCAGCTCTGCGAAGACGACTTCAATGTCGTCCTTTGGAAGAAATTAAGTTAGGAATTTAAGCAAAGATGAAAAGACTGTATTAAGTGTGCATATACAGGCACTGAGAATGCATTTGCACAAAGAATACTGAGGTACACACTCAGCACCAGGCACACATCTACATACCCATGAGGGCATGGATCCCCACCACCACAGTGACTGCTGGGTCCAAACTGGGGAGCCTCTGACAAGCTGCAGCCCCCATGGACAAGATGCCCTGTCAGCTGTGACAGGAAACAGGAGCCTAACCTCAGTCTGGCAATTCTGTCTCTGGCAAACAGCTGAAAAGAAACAGCATGTGAAGTGAAACTACACACCAAGCTTTGCAGCAGAACATTGCTAAGCACACTATAGTATTAATACATTAATTAGAAACACTGGCTCTGTCCCTTGAAACCGCCTCTTACATAGGTAGCCCAGAAAAGCCCTGAATGGTGTGCAAACACATTCTCCTTATCCAGCCAGGGCTTGCCAGAGATCACTGAGGTCAAGTCAAGTTTTGTCATACAAGGCAGACAGGGAGCACAGAAGAAATCTGATGTGCACTTCAGAGAGAAGAGATTCCTTCAGTCTGTGAGGGCATCTCCATGTCTCCCTCAGTAATGAGTTTCTTTTGAAGAAATATTGTTCCAGAGAAATCTATTTAACCAGAACGCCGTTATACAGTGCTCTCCATTATCAGAAGTAGAATAATACACTCAGGACAGATTCCCTGCAAAATGTGATAATCATCTCAACCAACAGATGGGTGGTCCATCTAGTTTTCACAAGTGGCTCACCTACTGCTGTCAGGCCAAAAGTTTACAGATGCAAACTTATTCCATGCAATATATCCTGAGACTAATTTCCAGTGAAATACATTGCTATTAATCATTTGCATGAAGCAAATGATTCTATGATTAATCACTTGCATGCTGAGATCTGAATTGTTCCCTTCGTTCTAGATTTCTTTTTATTTTCTTAACAACCGAGGATGTGACAAAATGCTAAGTTTTATATAACTTTCTTACTCATAAGAAAGTCGAGGCTTTGCGTGTTGCAAAGAGATTGATGGCTCCTCTGACCTAATGGATGCTGCAAGAGCTGCCTGCCATGATGGATGGAACACAGAGCCCTGCGAGAGCCAAGAACAACACCTCAACCACCGGGTAACTGGTTTCAAGCGCTTCTGCGTCACTTTTCTTATCTCTACAAGAAAGGAAACAAAGTTCATGTGTCTCTGCAAAGCACTGGCAGAGATATTTTGATAAACTATGTTATTCAAACACAGCATTTTCCAAGGTCAGGCTTCTCTGCACAGCTACAGCATACTTAAACTCATCTTCAACTTCTCCTTCTCTGGATTTACAAACACCATCAGGAAGCATTTCATTCCAGCGTCCATCCACCTCTGGCAGATTCAGCCAGCTCATTAGCACACAGCAGGGCACACTTCCACCAGGCAGGAGCACCAGGCTCAGAACTGACCCTCAGAAACTTAGTTAGGGCCAGGTGTGCCTCGAAGATAACGAGCTGGGCCCTGCAGAGAGCAGGCAGTGTGCCAGCCACACGCCACAGCACATGTGCTGCAGAGACTGCACTCTCATCATCTCAAATTCACAGCCCATACAAGTACTTTAATGTACTTTATAAGCTGTAAAGCACAAACGAGTTGAGCTGTAAATGGAGAGCTTCCTATCTAAGCCATTTAAGTTGAGAGTACTAACATCTTTGTGATTTATCTTAAAGAGATGGTAACGCAATCCAGTGCGCGGAGGGGAAACTCGCAGATGCTGATGCAAAGCACTGAAGTACAAGTACCACATCTTAAAGTGCCTGCAGACAGACTAAGAATGGGTTAAAAGCAGGAAATAGAAAAATGTGTGTGTTGACTCCCCAACTTCAACTGGCAGGGGACGGTGCAGAGAGCAAGGGGCAGGCAGGGGAGCTGCATTCGAGGGTACCTGGTAGGTATCTCCTACTGAGAAGAAAAAAAAAGAAAAAAGGAAGTCCTTACACCTGGTCTTTCCACAACTGTGAGCACTTCAGAGCAGACCCTGACACACAGGATCAGACTGCTCCTGTCTATGTATCCTGCCTAAATACACCCGAGAACATTTATATTCTACTGGTTTGCTACAATAAACTGCCAAGTGTCACCATAAATCGAAGCACATTTTTACATTAGCAACACTTTTAAAAGATGCAGTTGGCTGTAATGAGTTTTCCAGCCATGAACACACAGGAACAAAGCCCTCACAGGATCGGCACATTTTATCCTACCTGCCCAGACAAGACCACTTTGGGGAAAAAATCGTCACCTTAGTGTCTACACAGCAGTCTTTGAACTCGCCTAGCCTTAGAACATTGTCACTCTCCTCCACTTAATGGGATATTGATTTTTATACTTCACTCCCTGTAAATCAATATTCGAATAGATGCGCAACACACTGGCAGAAGGATAGAGAGTACATGCCCACTAACCTGCTGGAGATGATTATCCAGAAACAAAGGTCAAATCAAAGGAAAATTTAAATCTGACATGAGAAGAGTATCACAAAAAGAGAAGTCTGTAAGCAAGGGAATTAAAAAAATAAACAACCCCAAACCCAAACAAAACTATCCAAGATTAACTAGAGAAGGAAGAAGACACAACCTAAATCTCCCTCTTCCAATGTAAAGCTGTTGCCCCTTGTCCTGTCACTCCACTCCCTCACAAAGAGTCCCTCCCCAGCTCTCCTGGAGCTTCTTCAGATACTGCAAGGCTGTTCTAAGGTCTCCCTGGAGCCTTCTCTTCTCCAGGCCCAGCTCCCTCAGCCTGTCCTCGTAGGAGAGATGCTCCATCCCTCCGATCATCTTCGTGACCCTCCACAAAGGGAGGGCCATATTCTTTCAGCTATCAAATCCATAGGAATTCCAAGGAAACTAGGAAGCCAAAGGGAGCCTTCAAACAGGCTCTTTTATCAAAAGGCTGCCTTCTGATCACACCTTTCTGGTGCAGGCAGCAAACAACTTTTTATGCTATGAAATTTCAAGTTAAAGTGGCCATCGTGCATGGCCCATTACCCTGCTGGTGTAACTTGGGATGGGAAACACTTCAACGGTCCAGACAAACAGAAGAACAGTTCAAGAGCATTCCTGGGGCAGCGCAGCCCCACACCCCAGTGCCTCAAGAAGTGACCAAGTGGCAATCCTGCTCAAAACCACCTCAGGGGTTACAATGGAAGCCAAGCTGCAAAGAAGCCCAAAGTGCACTCTCTTTGCTAATAAAGCAAACCCCAAGCCAGGCTATGCTAGGAGGAACATTGATCCAGGGCATGATGAAGTAGCAATGCAAGCTGTGGCCAGCTGTGGGCCCTCCAGATCCAAAGATACTGGAAATATTGGAGATGATCCAGCAAAGGGTTACCAAGATGGTCAGGAGATTAAGCATATGACCAGTAAGAAAAGCTTAAGGAGACTATGCTTGTTTATTCCATCACAGAGGACAGTGGGGGGTCATCTAAATGAACGCTCTGAAGAATAATTATGAAGATAACAGAGTCACTCTATTCTCAGTAGTGATAAATAAGGCACAGAGGAAAAAAAAAATGCAACTAGGGAAGTTCAGGTTCAACATTTTGAAAAAACCCTCACTGTGAAGCTGGTACAGCCCTGAAACCACTACCTAGAGAAGCTGTGAGATCTCAGGCTTTGAGAGCTTTCCAGAAGTCAGCTGAAGAAAGCCGCAGCTGAACTGATCAAGTACTGGAGACACTCCCAGCTTGACAAAGGGTTGCATCATATCACCACAGTTCCCTTCCAACCAGCAGCACTGATGACACTGAACAGATGAAATCACTGCATTATGTATTAATCACTTGAGATCTCTTAGCTTTCACCACACTGACATTAGAAAGAAGCCTCTTAGAAAATGCTTCAATGACTCCAGGGCCCTCTGCCTACCAGAAAAGACAAGAAGCTTCACATCTAATTTCTTCTAGGCTAGGATTATGCCTAGTTTCCTGAGCACTGCTCCCTTAACTTGCAGCCTGACAAGTCTGGTTCACACACCCTCCTGAGCTCCAACACCTCAGTACAATACACAGTATCTGCCACCAAAATTCAGTGATGGTATCAGATGAAGACAGCTCTCAAATGAATTCACTGTTCCAGGCACAGTTACCCTTCCCAACTCCAATTACGAGATGGATATTATGATATCCGAGAAACTGCAGAGAACAGTCATAAAAATGATTAATGAGCAGAAAGCATTATTTGTACAGGGAGAAAACCCAACAGCTAAATGCACACATTCGTATCAACATACCAAAGAGAAGTGATTCATATCGTCTCATCCTAGATACACCATTGGCTGTGGCAAAAGTCATTCACAGCTGCACCAGGCGCCGCAGTTCAGCATCACAAAGTTCACATACATTTCACTCTGAGCTCCATTTTAACAACATTCAACAACAATTTTACATAAAAAAGTAAAAATGAGTTTTCATTCATCTTTCACCCAACCTGGGCACCTCAACAGTTCAACCCATTCATAGTTTACACCCTGGCTGGGAGGAAGAGGAGGAGGAAAACACTGGCTTTCCCCTGACCTTTTCCTGATTTCCAAAAGCCCATCGTCTGTACACGTAAGCAATCTGTTTCTTTTACTACAGAGTAATGACTCATTACTTCTGTCATTTAGAAATGGAAAAGAGCTCCATCTGGCACAAAGGATTAGCAGCCAAATTACGTGTGCCTTGAGATAAAGGTCAATTTGGTAATAACAGAAAGGCTTTGACTACAAAACCAAAGTCTATTTTCATTTCTGCCATCATTCAACATTTCAACATCGATCTCACAAAACGGACCCTCTGCCATCCCCAGAGTGGTAAGTGCTCCCAGGAGGAAAGAATCAGGCCCCAGAAGGACAAACCATGAGGGACAGGCTGTGAGGATCTACAGCCCCCCACCATTTTCATTCCATCCAGCTATAAAGCACTGATGCCACATTTCCTTTACGTTCACAGCAGCAAACACTGATCCGAGGTTTAAACTGAACAAAATCCTCCCCAGAATCATACTGGCCACATAGGAGGAGGCACCAACCTCCAGAAATTGTTCTTCTCTACCTTCCTATCCATTATCTTCCCATCAATTCTGCTATCCCTGTTAGCTGCCCAACCCACAAAATTTACCCTCCAATCTCACCTCCATCTCTGCTGGTGCTGCTCAGCCCCTCTTCGCAGGCAGGAGGAAGGGTACACACTAGGTGAAGACTCTTCCCATTTCCTGGATGTTACATGAAAGAAGGATAACAAAAATCCCATCAGTAACCAGCACAGTTAGAGACACACAGGTAACTCCTTGTTGGAGGGGCACAGAGCACACTCCAGGGATGATCATCTCCTACATCTGAAAGGATCACTTCTGGACATGCTAATTGATTTCAATGGAAAACACGTGGGTGTGGGTTCACCCAAAGGGAAAAAGGAGGCAAGGAGGCAGAAAGAGCTTCCTCAGCCTTAGGCCCCAAGAACAACTGACCCAAGGGGCACATACAAAAGTTGGTGGAACCCCCGGCATCTGAAGAACACAAGTCTGCCTCCTTTTTCCCCAGCCACAGCTGCTTGCTGTTCATAGAGAAAAGAGGAGGAAAGATCAACTGTGACTGCTCTACTCTTACCGAACTGGGCAGAAACCAGTTTGTCACAATTGCTTCAGGAGAACATCACATATAGCACTACAAAGACCTCCCAGGTCAAGCCAGAGCTTGATTCCATGGCTCCCTATCTCCCCTCATCCAGAAAATTAACCCAGTGGATTATCTCCTGGCAAAGCAGCCACAGAGAAGATGATGGCCCTGCTCTGCGTCTCTGCGGGTACAAAACCTGCCTCTTCTTTTTCCATCCCCAGACAAATGGAGGGGGCAGCCATTGGCTCCACTGCCCGGCCACAGCCAGCTCTCCTGCCAAGCCCTGTAAGACCTGAACACACAGCTTCCCACCCACCTTACAGAACACCTTAGATCCTTTCAGAAACCTCCAAAACATATAAGGGTATTTAAAAGTGTAAACCACCCAGGAAGAATAAAATTTAAAAAGCAGAACAAAACACAACACATCAAAAAACCGCACAAAATCCCATAAAACACCCCAAACTCTAATACCTTCAAAATAAGCAAGGATTTACTGTCACATGAAGAATTGAAATAACTGAGTAGCCTGTAATCAACGTTTCAAATGACTCGGGTTTCACTTCTTTCACACAGATCACACAAAGCCGCACCGGGTTCCAGAGGGGCAGCCTCGTCAAGGAGGGGCAGGCACATCCCAGAGACCCAAGGCGCCCCGGAGCTGCCCCAGCCCCACGCCGAGCCTCGCTGAAGGCGAGAAGGCCACATGATGGCGGCGCTCCGTCCGCCCCGCGCGACGGCCCACTCTGGCGCCGCCACTACGCCTGCGCACCCGCACGCCGTGCGTCCCTCCCTCTGGCCAATCAAGAGAGGCTTCGCCCCCAGAGAGCCAATCCCCGCGCGGCCGGGAGGCGGGACTATGGCGGCCGGGGCCATGACGGACCTGAGCGGCGGGCAGGAGCCAGTGGCTGTGGGGCTATGGCCGCCTGGGGAGGCTCCTCCGGCCTTTCAGGTACGGGTGGGATCTGCGGTCGACTCGGGAACCGGACTGGGGTAGGGAAGGGGAGAAGAGAAGAGAAGAGGAGAGGAGAGGAGTGGAGAGGAGAGGAGAGGGGTGGGAGAAGCCGACCGGCGGCACCTCAGGGAACCCCTCAGGTGGCGGCGTCCCCTCAGACGGCCCGGCCCGGCCACCCCAAGGTGGGGGTGCCAGGGAGTGCTGTGGGGCTCCTTACGCCTCCGCGACCGGCCCCTCGGTATTGGCCTCGTTATGTTCTCTTTCTTCGCAGTGCACTTTAGCTACATATATATGCGATTATTTTTTTTTCCCCTCAGTCTATGGCATTTTGTAGGTGTTAATGGAGCAGTTGTCATATCTCAGGAGGAATAAAGTGCTTGTGCCTTAGGCCGGACTGGGCTGAAACTAGACTGGGCACCTGCTCTCTCTGTAGTACTTGTAAGTCCCAAAGGCGTTTTCTGGGAGTCCACCTTAGTGCCCAGGAGCTTGCCCTCAGCCATGTTAGGAGTCTTCACAAATCAGAATGAAGTAGCTTCTAATGAGCCTGGGGGAACAAAAGGAAGAGCTAACCCAGACAGATCCCGATCTGCCTGAATCGCATGGCGAGCTGGTGTTTAGCAGAAATAGGAAAGCTTGTAGTCAGTGAATGGGAGAAGATGGGAACAGCTAAGGGCCTATTAAACTTGGTCTTGAGTAAAGCCAAATGACTGAGAAAGCTGATTTGTTTATGAAAAAAGAACTTCCTGAACGAGCTGGCGTGTTTCCCACCACCCAGATGCTACCAGCCATAAGCTACTATGAAATGTAATATTTAGTAACAGCACATGCTCCAGGTTTCTAAATAAAGCTTTGCAAGCTGAGAAGAAAGTAAAAATATCCATGTAGCCGTCTTTATGTTTTGATTCTCACATGCAGCAAAGTTTCTGCCAGCTTTTATTTTGTCAACCGGCTGTGGTTCTACAGTCGTTCACCTGCTGGGGGCATTGGTGTCGCTTTGAGGCTGGAACTGAACCCTGTCTCTTCCTGCAGCCGGAATGTGGGGGTGAAGTCTTGTGTTCCAGCCTGCCCATAGAGTAGTTGCCACAGTGTATTAACTAGGTAGAGGGGTGCTACTGCAACACCATCTTCACTGGCTGCCAGAATCAACAGGAGCAGCTTGGAGTGCAACATCCTGAAGAGATAAATGGAAAGTATCTTCATGCTTAGCAGAAACGGACATTTGAAATTCTGTGACTTAACACAGCCATAGACTTACCTAATAAGTAGCTTATCGAGCGTTTTGAGGGGGAGGAAATTAGAGATACTTTGCTGTTTCTGTAAATAAAAATTGTTCTTGGTTAACTAGCTGGTGTTTTTCTGCTGAGGATTTATTTTTCTGGCTAGTACACTATTTTGAGGAATTCCATCACTAAGAAACTATTGATTCTTTTGGGGTCTGTATGGAGTGAGGAACGATTGAGGGAGCTGGGATTGTTTAGTTTGAGGAAGAGGAGGCTGAAGGGAGACCTCATCACTCTCTACAACTGCTTGAAAGGGCATTGCAGAGAGGTTGGTGCTGGTCTCTTCTCACGGGCAATGAGCGACAGAACGAGAGGGAATGGCTGCAAGCTGCAGCAGGGTAGGGTTAGGCTGGACATGAGGAAAGAATTCTTCCCAGCAAGAGTGGTCAGAGCCTGGACTGGGCTGCCCAGGGAGGGGGTGGAGTCCCCACCCCTGACTGTGTTTCAGAGTAGATTGGATGTGGTGTTGAGGGATCTGGTGTAGGGGAGAACTTGTAGAGTGGAGCTGATGGTTGGACTCAATGATCCCAAGAGTCTCCTCCAACCTGAATGATTCTATGAACACCTGATTTGTACTCTTTACAGTGTTTTAGAACTGTTAGGCTCGTAGTTAGAAGGTTAGAGGAAAAGGAAGCGTGGGTGAGTTCAGTTGAGCTCAGAGATCGGTTGTTGCCTGGCATGAACTGCTTGAAAACCGGGTGGCCTCTGTGGGAAGCAGCACGGGAGGTGACGAGGATTTGCTTCTTGTTCTCTCCGCAGTACAGCCCAGACAGCGTGGCTGGAGCAGACGGGGAGGTTGACCCCACTGAAATCACCTTTCCGGGCTGTTCCTGTCTTACCAGCTCCTGCGAGGTTCACGCCTGCCCCTGTCTGTGCCGCGGTGAAAGTTACAGCGGGTTGTGCCTCCGGCCTGCGGGCGGGGGGGAGGAATACGCCAGGCCGGTTTTCGAGTGCAATTCCATGTGCCGGTGTGGTGAATCCTGTCCAAACAGGGTTGTGCAGAGGGGTCTGCAGTTCAGGCTCCAGGTGTTCAAGACGGAGAGGAAAGGGTGGGGCGTCCGCGCTCTGGAATTCATAGCTGGAGGAAGATTTGTTTGTGAATACGCCGGCGAAGTTCTGGGCTTCAGTGAGGCACGGAGAAGAGTTCAGGCACAGACCTCAAAGGACACGAACTACTTGATAGCGGTGAGGGAGCACCTCCACAGCGGCCGCGTGATGGAGACCTTTGTTGACCCCACGTACACGGGTAACGTAGGCAGGTTCCTGAATCATTCCTGTGAACCAAACCTATTCATGGTGCCAGTTCGAGTTGACTCGATGGTGCCTAAGCTGGCACTGTTTGCAGCCACTGATATTTCTGCTGGAGAGGAACTTACATATGATTATTCTGGGAGATTCCATAATCTACCAATATCTAACAGAGAACAAAAGCTGTCGGAGGAAGAGAAGAGGTGGAGGAAACCTTGTTACTGCGGTTCCCGCACGTGTGCTTCCTTCTTACCGTGGGACAGCTCCCTCTTTTCCACACCAGACACTTACTCAGGGAGCACTCCGGTGCATTTCAGTCCCTGAGCGTACCTAAAAAGTGTAGTAGTCGCCAGTTGAATAAGATTCTGGTTGTGTATTCCACCAAGGAAGCACACGTGGTTTTGAGAAACAGCTTGAAGGTGAGATTTTGAGAGAAACTTCCTGCAACATCCGTTTCCAAGGTGGATGGTAGGATATGAGGGAGCACTGGAGCTTTGAGATGTTCCAAAATCAGTTACTAAGCCAGGTCTGGGGGTTTTAATTCTTGTTTTAGGTGCCAGTTTCTGTAGGATAAAGCACTTCTCAGTCTCTACCTGCCTCAAAGGATGAACATGGACATTGTTGCACAGAAAGAACCCATGGTAACAACAAGAAATGTCCCTGAAAATGACATGAGAGAAGGAGACCAAGGCATGTTGACATCTGCACAAGGGGCACTTGGCTTCCTAAATCCCCTTAAAATAAATTATTTTTTTTTTCAGATTACTTGCTATAATTTTTGATGTTGTTCCATAAAGCATAACTAATTCTTACTGATGTAAAACAAAACTCACCTGGAAAGATCAGCCCAAATGCTTTGTGTCCCTGCCCTGTTTTCTGCCTCTGGTCACGCGTAGCTGCCTGCCAAAGCCAGGCTTCAAGCCACCGGGTGAGTTCCATTACCGTTTCGCTCCTGTGTGAGAAACTGGGCCCGGAGATGTACCGTCATCCCCTCTGCGGCAGGGCTCAGCTAAGAGGGGCTGGGCCCTGAAGGCAGGCACGGGCTCCGGGTTCCTTCCCAGTGCTGTGATCACACGCTCGAGACGGGGACGGGGGCTCCGCAGGCTGAGGCAGCGCGGTGCTGCTCTTTGACTGCGGAAATGCCTCGAAAGAGGAAACAAAAGTACATCCGAGCAACGAAAAAGTTGTACTTTTACCCCGTTGAACAGATACGTGACCGTTCCTTTCAGCTGCCAACTGGTTTGTTCTCACTGTTCCTCCAGAACCAGACCCTATTAAGCGGGGCCCGTCCTTTCCCGGGAGCAGGAGGTCGTTGCCCCTTTTCATCCTGCTGGTAGAGGTCCCGCAGGCGTGCGGTGCTTTCCTCAGCCGCCCCCGGGCAGGGGCACAGCACCGCGCTTCCGCAACGGCACCTTTCTTCCCATCCTTTCTAGAGCCATCGCTGAAGGAAGCTTGGGAGAGGCTCGCTGTCAGTTTCCCCCAGCCTTAACCTACCAGCTCTTTGACCGTCCCCGCAGCGTGATGCCAGGGGCACGAACCCCTGGGTTCTTTGGTCTTTACCTGGCTGGGTGAGCTGTGACATGAGACACAGGGGCTGTGCAGGCTGCTGGTTAAGTAATGACCGCTGTGACTTGGTACCGACACGGGATGAGGGGTGTTTTGCTCCTATTACTTTGCAGTTTGCCAACCAACCTTACCCGGGGTTGACCTCCACTCCCTGGATAAGCCTCGGCCTCAGCTTTTCCCCCCGGTCAATGCGGATCTTCGTGCCTCTGTTGCACAGAACTGCTGGTGGGAGGTACCTACAGCTGGGGTTTTAGTCTAAGGTAAAGGCTGCCACGTGGTTTTAATTAGGGTTAATCACTAAAGCATCACTTCTGTCAGTACAGGAAGCTCCCAGAGGATTTCAGCTGCTCGTTAAAAGTAGTTTAACGAGCCCAGTGGCCATTAACTGTATTCCTTGCCTGATTGAGGGCACCTCCTTCTACAGAAGAGAAGTTCACCAGGCCCCGTAACTCAGAACGCCCTAGATAGCAGAACTCAGCTTAGGTTGTGAAGTCTCTTGTCCTATTTTGAGGCTTGGGGGGTGGGGGGGTGGTTTCTCCCCCCAGAGGGCATCGCACTGGCCGCTGTCAGCCTGGAGGGCCGGGAGCGGATGAGCTGATCTGCTTCCTCCTTCCCTGCTGGAAACAGCGTCAGGGCTAGTTCCATACCATCTGCATTCCTAGTTGTCAAGATTAGATGGGTTTTCAAGATGATGGCACTGCTTGCTGGCTTCCTGTTATGAACGTGCACTTGGTGTGATTTTCAGCAGTTAAGGAAGTGGAGATTTAAAAAAATAATAATGAAAATAAGCCCAAACCCCAACCCCCCAGACAGCATTAGCAGAATCTGGTCCTTGCAATCGCCAGCCCCGGCCCAGAGAGCACAGCAGAGCCTCTGTCTCTGCAGTCCCACCCTCTGGGGCCCGGCCAGGCCAGGGAAGGGAAGGGAATATCAATTACCTGCTCAGAACACACTCCCCCAGCACGGAACAAGAGGGCCTTGTGCTGCTGGGAAGAGCCAGCCACGATACAGGCCTTGCAAGACCACGGGATAAGGTGGTGTCACCGATTTCTGACCCATCCTGGCACTCCTTCATGGTCTCTTCCCAGATAGGACGTGCATTGGACTTCGCTCTGCCTGGGGGTGAGCAGCAAAATCCTACTAAATACACACAAAAAAATCCCCTTACAAGGGACTAATAAAGAAAACAGACCCTTGTTCCTACCTGCTGAACTGCCCTTCGCTTTTCCCTTTGGGTTCCTCTGCTCTTCACTGGTTCCCAGTGCCCCTTCCCAGGTCAGCATGCTCTGCCCCAGGCAATCCCATCACCAGCTCAGACCCCGAGCTCCGTGTGCTCCCTCCTGTGCTCCCGGAGCGCACTGACCATTAGCCAACACGTCAGCCATCAGCACCCACTCCAGCCCAGAGCTTTGCTTTCCCACTGGAATCCGGAGTAACCCAAAGATGTTTGATGGAAGATCTTGTGATAAACTACAGCAGCCCCCATGCAGCCAAAAGCAGCAGGAATGGGACACGGTCCCCCAGGAGGACTTTCCCCACGGGCCACCACAGCAGAAGGAGGACTGACTGAGACATACCTGATGGGGTGGCACCAGGAAGCTCTTTAGTTAAATAAAGACACAAGAATTTACCAATACAGGGGAAAAAAAAACTAATAAAACCAACACTAGGCAAATTATTTTATCAAGTGCATTCCTTGTGGTGGAGACACTCAGACAGAAATAGATGGGATCATTCCCCATTACCTCAGTAAAAAGGTGTTTAATTCCTAGATTTTAATTACACATTTCACACTGGTGAGGCTGCCTTCATTGTGCAAAGTATCTCCCACAGCTTGTCATGCTTGTGCGAGTGCCGAGTCAGAGCGGCATCTTCTGGAATCCTTGGTTCCTGCTCCCCGGAGTCACCTCCGTCCCCTGCAGGAGGCTGCTGGCTCAGAAGGTTCCCCAGATGTTCTCCAGTGACCTCCTTTCAGCAGGAAACGGGGGGCAGAGCAGGAGCTGGGTTGGGATTAACCCCAGGTTGTTTCACACCAGAGCCTGACTCACTACAGAGAGGACACCGCTGGCAAACACTGGCCTTGATGCAGAACTCGGTGTTAAAACCCACCGCGTTTTTCCCTGTTGGGAAAGCGTTGGTTTAGCGTGTTGGGGTCGGTTGGGTTTTTTCAAAGAGAACAGGTTCAGAATTTACCTTCTGAGGCCCCGAGGCTCACAGTTACATCTCCCCTCTTTCCCTGGCAGTGATCTTTCCCTGGGGTGAATCACGTCTGAGTTAGCCCCAGTCTCCACTAACACCATTTCTGCGGTTTCCGAGTGCCCCGAGTTGAGCCTGTGCCACCTCCAGGAGCAACTCCAGGGAGGGCAGCAGGCTGGGTGTCCCTCAGTGAAAGCCTTCAGCAGCACGAGCAAACGCTTGACATTTTATTCAAATATGTACAATCCTTTCCAGCCGTCGGGACCCCGAGGATTATCAAGCCCTCAGCTGCAGAAGGCACTTCCTAAAGAGGAGCAAGTATTTCCCCAGAAAAAGCACGTTTCTCAACCCGATTTTCACAGCAGCAAGAACGTGGGACGAGGGCTGTGCCCCCTGCCCCTGCCCAGAGCTCTCCTGTCCCCTCCTCTCTCCCCTTAAAGCTCTCTAGGTTTTCTTAACTGCTCCAGATTTCTTTTAAAGCTGTCTAGAAGTTTCTAAGAGTCCTTGTTTACTGGATTTGAGTGTAGAAAGTCAAGCTCTACATAAATAAAACTATTTGATAGAGATCTTCCCTGAAGGAGCTCTTAATGACCCTTGAAAAGGACAGCGGGCAGAGCTCACCGCGGAGGGGTTTGCTCAGGAGGAAAGTCCAGGTTCCCCCAGGAAGGTTCCTCAAGCAACGCTGAGCAGCGCCGGATTTTCTTCCCTGAACAGGAACTTCAAGGAGGAGGGCTTTTTTCCTCTCCCGTGGCAGCAGCCTGTGTCCCCCCCCGCCCGTGTCCCTCCCGGGGTGGCACTCAGCGTCCGGGGGGGGTGTCGGCGGCGCAGCGGAAGCCCAGGTTGGAGGCGGAGCTGTCGGGAGTGTTCTGGCTGCGCGCTGCGCAGCGGTACCTGTAGCAGTGAGACTGGGGGGAGAGAACGAGTCCTTAGGCAAGGGCTGGTTAGGGTAACACCAAAACATTCCAGCTGCTGCTGGAAAGAGCAACGAACTGATCCTGGTCACAGTCACCCTCAGCAATCAGGGAATTCCCACCCCCTACGGACATCAAAGAGGGGGTTCCAAGGGCAAGGTGTCTGGTAACAGGAGCGTTGACTCCTAACGCATCCTGCCCTGGGAGAAACCTCAAGGGATGGCTCTGCTCCTTTTCTCAGAGGAAAAGGGAGCATCTCGGTGCCTCTGCTCGGGTGTCCGTGTGCTGAGGAGCCAGCGGGGTTGAGCACCTGCCAGCCACCGTCTCACTGAAGGAGATGCAACAAGGACCAAGGAGCTCATGGAGGCAAACTCCTTCCCAGTATCCCCCGGCTTGCACTCTAGGCCTATTTGTAACCAGATATAATCTGGACTAGTAGCTGTAAAACCAGTAACATTTAAAGTTCAGCCACTGATAAAACAACTGCATCTGCGACACTGAGCAGCCAACACTGCCCTCCCGCAGCGGCTGCCTCCTGGGGAAGGGAGGGAGGAACCGTCCTCATCACACCATGTCTCTGCCTGAGAAAGAAGCACCGGATGAGGTGACAGGGCTTGTCCTCGCACCCAGACACGGCCCTTCGATGCCCCCCCAACGCGTGATGGTGGGAAACGCCTCCGGGCTTTCATTCCCCCTGTAGTTTGTCCTGTGCCTGTAGGATCTGACACCCCTGGGAGGGACCAGGCTAGACCCCTCGGTTCGGCACAGGAGCGCTGCAGGGCGCCTGGCACAAGCGGCTCTGAGAGAAGGCAGGTAATTTATACACAGCCGAGTGAACCTGGCGAGGAGGAGGTCAGACAGGGCACAGCAGGGCCCAGGCTCTGGGCAGTACCAGCTTCTCACCCTGCCTGGCCAAGTCACACCCCGTGTTAACAGACCTACACCCCCTGGAAAAAGAGAAGCTCCGGCTGTCGGCAGCGCTCCAGCTCCTCCACTGTCTGCCGTTAGGGATGGTGGCTTCCAAACCATGGAACTAACCCAGTTTAAGGGTTTGCTCCGTGACTGGAGCAAGACTGGTTTGCTGGCCAGATGGATGGTCCAGAGGCACTTGGCCCTCGTAGCACAGGAGGAGGACACTAATGCTGCATGTTTCGCTAATATCAGGCTGGGGTGGCAGCCTGGGAGCTCATGGAGCAACTCCAGTACAACCCACTGCCCCAGCTCTGCTGTGGCTTCAAAAGATTCAGCTCAGGCTTTTCGTCCATAGAATCATAGAATCATTCAGGTTGGAAGAGACCCTTGGGATCAGAGTCCAACCATCAGCCCCACTCTACAAGTTCTCCCCTACACCAGATCCCCCAACACCACATCTCATTGACTCTGAAACACAGTCAGGGATGGGGACTCCACCCCCTCCCTGGGCAACCCATTCCAGGCTCTGACCACTCTTGCTGGGAAGAATTCTTGCCTCATGTCCAGCCTAACCCTACCCTGCTGCAGCTTGCAGCCATTCCCTCTCCTTCTATCGCTCATTGCCCGTGAGAAGAGACCAGCACCACCCTCTCTGCAATGTCCTTCCAAGCAGTTGTAGAGAGTGATGAGGTCTCCCCTCAGCCTCCTCTTCCTCCAACTCAACGGTCCCAGCTCCCTCAATCGTTCCTCGTAAGATTTGTTCTCCAGACCCTTCCCCAGTTTTGTTGCCCTCCTCTGCACTGGCTCCAGCAGAGTTTATCCTCCCTCTCACCTCCTCCAGCGACAGGCTCCTGCCTCCAACAAACCACGGTGCTGGTCAGGCTCTGCACCCCATTTCTGGAGCAGCTGGGTTAAAAACCAAGCTTTTAAAGGTTTTTAAAAACCGTTTTTTTTTTTAAGAAGGTGCCAGGGGGAGAGCAGAGCAGGAGAGGGAGCTTTTCTCCTTTAAAGCCAGGTCCCTTCTGGAGTTTGGGCACAGCTCCCTCAAACATGTACAACAGGGAGGGTGGTGACAGCTCAAAGATGGCTCTGCCATCATGGGCACAGCCCCGGGACCACACTGTCCCCACAGAGCACTGGGGGACTGATGTTTATCTCCCCAGGCTCGCAGCATCTCCATCTAAGGAGATTCCAGCAGCAGCTCCCCCCCAGCTCCCGGGTCACAGCACCCGCTGCCGCTCTCACGCACAGAGAGGCCGCCCCGAACCTTGGCAGAACACGGCAGGACTTAAAAGCTGAAATATTTCAAAAATGAAAAGGAGCCACAAAGCTTAGAGCTAAAAAGGTGCAACTTTAGCCCCTGGCAGCTCCATGAGGCAGAGCAGCATCTGAAAAAAAAAAAACCAATCTGAATATGTTTTTAGGCACCCAGTCAAGAACCCTCCTACTAATGGGATTCACTGGTGGGTTTCTTTGTCATGATACACAGCCTANGAAAGTCCAGGTTCCCCCAGGAAGGTTCCTCAAGCAACGCTGAGCAGCGCCGGATTTTCTTCCCTGAACAGGAACTTCAAGGAGGAGGGCTTTTTTCCTCTCCCGTGGCAGCAGCCCGTGTCCCCCCCCGCCCGTGTCCCTCCCGGGGTGGCACTCAGCGTCCGGGGGGGGTGTCGGCGGCGCAGCGGAAGCCCAGGTTGGAGGCGGAGCTGTCGGGAGTGTTCTGGCTGCGCGCTGCGCAGCGGTACCTGTAGCAGTGAGACTGGGGGGAGAGAACGAGTCCTTAGGCAAGGGCTGGTTAGGGTAACACCAAAACATTCCAGCTGCTGCTGGAAAGAGCAACGAACTGATCCTGGTCACAGTCACCCTCAGCAATCAGGGAATTCCCACCCCCTACGGACATCAAAGAGGGGGTTCCAAGGGCAAGGTGTCTGGTAACAGGAGCGTTGACTCCTAACGCATCCTGCCCTGGGAGAAACCTCAAGGGATGGCTCTGCTCCTTTTCTCAGAGGAAAAGGGAGCATCTCGGTGCCTCTGCTCGGGTGTCCGTGTGCTGAGGAGCCAGCGGGGTTGAGCACCTGCCAGCCACCGTCTCACTGAAGGAGATGCAACAAGGACCAAGGAGCTCATGGAGGCAAACTCCTTCCCAGTATCCCCCGGCTTGCACTCTAGGCCTATTTGTAACCAGATATAATCTGGACTAGTAGCTGTAAAACCAGTAACATTTAAAGTTCAGCCACTGATAAAACAACTGCATCTGCGACACTGAGCAGCCAACACCGCCCTCCCGCAGCGGCTGCCTCCTGGGGAAGGGAGGGAGGAACCGTCCTCATCACACCATGTCTCTGCCTGAGAAAGAAGCACCGGATGAGGTGACAGGGCTTGTCCTCGCACCCAGACACGGCCCTTCGATGCCCCCCCAACGCGTGATGGTGGGAAACGCCTCCGGGCTTTCATTCCCCCTGTAGTTTGTCCTGTGCCTGTAGGATCTGACACCCCTGGGAGGGACCAGGCTAGACCCCTCGGTTCGGCACAGGAGCGCTGCAGGGCGCCTGGCACAAGCGGCTCTGAGAGAAGGCAGGTAATTTATACACAGACGAGTGAACCTGGCGAGGAGGAGGTCAGACAGGGCATAGCAGGGCCCAGGCTCTGGGCAGTACCAGCTTCTCACCCTGCCTGGCCAAGTCACACCCCGTGTTAACAGACCTACACCCCCCAGAAAAAGAGAAGCTCCGGCTGTCGGCAGCGCTCCAGCTCCTCCACTGTCTGCCGTTAGGGATGGTGGCTTCCAAACCATGGAACTAACCCAGTTTAAGGGTTTGCTCCGTGACTGGAGCAAGACTGGTTTGCTGGCCAGATGGATGGTCCAGAGGCACTTGGCCCTCGTAGCACAGGAGGAGGACACTAATGCTGCATGTTTCGCTAATATCAGGCTGGGGTGGCAGCCTGTGAGCTCATGGAGCAACTCCAGTACAACCCACTGCCCCAGCTCTGCTGTGGCTTCAAAAGATTCAGCTCAGGCTTTTCGTCCATAGAATCATAGAATCATTCAGGTTGGAAGAGACCCTTGGGATCAGAGTCCAACCATCAGCCCCACTCTACAAGTTCTCCCCTACACCAGATCCCCCAACACCACATCTCATTGACTCTGAAACACAGTCAGGGATGGGGACTCCACCCCCTCCCTGGGCAACCCATTCCAGGCTCTGACCACTCTTGCTGGGAAGAATTCTTGCCTCATGTCCAGCCTAACCCTACCCTGCTGCAGCTTGCAGCCATTCCCTCTCCTTCTATCGCTCATTGCCCGTGAGAAGAGACCAGCACCACCCTCTCTGCAATGTCCTTCCAAGCAGTTGTAGAGAGTGATGAGGTCTCCCCTCAGCCTCCTCTTCCTCCAACTCAACGGTCCCAGCTCCCTCAATCGTTCCTCGTAAGATTTGTTCTCCAGACCCTTCCCCAGTTTTGTTGCCCTCCTCTGCACTGGCTCCAGCAGAGTTTATCCTCCCTCTCACCTCCTCCAGCGACAGGCTCCTGCCTCCAACAAACCACGGTGCTGGTCAGGCTCTGCACCCCATTTCTGGAGCAGCTGGGTTAAAAACCAAGCTTTTAAAGGTTTTTAAAAACCGTTTTTTTTTTTAAGAAGGTGCCAGGGGGAGAGCAGAGCAGGAGAGGGAGCTTTTCTCCTTTAAAGCCAGGTCCCTTCTGGAGTTTGGGCACAGCTCCCTCAAACATGTACAACAGGGAGGGTGGTGACAGCTCAAAGATGGCTCTGCCATCATGGGCACAGCCCCGGGACCACACTGTCCCCACAGAGCACTGGGGGACTGATGTTTATCTCCCCAGGCTCGCAGCATCTCCATCTAAGGAGATTCCAGCAGCAGCTCCCCCCCAGCTCCCGGGTCACAGCACCCGCTGCCGCTCTCACGCACAGAGAGGCCGCCCCGAACCTTGGCAGAACACGGCAGGACTTAAAAGCTGAAATATTTCAAAAATGAAAAGGAGCCACAAAGCTTAGAGCTAAAAAGGTGCAACTTTAGCCCCTGGCAGCTCCATGAGGCAGAGCAGCATCTGAAAAAAAAAAAACCAATCTGAATATGTTTTTAGGCACCCAGTCAAGAACCCTCCTACTAATGGGATTCACTGGTGGGTTTCTTTGTCATGATACACAGCCTAGTTTTATCACCTAGAAAAAAAAAAAAGGCTAGGACAGCCTAGAATCTTCACAAGCCTTTAAATGGGTCACGTTATTCATCGCTAAAGAAGAGTCTATTCCAGTGTTAATTTAATCAAAACTGCTAATTAACTGCTGACATTGATTTCACCTATGAAGGAAATCGGTGTAGGAAAATGGGATCTTGCTGTAGAAAGTTTAATCTAATTACGAGAATGATTTGCCAGCTGCAGGCTCTGAAAAGGGAAAAGACCAGGACAGCTTTAATGCAAAAGGAGATCTACAACGAGCAGGTTTTTTCCAGCGTTGTGTGAATGGAGTTTAAAGCCTGAGTTGTCTCAGGAGTAGCTCTTGCACCGTGGTGCCATCCGGGCTTTCCAGCAGGAAGTTCAAGTCTGCTGGCAACTGAGCTGAAACCTTCACCTCCCAGAGATCTGTGCCCAATATCCCTTCTGAATCCAGAACTAAAACAAGTCTGGAGGGAAGAATGGCTTTGCAGAGGGATCTGGACAGGCTGGCTGGGTGGGCTGGGGTTCAACAAGGCCAAGTGCCAGGTCCTGCCCTTAGGTCACACCAACCCCATGGATGCTCCTGGCTGGGGGCAGAGTGGCTGGAGCTGCCTGGCAGAAAAGGCCCTGAGGGTGTTGGTGGACTGTGGGGTGACCATGAGCCAGTAGTGTGCCCAGGTGGCCAAGAAGGTCACCAGCATCCTGGCCTGGATCAGGAACAGTATAGGGAGTAGGACTCGGGAAGTGATCATCCCTCTCTACTCAGTACTAGTGAGGACCCACCTGGAGGGCTGTGTCCAGTTTTGGGCCACTCACCACAAAAAAGACACTGAGAGGCTGGAGCGGGTCCAGAGAAGGTCAAGGGAGCTGGTGAGGGGTCTGGAGAGTAAGTCTTGTGAGGAGCAGCTGAGGGAGCTGGGGGTGTTCAGCCTGGAGAAAAGGGGGCTGAGGGGAGACCTTCTTGCTCTCTCCAACTCCCTGAAAGGAGGGTGTATGCTGGTCTTCACATGACACTTTTCCGTGTGTTAGATAAGGAATAACAGTTGTGGATTTGTTCAAGGTCTCGAGAAGGGCAGCTGGTGGGTTGCCTTGTGTCAGAGAACACTAAAGGATGTCAGGTGAAACAGGCTCCGTAACACGCTCAAGGTTGTGTTCAAAGCTGTCCAGCCATTGCTGCTCTCACACAGACTGGGGGAACCACTGAAACGAGAGGACAAGCACACGGGGCCCACCGAAAGGCTGTCACTGCTCTGGGAAGTATTTCTATCTGCCTGATGCAAATATCTGAGATCCTGGTACTGTTCCACCGAACAACGCGCTCTATTTCCCAAAAATATTATCATGTGCTAGAATACCCTCATTGCTGCTCACAAATTACATTATTAGAAACTAATGGCTCAACCTGACCGTGTGACTTCAGAATCTTTTACCACAACGTAAAACACCCAAGAAAAAGGCCAAGTTGGAAAGAATCGAAGCAGGCACTGTCAGAGGAAGCAGAGAAACACCCAGGCCTCTCCAGGTTACCTTATGGCACATGTAGGATCCGCCCTTCTTCACTCTGTCCGTCCCCGCCGGGGGCCCTTTCTGCGGGGGAGAAGACACTGGTTAGTGCTCAGGGGAAAACAACTGCCAACTGCAGAACGAAGGTGAAGAGCTGGAAGAGCAGGGAGTGGGTAAGAAGCAGCCAGAAATAACCACAGGAAACCAGTCTCAGCTGTGTCTGTGCCATAAGCATTTCGCATCCTGGTTGCTGCCCGCTGGCCAAGAGGTCTCATGCTTTTTTTCTTGCCAAGCACCCGATCCCAGGCTGTAAGAAGCCCAGTGGCAGTCCCCAGCAGTACTGGGCTATGAAAAGAGGTAGATTTCTCTCATTTCAGGCTTTTCCTAATGAGGGATTAGGAAATGGTCACACAGAGACCAGCACGAGCAGGGAAAGCTGTGATCCTCATCAGTCCCACCGCTTCGGAACAAACCGGGAAACTGTGAGCCCCCAGCGGGGTGTGGGCAGAACCTCACTGCCACGAAGGCTCGCCGTGATGCCCAGCAGCTGGCACTTGTTCTCTTTCCAGCCCCAAGTCACATCCGAAACGCGTTCATGACTGTGCAGCAAGACATTCTGTGCCACCTCCTGCGCTGGGTTTGTTACCAGGTGGGACCAGGACAGCCAAAAAGCTCTGCAGGAAGCACCACGCCTGGCGGTTTAGTTCTGCTCTGGGTAATGACTTAGGGCTGATGGTTGGACTCAATGATCCCAAGGGTCTCTTCCAACCAAAAAGATCCTGTGATTCTATTTTTAGTGAGCACGAGCCCATCAGTTACGGAGAAATGAAAAGGAGAACTCGGTGCGTTCCTTGTAACAGACCCGCGGTGCACCCCAAATCTCCCCAGTACCCCAAATCTGCTTGGAAGATTTCAGATGTTGAACTAAATACATTAAAAAAACCCAAAGTTTCAGTGAGCTCTGACACTCTAGAAGAATTCTGAGGCAGAAAGAGCACATCCTCTATATAGGTTATGCCGCCTTGTACTCTGGAGGGACGGGGGAGATGGGCTCTGGTAGATATGCTGCTAATCATTTTTCATGTCTCCGAAGACAGGGCAGCCTGGCTATTTTGGGACACCTTTTGGCATGATGAGATTCAGTTTCCTTCTCTGTTTAATCAGAAAAACCCTTTGGAATTCACTTTGAAGCGCTCTGCTTCAGCCACTAAATTCTGACTATTAGTTTCCAACTGAAAAAAAAAAACCCCAAAACCCAAACCTACCACCCAAAAAGCATCATCGTTAACACTTAATTTAAAACAAACAAACAACCTCCCCCCCCAGAGCCCCCAAACTTTCTGGGGTGTCTGCCAAACGCTTGTGCCGAATGGAAAACCCTGAGCAAACTCAAGAGTGGCTTGAGTTTATCAGGGAGCAGAGGCCGCACGATGCTTGTTTGTCCCCATCCCAGGCAGCTCTGCTGCACTGACGTTCTGAGCACAACAGCCTCTCATTTAAGGAGCTCGTTCTAATGAAGGTGCAGGACTGCAATATTTAAGAAAAAAAGATGGTTTGGGTTTTTTTGCCCCCCAAGCATCGTACCACATCAGCCATAGTTCAGCAAACCCCTCAACTCTAGGTGGATTCTGTGCAACCTGGGCAAGTCAGGAAGCCGACACGGGCAGAGAAATCTCTGTAGGACAGAGTTAACGAGCCCCAGCAGCAGGGAATGGATGAGCTACAGTTTGGATGAAGGCTCCTGCAGGCTCCTTCCATTAGTACCACAGCAGCTTCTACATAAAGTACTTGTTTCCTGCCCCTCACCTATAACAGCCAGTCACCTTATGTGAAAGAAAGCTCTGGGGTTTGCCAGTGATGACACAGAGCCTGCCACAGAAATCAGTTTAAGCCAGTAACGCACAGACCCTTATGCCAACCTACAAAGCCAGGCAAAAACCCTGCAGATTTAGGTGCACTAGACCCAAGGTCTACAACTTTCAAGTTCCCTATATATATACAGCATCAGAAGGGGTTTTATTCTCCAGACTCAGCCCAGGTTTTCTACTTTTGCTTCCCAGAGTTGTCACTTTTTGCCAGGGAAGGAGACTTCCAGAGAGCTGTTTTATCCTTTGTCCAGTTCCAGGCTCCCCAGTTCCAGAAGGACAGGGAACTGCTGGAGAGGGTACAGCAGAGGGCTACAAAGATGATTTGGGACCTGGAGCAGTTCTCTGATGAGGAAAGGCTGAGGGACTTGGGGCTTTTTAGTCTGGAGAAGAGAATGCTGAGGAGGGATCTGATCAACACCTGTAAATACTTCAAGGGTGGGTGTCAGGAGAATGGGGCCAGGCTTTTTTCCTTGTTCACCCTCCTCCTCCCCTGACTCACCAGCCTGTGACCCCATCAACGCTCTACTCTGAAAGTTTGCTAGTTGTACTCTTCACTTTTATCTAAATTTACATTCTATCAGTTGCTTCACCTTTAGAAATGTTGCTCTTGTTTCCATCCCTAAGGTACAGGGGGGGGAAAAAGTATCCTTAATTGTGCATAAAAACCTCACCAGAATGGAAACAAGAGAGCAGATGTTTCTTCCCTAATCGATCAGCATGCAAACAGAGACAAGATAAAGCTAAAGAATCGGTTTGAATGCTAAGTATAAGCTCTATCCCAGTTTCTGTGTGTCTGCAAGCCGTGAGTCAACGCTGGACAAAGGCAGGCGTTCTTCTGTTGGAGAGACAACTCACAGGACACAGCTTCCCATCACTGCTGAGTTACAGCAACTGGCAGAAAATTTTAACTACTATGAAACATTCAAATCCCATCAGATGAATTTGTACAATATGTGAGAAAATCAGGAGAAGGAGATACAACGCAGCCAAGGTCCAAAGGAGGAGGAGTGGGGTTTTGCCGTCACTAGGCCACTAACACTGCCCACCAGCAGAAATCAGAATCACAGCTTTATCGAGGTCGGAAGGGACCTTTCAGATCATCCAGTCCAACCACCAAGCCAACACTGACAAACCCACCACTGACCCATGTCCCTCAGCACCACATCTGCCTGACTTCTGAACACCTCCAGGGATGGTGCCTCAACCCCTGCCCTGGGCAGCCCCTTCCAAGGCTTAAGAACCCTTTGAGTGTAAAAAAATTGTTCCTAATCTCCAATCTGAGCCTCCCCTGGAGCATTTTGGGGCCAATTTTCTCTTGTCCCATCGCCTGTTCCTTGGGAGAAAAGGCCAACCCCGACCTCTCTACACCCTCTTCAGGGAGTTGTGGAGAACAGTAAGGTCTAGTGCACCCTATTTGAAACTTAAACAAGAAAAACAACAGGTACAGTGCCAAGCATTTCTTGGGAAGATGTATGTAGCACCATATGACACAGCTGTCGCCTGTTCCTTGTAACTACAAATAAGAGTAACTACAAATGGACTGATGTGACTGGGTTGGGTTGGGAGGTCTCCGGATGCTCCATCAGTGCAATGAAACTGCTCATCTAGACCTAGAGCAACGCAGACCTCAAGAGGAATCCTTTTCTCATGGTGGCAACATCCTCCTAGAGGGCAGGATGTCAACCTCTGCAAGGTTCAGAGCAGCAAAACCAACCCCATAATAAGTTCCTCAAGCGATTCCTGACTCCCCAGAAAGGCACCTGCAGTTATGCCCAGGCACCAAAGCCAGACAGCACATCTCCTAAGGGACAGGGATACCCAAATCCTGCCAACATGGGGTTTAACTGGTTTTCTCATTACACATGTAACCGTGTCTGAACAACACAAGCTCCGTGAGAGCAAAGCAGGACAGTTCCCAGGTTCAGTTGTCCTGGATGAAGGAGAGAGGGGGAGATGAAGTATTAGAACTTGACTCTGCGGAGAGACACGGTACGAGAAACGCTGCACCCAGCCTACCCTGCAGGACCTCTCTGCACCTTCTCTGCCTGCCACCAAGAAAAGCAAAGACTGAGCTCTCAAAGCCCAGTAACCTACTGCTCCCCATAACCTTCAGCTTTATCACATGTTGTGTTTTAAATGAGCTAGTGGAATCCATCGAGATAATACAGGATGGTTTGGTCTACACTTGTGAAAAAAAACAACAAACAGCTATTGTACAGCTTGTAACAACCTAAACAAACGAAAAACCTTTTTCATTTTTTGTAAGTAACTCCACTGCATTGGCACATTCCTCATTTACACAGTAGGATGCCAGTTTGGAAGCACTCACCTCTTAACCGGGTACGGAGGCCTGTCCAGCAAAAACTAAATGACTGAAACTACACCACAGCCCCACGGCCCCAGAGGGGATGGGCTGAGGTGCAATACTTCCTAATTCACCAACCCAGCCCAGCCCAGAGACAGCAGAAGGGAGCAGGGTTTGAAAGGGGAACCAGACCAGAGCAGCCAGAGGGGATTCTGTACTTGATGTGACACCAGAAAAATACTTACAGGGTTGTAAACTTCCCCTGGCGAGTGATGAACCCCCCACCAGTCAGACGTCCATTCCCAGGCGTTGCCTACGATGTTGAACAACCTGTAGCCGTTGGGAGGGAACGCCGTGACCTATAAGAGAGATATATATAAGACAAGGGCCAGTTCTTTAAGCCACTCAACACGAAACACAGCTTTTAATCCTGAAAACCCATCTGCCAAAGGGGCATTTGTCTCTACTGGGAGCTTCTGCCTTCACACCTCAGCGGCAGACACCAAACTGTGACACTTTTACACATTCCATCTAAATAAAACAGAAAGAAGGAATGAACTACTGTCACCCTTGGCAGTCTCAGCACCACATTCCCGCTGTGGCACACAGCGTCTTCTCGTTGGTTTTGGAGACTGATCCTCTAAGGAGAGGGAGTGTTTGAGCAGACACCCCCCTGCCCATAGCACCACTGACCTGACACCCACGCTGGTGCTTAACACTTCCAGCTTCCCTTTCCCAGCCCAGGAAAGCAAGGCTGACTCTCAGCTCACACACTCAGGCTTCTCTGCCGATCAAACTACTCAGACTAAACTTTAACTATCATTTAACACTTCATTCATACCCTTGATTGTCCTTAAAACTCCATTCCATTGTGTGCCATGAGACAGACCTGGTCTTTCCAAAAAGGGAAGTTTCATTTTCGTTCAAGTATTACACGATTTCTGTGCCTCAAGAAAAACTACCCAGAAAAATGAGCGCTCAAAAAACTGCAATGCCGAAAGCACAGGCAGAGAGTATTTCAGCATCTGAGTATGAACTGACTGGAAAGGGGAAAAGAGGTCAGTTTAAAAGGAGCTGAAAGTTTAAATGAAAGTAATCTTTACTTTTCAATTAGCCTTTTAAAAAGCGTCCCTCGGTAACCCTCAGGCCTGCAGTGAAATACATCCTGACTTTAGAAGTCTAAAGGTGAGAGAGTATCGGAACGGAGAGGAGGCTGGGTCGACTCTGGAGAAGACAGAGCTCAGCTGTAGGAAGACACAGCTCCTCTCCACAGGGTTCCTTCACCTGGGGACACACTTACAGGCGCGGTTCCCTTGTATCCGTCTTCTGCCGTGTTGTTTGTTGGGAACAGCCCCTGCCAGATGTTGGCATAGTGTTGACCTTTGGGCTGAAGCTTGTTGCCCCAGGGGAAAAGTCTATTAAAAAA
The DNA here is from genome assembly GCA_013400555.1 of Jacana jacana. Classification (NCBI taxonomy): domain Eukaryota; kingdom Metazoa; phylum Chordata; class Aves; order Charadriiformes; family Jacanidae; genus Jacana; species Jacana jacana. Next base: position 610,285 of record VZTM01017309.1, on the reverse strand, counting down.
CATACAGAAGAACAGTTGGCAAACATTTGTTCTCTTTTTTTTTTTTAAATATTAATTAGAAAAAAAAAAACAAACAAACAACAAAACAAAAGAGACACCACACAAATCCCCCATCCTCCCCACCTTACCCTGGAGAACCGTTTGCGTTCCAGTTCCATTTGCACCAGCATCTAGCTGGTTTTCGAGGAGAGCAAGGGTTCTGGGAGGGCAGTAGGTACATGAGGAGGGAAAGGCAGCGCTGCCCCATGCAGGACAGTGTAGGATGGAGAAGACACAAGCCTCTTATGCTCTTGGCTTCCCTCCTCCCCGAGGCCATAGGCAGGAAGCAGGTGGATCCTGTGGCCCTACAGTAGCCCAGCAGTGATGGAGCTATTCACAATTTAAGCTCTTTTGTAACTCGTTCAGGCCCGGCACTGAGGTCCTTCTCCATGCCTTTCATCTCCTACAATAGCAGCAGTCCTGGGACGTGGCACTTTGTCACATCTCCCCCTCTCCTCCAGTCACAGAGTTCCAATGAGAGCACACCAGTCAGGCATGCAGGGACACCCACCTACCTGAAGGAATCCAGTGAGACATTTCCCACAGATGAACACACTACACAAGATGATGACATCGAGGGGAGTAAAACCCCACACAACTCTTCCTTATCTCATAAATACCAATTTTAAACATTTCACAGAATCACAGAATCTCAGGGATTGGAAGGGACCTTGAAAGCTCCTCCAGTCCTATCCCCCTGCCGGAGCAGGAACACCCAGAGCAGGTCACACAGGAATGTGCCCAGGAGAGTTTGGAATGTCTCCAGAGAAGGAGACTCCACCACCTCCCTGGGCAGCCCCTGCCAGGGTTCAGTCACTCTCACTGTGAAGAAATTTTTCCTCATATTAACTTTAACATTTAACTGGAATCTCCTCTGTTCCAGCTTGCATCCATTTCCCCTTGTCCTTTCATTGGATGTTAATGAGAAGAGCCTGGCTCCATCCTCCTGACACTCACNTCCAACAGGTCAGTTCCCAACCTGTACTGGTACCTGGGGTTGTTCTTGCCCAGATGCCAGACTCTACACTTGTCCATGTTCTAGTTCATTAAATTTCTCCCCGCCCAACTCTCCAGCCTGTCCAGGTCCCGCTGAATGCCAGCCATTTATCAGGTACACATCTGTGACAGTACCTATTCTCCAGGCCCCCCCGGCAGCTGTATTCCCATTCGGCCTCGGTGGGCAATCGTTTCCCTGCCCACGTGCAAAATGCCACAGCATCATTCCAGGAAACGTGAAGAACGGGGTGATCCATCCTGGGGAACGACAAACAGGACACGGTCAGCAGTGGAACCGGCTGCACAGCACGGGCACTTCAGGACACCCTTCTAGGAGGTGGCCCCAAAGGGCTGCAAGGAAGTTCGTGGTTACAACTGGACAAACCCATGTGATTAAAGAGCTGCTTCTCTGCTGGATGGGACATGCAGCCAGCAGAGGAAGAAAAACATAAGTTCTCTTCATCTCATCTCACTTTTCTGTGCAGCTCTATGGAGTTACAGACATTCATAGCTTGAGCTTTCTCGCAGCCTGCCCTCAGAGACCTGCACCCAGGAGCCAGGGAGGAGCCACCAAACACACGGGTTACCCTGGAATGGCTGGTGCTCAGGGACCCAGAGCTCAACAGTTTCTTAACAGGAAGTGGGAAAATTTACATTGCTACCTAATGGCACAAGCTTTTCACCCCCCTGTGCACTCTTCACTGCATGTTCTTTGCTGGGAGGTGGGTGGGGATTTTGAGGGAGAGGTGGGATGAGAAAGAGCCCCTTACTCCTAAGCACCATCATCTTTTGCAGCACCCCAGCCAGGAAACAGGGAACTGCAGAAATTTAACTAAAGTATTTTTCTTTGGCTGATTCAAGCAGTCCAGTTTACACGGGTTTGGCTCCAGGATTGCCCTTATACTCATGGTCTCTCTTTTTTTCAGAAAAGAGACAATGGCCTGTCATTCTTGTCCCAAGGATCCTCCCTGTCCAAGCCTCTAACAGACCAAGGTGCTCCAAGAGCTGAGAGTGCTTATCCAGAAGAGAGCCACAGAGGACCTTCCTGCCTCATTTACCAAGCCAGTCAGTGCCTCCTGGCTCATTTGACTACTTCCACGTGGCGAGTTCGTGCCACACTTGTGCACCACTAGATGTACATCGCAGGTTTCCAGCTCTTCTCTGCTGGATGTGACCTAAATTCCTCTGTCTCCCCCTATAACAATGCCTCCTGATATTATCTCTATTTTTGCCTCAGATAAATTCTTTCATTGTCCTTGGAGAAGAGACAATGGACTTGTTACTGAGCAGTTCAGCCATCAGCTGATGCTACACTAACGTAGCCTCGTCCTTAGAGGACTCAAAAACATGCCAGCATCTCCTAGATCTAGGCTGGAGAGTCTGACTTCATTTCACACAGCAGTTCTGAAACTTTAATTAGTTGATTAAGCAGCTTTTGCCAACCTCATTGCCACCTGCCTGCAAGGGAGAGAAATGAAGAGTCACATCCCAGTAAGCTCACAGTGATATACCCAACACTCCCAGCTGCAAGAAGGGCTTTCAACTTGTGCAACCCAGGGCTGGTTCTGCCATACCCACAAAAAGCACATGAGAAAAATGAAGCCTTTTGATCCCCTGGGCATATAATTCATTCCACTTCTGGACTGAAAGAGATTGGATAAAGACACAGATCAACAAGTTTCAAGGTTTCATGCTAGCAAAGCATGGCACTAACTATGGGCTAAGAAAAAATACAGATTTCCAAAGCATTTGGAGGTTCCAGATAAAGTCACAACTGTTTTTCTGCAGTAATCAGCCTACAAAAGTCTTCAGTTATCTGCTGCCAGAGTCAGGGCTCTGAATCCCAGATGGAGAACACTCTACATGGACTCCTAGAGTGCATATGCAGTGTCTGTTTAGCCTTTCCTCTCCAAAATCAGATCAGCACTGACTGCTCTGAAGTTGCTGATCCTCTGAAGATCTCCTCTGCTGCACTGCTGATGTATTAATGTGAACAGAGAACACGCTGAGGCACACGTCAGTATGGGCTCTTTTCCCTCGGGTGGAAGACGTTCATAGATCTGTCTGAAATGCTATTATACCCTTGACCATACGGCCATCGACAATTGAGTGCAGAACACTAGAAAATGTGACAGCAGAAACATCACCCAGCAGGTTACTCATTAAACACCCTTGCACCTCTTTTCCCGGCCCAATTTTACAGGTGTGTTGACAAGCACCGTGTGTTACAATTGAACGGCCATTTAATATTTACCTGCTGGAGATGTTAGAGTCGGGGCCCTCAGGGTGCCTCCAGTTGGCTCCTTTCACAGGCAACCACCAGGGAGCAGCTGCAACCTGGAAAGGGACAAGGATGGCCAAGTAAGAAGATCTGAATTCCCACTTAAATGCCATTCTGAAAAGCCACCAACTCTACAAAGCCTTCAGTCACAGCTCATGGCTCAGCCTGCACCCAATCGACCAATTTCCTTCCAAATCATCTCCGAGGAACCCCGATGACCATTTGAGCCACAGTACAATACCTCTAGGGAGCAGCCCAAGGTATGAACAGAACAAAGAAAGCACCACCCAAAAAACAAGCGAGAGGGAGAGCAAACCCTGAATGTACATGTTTCTGAAGAATCACCTTCTGGCTGTTTCTCCTTCCCTTCCACATCTCCTCACCTACAGGTCTGATACAAGGCACAGTCATTCTCTCTGAAGGCACATCCCACACCACTCTACCTGTGGTGGGCCAGACCATCCTCTCAGAAATTCTCAGTTATAGTCCTTCACCTCTGAAAACGTCTGTGGAGAACGTTCAGACAGTAATGGTTGGAAGAGGTCATCTGAACACCACAATTTTACACCATTCTGTCACAACAGCACGCCCAGAGCACAGTTAAATCAGCTGAACTCCTGGCTGGCCGCAGTCTGACACACTGCAGAGGTGATGAAATAATGTAATTTTAAAAGCACAGTTTCACCTTAAAGAGATTTTTCACCCCAATTATTTGCTCTGCAGACACGGTGTTTTGGAATAACTAAAACCAAATCCTGATGACATCCTTTAACGCGGGGCAAAACACGCATCTTGAAGCACACTTGCTTTCCAGTTAATTAACTCAGGAAGCTGATATTAAATTATTTGCTATCAGCTTCCAGAAGGTGGAGACAGAAGAGCCACAGAAGTTAAGCAAAGCCTTTTTTCTTTTGGTTTTTTGTTTTTTTTTCCCCCAGTTGGTTTGCTCAGCAACACCAAGCAGACAAAATACGCTGTAACATCACCTACTTCACCTGAACCAAAAGCCTCAGATTTGGTTCTGCAATGCCAAGGACTTATTCCTGGAATACATTCATGAAGGGTTTCTTCTATCAAGCTCACTTCAAAGCTGAGAAGGTAAATGCACAGCACGCTTAACTATTCTGTTCTGGCTCACAAACACTTTGGAATACTTATCTTAATAATGAGTCCTTTCAGAAAATTGAGGCAAAAAAGAACACTTAGGCTAACCCACCAACAGTGGTTTTTCCATCAGCTTGAGTGCCTGCTTCCAAAATACTCCTATTACTGAGATAATTTCCATAATGAACAAAAGTCAAAGGAAATAAGCCTCCAATGCTTTGGGAGTTAAAGGATCTACCAGCTGGTTGGTCCCAGAGCTGGGAGATCACAAAATATCACAGAATCACAGAATCTCAGGGACTGGAGGGCACCTTGAAAGCTCCTCCAGTCCAGTCCCCTGCTGGAGCAGGAACACCCAGAGCAGGTCACACAGGAACGCCTCCAGGCGGGTTTGGAATGTCTCCAGAGAAGGAGACTCCACACCCTCCCTGGGCAGCCCCTGCCAGGGTTCCCTCACCCTGAAGGGGTTTTTCCTCATATTGAAGAGGAACCTCCTCTGTTCCAGCTTGCATCCATTACCCCTTGTCCTATCATTGGATGTCACCGAGAAGAGCCTGGCTCCATCCTCCTGACATTCACGGTGCTGCTCTAAAGGTGGCTGTAGGAGACTTTCCAGCAGCTTCTGCCCCCTCCACCTCCCCTCAGTTTTTCACACCTGGGAGATAACAGCGGGAAGAAGTAGAATATTTACTTCTCTGCATCGTGCTGGCAAACCACCTCTGGGAAGTGTGATACACATGGGTTGTTGTACCAAGAGCCTCGTCCTTTAACCCACCAAATCCTTCACAGCAAAGTCCAAAAGCAGCAGCCACTGGAAGGCGGCACTCGGGAGACAGAGCATCAGGTGGGTCAAACAGTCTCAACAGCAGCTGCCAGGAGGAAGCTGCATCCTCCAACAGTGGCATGTAATTATGTGTGCGAGAGAGAAACACTCATCTGTGACAAATATAAAGGTGTTAAGAAAAACTCTGGTCCAAAATTACACATCAGATCCCTCAAATGAGTGTTTCAGCAGGAAAATAAACTGCAGTGCCCAAGAGATACGAATGCTGCTTAGACATAAAACCATATTCTCTTGGTTTTTATGGCATCTGATCGATCTATGGTGTAACAGCTCCCACAGCAGCTTGTCAGCCCTCTCCCATCATCAGGTACAGAATTAGCCTACAGCCTACACCTGGGTACCTGACCAAGAGGGTCCCTGTTAACTCAATGGCAACCCTGGACTTGAGCTGCAGAGCTGGTGGCCTAAGCTCAGCCAAAGAGCCCCCAGCTCTTGGTGAGCTTTAGGGAGGAAGGCTGGAATCCCTTCACCCTGCAGGACTCCTCCAGGCTGGGAACCCACCCGCACCTGGGGTCTGGATGCTCCCTCTCCCTGAGCCAGTGAGGAGAGGACATCAGTGTTAAGCAGAGAAGAAATGAAGATGCTCTCAGCTGCTTGGTGGCTGCAATGTTTTGCACGTGGGCTCTCCATCACAATGGGACCCTTCAGGCCCACTGCTAAAATAACAACGCTTCTTAAAAGATCCTGCTTTGTGATTTCCTAGCATGACAAGCATATCCATCGACAACACCAGCCATGAAATTCTGGCTCAGTCTCTAACGAAGCCAACACCATTCTCCTCCACAACTGGAGCCCTTACCCTTTACCAAAAAAAGCATGAGAAGTATTTGATCTCTTTCTAAAAGCTACAGCTCTGTTACTGAGCGTTCTGACCCACAGATGGGATCTTCAGAGAGCCCTCGAAGCACTCAAGCTTCAGAACAACCAAGCTGCTGAACAGATACTGCAGTCAACAGGCTTAAAAGCAGTCTGGTTTAACCAATTCCTTGCATATTTTGAGCTTTAACCTTCAATCTATACTCCAGATAGGCCAGAACTCCAAAGTTTGACTCTCACAGCTCGTTAAGAAAGAGAGCCGCAGCACTACTTGCTAAAGGTTCTCCGTGAGTCTGAAAGATCCACGAGTAAGATTTCATCATGGACAGTTTTAAGCACAAGACATTTCTGTAGATGAAACTGCTGGGTTTGAGATAAAAATCTGGGCAGGAGACTGCAGCGACTTACGCTTCAGAAGACTTTAATTTTGGAAAACATTTTTGTTATGCAAAAGTAAAAGCAGATGCTTTCAATCAGGATGGTTTATTTTAAACCAAGAACACAAACACAACCTCTCCGCGTGAGAGCACTACGCGTGCACGTCTCCTGCTTCAGGCTCAGCCGAGCCGAGCGCCACACGGCTGCCATCCTTGCAGAACACCCAGGCCCTTGGAGAAGTTACAGGTCCAGGAGGAGGAGAGGGGTAATGGTGTCAGACTACATGAAGCCCTCAATAATTAACTGGCAACTAATCCAAGTCAGGCACTGACACCAGCGAGCACACACCGCGATGCTCCTTCCCAGAGAGCCGCGTACCTGAACCCTTGCAAAAAAACTGCTCAAAAGTCTCTACAGCTTTTAGTTGCTCTAAATCTAGTTAGTCGAAGGGCTGATTAGAAAGAGATATTACAACATCAGGGTTAATACAGCAAAGCCCTCCCTCGCTGCTAATGAGCTTAGTTACTTTCATAATGCCAGGCGCTCTCACGCGCTGCTCCAACACATGTGCTCTGGAGAGTGGCGACAGATTCCACCGTAAGAATAGCAGCATACGCTGCCCAGGAGAGCTTGGAGAGATACCCAATTAGAGGACAATGTCTTCTGCCTTCCCATTAACTCCTTCCAGCACGGGCTGTCGCTCCCAACGGACCCTGTTAAACCACCCCTACGTCAGGCAGCGCCGTTCCAGGAGCAACGCCTGCTTCGGCGGCAGCGAAGCTTCAACGCTCCTTTCGGTCTGATTCCACTTGAAAACTTGGATTATCCAGCTCTCCGCTCCGGGATTAAACTTCAAGCACTCGCTGTTCTGCTTCTCACAGAGCCATAGCGCTGAGAAGAAAGGAGAACGCCACATGGTAACCCACTAACAGTTAACTTCCACCTGCAAGTTCTCCACTCCCGTGAAGCACTTTGCAGAGCTGAAGCCTGGACTCCCACTCTCAGCCTGCGCAAAATGCCAAGTTTTGAAGTAAACAGTTTTCTTTTCAAAGCTGGCTAGGATATCCTAACTTTAACTGCTCCACTAACTGGTGACTTCAAGACTTTTGGACTCCTTCAGCAACTATCTTGGGGAAAATTCCCTCCCAAATATACCTCGGAAGAATGAAGAGGAAAGTCAGATTCATACCATTACGGGCACTGCAAGGGCGATACCCTTCCAAAAACCACACCAAAACCCCAGCCAAGAACCATGCAAACACTTGCATTGGTCTCCCAGTTTAACACAGCCCTGGCCACCCTGGATAAGTGCAACCCCCCCCCCCACCAGCTCCACATTCTTAAATTCAAATCACATTTATACATTAGAATTACCAAAAATAAACTTGACTGAGTAGCTAATCTTGGCTCTAGTTCCATTTCTAACATGCAGCAAGTCACTTGAAATAACAAAGCTGCAGACTTTAACCTCAAGTCAGGCCCATAAAATGATGAGAAATTCATGCTGTTGCCCAGACACGTAGCACCAAAAAAACTTCAGCAAAGTAACGTATATAACTGCTAATGTAACGTAAATAGCTTACAAAACTTACAGCAGAGTAAGAACTTCAGCAATTCAGAAACCAACTGCCTGAAGAGAGATCTTTCTTCGAGTGAGAAGTAGTGTCTACGTCTGGAAGAAACTCCAGGAATCGTTTATTAAGCAGTGGGCTCTCAAAGATGCGCTCTCCCCAGTTTCACAAGGTGACTCAGGGGGTTACCACTTGTTTGAACCCCTACATCTTCAACTTGCAAAAGCATCCTCTGGGCTGCGAAGGGGATGGGAAGCTGGGGAAGGGAAGCTGGGGGATGTTCATGGGCTGGAAGCAGGGAAGTTCTGAAGCACATACCAATCACTACCACCAGGAACAAAACAGATATTCAGTAAAGAATATAATTTTTGGATGAGGTTTTATTTTATCCATGTAAGGCAGACAGACATAAACCTGCCCGTTTCTCCTCCTCTAAGTCATACCCTGAACCACTGATTAATGGACAACTGAAGAAAGAGGCAGACAGAAAATAGAATGTCCTTAGTAGGGGAGGGAGGTTAAGAAATAATAATGGTGTGCAACAGATGAGCCACTGTCTGTTCAGTGGGGTTCACCCCCCCTGCCAGGCACTGAAAGTCACAGAATCATAGAATGGTTTGAGTTGGAAGGGACTTTAAGCCCACCCAGTCCCACCCCCTGCCCTGGGCAGGGACACCTCCCACCAGAGCAGGTCACTCCAAGCCCCCTCCAACCTGGCCTTGAACCCCTCCAGGGATGGGGCAGCCACAGCTTCTCTGGGCAACCTGGGCCAGGCTCTCACCACCCTTACACCAAAGAACATCTTCCCCAGATCTAATCTCAATCTCTCCTCTTTCAGTTAAAAAAAAAACAAAACAAAACTTTCTCCCTCATTCCATGGCTCCCCTTCCTGATCCAGAGTCCTTCCCCATCTCTCCTGTAGTCCCTTTAGGGACTGGAAGGATCTCAAAGCTCTCCCCAGAGCCTTCTCTTCTCCAGGCTGAACCCCTCAACTCTCTCAGCCTGTCCTCACAGCAGAGGGGCTCCAGCTCTCACAGCATCTCCGTCACCTCTTCTGGCCCCACTGCAATAGGTTCGTGTCCTTCCTGTGCTGAGGCCCCGGAGCTGGAGGCAGCAGTCATCAGGTGATGTCAACCTCCACCTTCCTGACCAATATCTGGGAGGTTGGTCTGGCTTGACCCAGATCAGTCAAGATCTGGGAGTGCGATTCAGCAATCCCAGACATCTGGGAGCAGCAGCTCTTCAGCTCTCGGGGGACATGTATTCAGGCAGTGTCTGGGCTAACTGGTGTCACCACCTTTGCGAAGTCCTGCTCAGGGTGAGAGGAGTAAATCAGCAGAGGGCAAAGACAAAGTGCAGCCCTCCTCTCCTTCAGCTCCAGAAGGCGTCACACCACGAGGGGCAGTTGGGAACACATCAGAGCCACACTGTTGTCCCACTTGATTTTCAAGCCGTTTTCCCAAGGGAAGGAAAAGCCCTCGGGCAGATGCAGGCTCCCTGCTCACCTTCTGCAGCTCAGCCTCCCCTTCCCATCGGCACACGGGAAACCGGCAGGAAGGTGACCCGTTTCTCTGCGGTACCTCATCTCTATAGCAACAGGCTGGTGCCTAAGTGGAACCGGCTGCAAGGGAGCCCGGGAGACACGGCAATGTAAATAGCGGGGAAGCGAGTCCCGCTCCGCGGCTCCGGAGAAAGAGCACATCTCTCCCAGCCCCTTATCAGGGTTGTCATAGTAGCTGCAATAAGGGAGCCAAAAATCTGCAGGCACAGCTATAGTTCCTATTTGTACTTGAACACACTCCAGAGGAGAATAACCTGTCGATGATTACCCACAAGAACTGAGCCGACACGCGAGGGTCAGGCCCTCTGCCGGGTCAGCAGTGAGGCACACAGCGCGGGAGCGGGCAGTGGGGTATGGTTCTTCCAGAAGGTAACCAATAGCTGCAGCTGGCAGCTTCTGCAGTGCTGCTGCAAGTCCCATGTTTTTATTACAGCGATTCAAAGTCCCAGCTCCCCACAAGCTCTAATTACAGAAGAAACTCCTTTCATTCTTAGAAGGTTCCCAGCCTCCCTCATTAGCTCAGAAATGAAAGCAATAAGGGGATTTGTTTAATATTGAATATTGATATCATTTCCCTTGAGCTAAGTCTCAATATTTTCAAGCACTTGGAGACTGCAGTGCCACAGAAAGAAGAGGCAGCAGCTTTAGAGAGTAAGAATACATACATTTTAAGTCACCAGTTAGAGAAAAGATTTCACAGTTAATTGGAAGCGAGCACTTCTACGAAGGGACCTTTCCCTTTGCATAAGGAAAGGTCAATCTCATTCAAAGAGTGAGATACTTCACGGCTATGTCAACCCTCCAAGGAAAATAACCAAAACATTTGATGCTAAAATCCACTGAGATTCATTAAGTGCAAGTTTTGGAATCCAAATTGGAATTCTTTTGAGGAACTGATACTCCTGCTGAGTTCCATCTCTAAAAGCCTATTTTTCAGCCAACATCTAAATCTACACTCAAGTTAGTAATTTTTTCCAATACCCAAGTGAATATGAGCTCTAAGGAAACGAGGTGTGCCTACAACCTGAGGCACAAGCAATGCCCACTTTCAGGTTGCCGTTTATACTGATAAATATGGAACAGCATCCCTGGCAATTCCCAGGGAGAAACGCTTCCTGCACAGCGTCCTTTACCCCAGCAGCGAGAGTACAGCACGAAACAGGGATTAGCGCTTCCACAGCTCCATCTCCCCAGCTCCTCACAGGGGACATCTGAAGCGTTGCAAGAAATCAGCTCACCCACCTCTTCCTTTGATTTTCACTCTCTGCTCTGAGAGGCCTCTGGAAAAGCAAAAGCCAGGGGAGGTAGAGAGGAAGTTTATCCCTGCAGTAGCAATAAGCTTATTTGTCAAACTCTGCTTATGCATCCCTTGTACATTGACATTTTAATGGTGTCAAACTACACACTAACCCACCTGCTCCCCTCTCAAGGCCCACTGCACACTGCAATAATAACTGCCAGTAACAGCTGTAAACCTTGCTCCTTTCAGCATTGATTCAAAACACTCCTGTGAAACCTGGTGTTCTCACTGGTTCTAGAAGGGGACTATACCCTTTGAGTCACAGGCCAGAGGCACTGCCAGAAATGAGGCCACTGCACAGCTCCAGCCCATGGCAGAGGTGTCCTCACAAACAGGGATGAAAGCAGCATCTCATCACAGAATTGTGGAACTGTCTGGGTTGGAAGGGACCTTTAGGATCATCCAGTCCAAGCATCAACCTAACCCTGATAGAAACCATCAGTAACCCACATCACTGAGCACCCTGGCAACCCAGCTTTTGAATCCCTCCAGGGATGGTGCCTCAGCCCCTGCCCTGGGCAGCCCAGCCCAAGGTTTAATCACCCTTTGGGTATAAACATTTTTCCTAATCTCCAATCTGAACCCTCCCTGGCACAACTTGAGGCCATTTCCTTTTGTCCCATCACCTGTGACTTGGGAGAAGAGACTGTCTCCTCACGGCAGAATTCATCTGGCCTAGAAACAGGAGTTCATTTTGCTGCCTTCCACAAGCCAAGAACAAAAACGTTCCCGCTGCTCTCCTGTGAGCCAGCCCGACTTGCACAGTCAGGGCCCTGGGAAGCTCTATCCTGTTCACCTTCTTCCTGGGAGCTGCACAGCAAGGGAAACTTTGATTTGCAAGAGCTCTCAAATCCCCTCGCTGGCAAGCACGCCTCAGTACCTTCTCATCTCACAGACACAATCCCCGTGCTCTAGGACACATTAAAATGCCATATAAATGGGATTTTACAACACCATGGAGTAATAGCACTGGGCATGCATCCTCCCCTCTCTATTTCCTCCTTAACTCAGTCAGGAAGATCGGAGCAGCAAAACAGTTTCACCACAAAATAATAGCAGCATAATCTCTAAATTTTGAGCTTCTTCCATGTCTCCAGAATTCTCTCAAAAGAGAGGAAAAAAAAAAATAATAACCTCCAAGTGCCAAGCTATTGGCAATTCCAGGCTGTGTTTTATCCATGACATCTAATCCAAAGGCCAAGTACTCAAAGGCCATAACTTAATAGCTGTAATAGATGCAGTAATTAGTAGCTGGTTTTACTCCGCAAGTCTGAGAGCTGATTTTAATACGTGAAGCTATCAAAACTTGTTAAGCCCACACAAAACGTTTTGGTTTCAAAGGACCTTCCACCCTCATGCTAGAAAATCCTTTTTTATTTGCAAGAGTCCTTGCCAATTCCACCAGTAACACCCCTCATCTGCTACAGTGCTAAATCCACGCTCTCTGCCACGTTACCACCGCAAACTTGGAGGCCAAAACTAGAATTCAAGTTCCCAGAAACCTAGAACAATTCAATTATTGGCTGCTACACCCCTTTTTACCGCTTCCCTTCCAGAGGAGGGCTCAGTCCAACCCACATTCCTGGCGCTGTGGCTATCGGGGAGACCACCTCACCTCCAGGAAACACACACCCAAAGCTCCAACAATTCTTCTACGTGCCGAGCTGGTTTGCCCCTGCACTAGCTTTCACCAGCCCCACCTCTGTCCTCATTTAGCTGTCTGCTTCCTCTGAGGGCCTGTGAGAAATCTGTCTGGCTTTAAAAATGGAGAAGAAGTTGCCTAATGAAGCAAAACCTCCAGAAACTGCCCCAACAGACAAGTGCACCTTGGTATTTATAGGAGCTGTTACAAACCATTTCTCTTCTCCTTCTCTTCCACCCTTTCCCAATTCTTTCACTATGAAATATGACTTCCAAAATACACATTCCTGTTGCTCTTCCCCTTCATCCACATTGGCATTTACCACCCCTGCAGAAAAGCCTGAGCCACTAAGGCAAAGCGAAAATACAGTCCTTTCTCCCACCCATTTGGTGGAGGGAATTTCAGTACCAGTAACACACCGATGTCTGTACCTTATTCCTGCTTTCTGCAGCGATAGCTACGATTCCAGAAGGTCCATGCCACAAGCTAAAACATTAGTTGACTAAGATAAACATTGAGAAAAAAACAGTCCTGAATCTTCCCCGCTGCTGATCACCACAATCTGCTGATGCAAACCAATTTCATGCAATTTACACATTTTGGGGTTACATTTGAACAGTTACAATGCAGCAGCCAAGTTGTAAGATGTGCTCTTTTTTTCTGTAATGAATAGCATTCGATTCCTTTCACCATTTTTCCCCCCAGCAGACACAAGTAGAATTGAAACAATTTGGGCAAGGTAACAAGAAGGTAGGTTTCATTGTCTTTTGTTGAATTTAAGCTTGCAGACCCCTACAAAGAATTTGCTTTTGCAGAACCCTTGAAGTCTAGAACAAAAAGACCCAGTTTTGAGAGGCAGAGGCATATAGAGACGTAATTTCAAGCTGTATTTTCAGACATTAGAGTTCTCTTTCCAGCTGTACCACTGAGCCACCTCCTGACACCTTCTCCTTACAGAGGTTCCTCACCAAAAATTGGATTTCAGGGTATGTGGCTGGAGAGGGGGGCAGGGAGGGGCAGGCAGACAGGAGGGAGAAAAGCAGCTTCAGGTTCCTTTTTCACCTCCTCACAATATTAGCATGTTTTAGAAGATAAGTTTGTCCACAGCATCAGCATGAAGTTAGAAGTGCCAAACTAAAAGGCAGTTGCTATTCTCCAGAGAGACTTTATCAATAATTAGTACAATCTTCCTCTGTATATTTCAACAATACTCTGCACTCGAGCGACTCACAGAACAGCCTAGCAATAACTACTGAAAACACAGCAAAAGGACAGTCTCCTAAAGTTTACTTTTAACAAAAATACAGACAACTTTCTACAAAGAAACAGAGAAAAAAAGCCCAGTTTGGGCTCAGTTCCAGCTCTCTGGCACAATTGGTGCTCTGGCAGCGTCACAGCCAGCACTTGGAAATTTGGCTGACACTCCCAGGAAAGCAGCTCCCAACACTCTCTGTGCGTTTATAGAAATAGCCAAGACTCAGCTGACACCAGCATTCTGTGGGTTTGTTTGTTTGTTTTAAATCCAAGAGCCTGACTTAAGGATTTCTGCATCACAGAACTAGTGCAGGAGAAAGTACTTCCCTACCACCGACTGTTGGGAAGACGAGCCGAGCCCATCTTGCATTTATTCTGCCTCCAACAGAAGTTTTGCTGCTAACTGGGAAGGCCAGTTTAGTCTTTGTACTTCTCACAGTACACAAACAGTTGTCCTGAATTAAAAGAGAAATAACTAACTATTCTTGTAGTAGTCCATAGGAAACAAGCCCCCATGTTTTTTGGCAGTCATTCACAGCGCACACTCACATCGGCCTTCTTGAATCTATCAGTCTGCCCCTTGAAGATAAAAATCTAATTGGCCAGGCTTCCCCTCTCAACCCAAAGCAACATTTATATAGAACAACAAATATGCCCTGCTCTAATTAATTGCACCATATGTATAGAAGAAAAGATCTCTTTGGGTGATAAACTCCTTTGGAGAAAATTAAATCACTAAATACCAATGCCCCAGCCATTCTCAGTTGTTTGTCATCGTAAACAATAATCCTCTAAACTCCTGAAGTTGTACCTCAGATCAAATGCTGTGCTTAAGTAAAACCTTGCTACTCACCACAAGAAATAAATTCATCTCCGACTGTCCCACCTCTTTCTCTGCTCACCTGGCCATCACAAGGTGGCAAGAAAAAGCTGTGCTCCTCTATAGGTGCTGTTTCACCTCACACTTACTGACATTTAACTGAACTGGGGCCAAAAGATGCCATTTCAGTCCTGCTGCCGCCTCGTGTCCCGCTGCCCTGGGCCCACTCAAGCCGCTGCAGAATCAGCCAAGTTGGCTTCATTGATCCAAAAGAAAATCAAAAAAAAGCAAAGAAATTCCCATCCAGAGTATATGCAGCTTGAAACCAAACGCCCCCAAGAACTGCCACACTGCACACATCCAAATTCTTTACTCCTAAGGTCCTTTTTAAAGGCATGGGACAAGAGATCTGGAAATTCAGAGTTTTCATCAGACCTGAGAGTAATTCTCATGGGAAGGGACCTCAGGAGGTTACCCTGTCCAAACTGTCGCTCAAAGCAGACGAATTCATCCAGGAGATGACAAGACACAATCTGCTTGCTATTTGGAGGGGTAAAGATCAACCTGTTAAGGTTCAGGAGGAGGTAAAGGAAGCCTAGGAAAGGCTCATCAACACATTCCCAACAGAAAAAAGAGGGAGGGCAGGGAAACGTCGCTACCAGACTTTTGGTTATTTTTAAAGCAAATATTCACTTCTAGTCAACAGGAAAACTGGATCAGCTTCTGCTTAATGAGCCCTGTACCTACCAGGAACACTATGTTGCCCCAGCAGGATTAAGGGAACTGGAAAACCAGCACGGCATAGAGGATCTTCTGCAGAGAGGTAGGAAGCCCAGTAAAACATTCCCAACATAATAAGGAGTCTTACAGACTCAGGTTTGCCATAGAGCTGACACTTCTTTGGAATATTTGCCTCTGGTTAAGCTAGAAAAAGCACCCATGCAAACATCACTGCCACCTCACAGACAGAGATTATCCTCACTTTCTTAAATCAGATACAATTTAGATATCGCTGCCGCAACCGCTTCCCCAAGGAAGTCTCACCCTGCTGCATTACTCACTGCCTGCTGGATGTCAGCCTTCACTGCTTCACTCAGCATTCCCTCAAACACAAAGGAATCCCCAAATTTCTCTGCCTGTAGAAAGAACAAAAAATTCAGCAGTATTATTAAAGGAATGTTATTCTTAAAACCCTACTCACATTTACAGCTTAGTCTGATCAAGGAGGAGGAAATGCTAACAGTCATTTTGAGCTCTCTCTCAAGGATGCCATTTTGAAAGAGATGAGAAGGCATTTCTGGATGACGACATCTCTGGATGTCCTTGTTCTTCAACAGCCACTGGACAGATGGCAGCTCACAGAGCTTCTCCAAATGTTTTTACTTCTAGTAATTATGAATGCAGTTCCATTTGTCCCAACTTCTTTAAAGTGGTACAGTCCATCTAACATTCAAGGGCATATTTAATTTCTCTTATTTTTCCTTTGGGAATTCCGATAAAAGACTTCAGCCTTGTCACTTACTGCTCCTTCATCATCACTAGTACCAAGTTTTAAAGTGCTGTTATAACAAATATATATAAGTTTAATGTAACCCAAACATTGTATCTAGCACTATAGATAAACAAAAAAATACAGATCCTTTCAATGAACCACAGTACACAACACCAACACAGGGACTTCTCCTGTGGTAAATTAAGTGAACAGATACACTGGGGAAGCTGAAACAAGCTATCAGAATTCAACACATTTGAATTCAACACAACTCCTCGATTTCCTCATTTTATTATAGATATTCAAAGACTGGGAACAATCTTGAGCTGCTTCTGCACGCTCCCAACTCTTCGAGGAGCACAGTTCAAAAGAAGGATCCCATTCACCACCCTGGTTGCAAGTTTTAGCATATGACCATAATCTTTATACATTCGCTTTCAGAAAGGAAAGAGAAGAAGAAAACCCCAAATTTATCTTTTTTTCTCCTGCCCATCTGAAAGACCCAGATAGAGGCAGACAGGTTTATCACCTGAAAGACACAGATTTCAGTCTGACCCCTCCATTAAGGATTATTATTTTGTTTAAAAAGAATACTATTGGTTCAATAAGATAGCTGTACATTCAGAGGTTTTTTTCCCTTCAGCTTTCTATTTACTTGCAGGTTTCAATTGCCACTGGAGTTCAGCCTAGTCCTTAATAAAACCAAGCAGTCTGTTGGCTCTGTTTACCCACAGTAAGTAATGGGACATTATTAAAACACACAAAAACCAGCTCAATTGCATCCCCCCCCCCGAATCAGTGCTGTTTACTCTAACTGAGTTTATTTTTCCAAATCCAGCATAAGACAGGGCCCCACATGAGGGGGGAAGGGAGAAAGGGTAAGCGGAGCACCCAAGTAAGCCATGAAGCCTGGCCAAAACAGACTCCATCTGATGCTCCAGTCAAATACCACAGCACACACGCTCCTTCCAGGAACCCTCCGCCACAAGTGAGCCCTGTTCAAGCTCAAAATTGTTAAGCAACCTTTTTTCATAATTATCGAGCTAAGAACTTAAATGCAGAAATAGTGCACTAGATAAAAGGAGCCCTTCATCCACCCAGAAGGATCCTGTCTTCCAAATGAGAACCAGTTTCTCAAGTGAATTCAGCAAAGTGCCTCCTTGGAGACCTGATCATTACCGAGGCTTTTATTTGCCTAAAAGGCCTGGCAGGGCTTTATAAAAGTTGCGTAGGAACAGTCAACTGTCAGGAAAGATCAGTGCCTCAGGCAGAGGTAGCTTCTTTCTTGGAAGAACCTTAACATACTCTTTCTTAGTCCATTGTTCCCAGTAACATGCACAAAACTATTATTATACCTGCTATTATCTGTTCTGTAGACAGCAGGGCTTTCTAGCACTCAGCTCATCAGCAAGTACCTGCGCTGAGCCTGCAGAGCCCTCAGCTATCACAGGGTTTGGAATCCTTTCTCCCCTGTTCCTCCAAAATAAAGAAAACGCAACTACAACACAGTTGTGCCGGTATGAGGATGTCCTAGGGCAGGAGGGGCAAAAAACCCCACCCAAACTAAACAAAAACCAAAACACCCTGCACAGACACCTTTGGCCATCGGTTAGCTTCACCCAGGCTGCCTGTCAGACTGCAGGGAAGGTAATGAATTCAGATATTGAGACACATAGTAACCACAACCCCATCTGTTTGAACACCCTTTCAGACCCCTGCACAGCAAGGCAAGACAATTCCAGCCCCCCACTGCTTACACCAGAAATCCCAACCAGGCATTGTGATGTCCTTAATTTTTTTTTAAATTGCCCAAATTTTTAAGAGGTTCTTTGCCAACACAAAGAAAGCCAGCAGGAGACTGTCCCCCTTCCCTCCTTACCTCAGTAATGTAGCCAGTAGAATTCACAAATCTCTCAAAGTCCTCATTGCTGACCTCATACTGATCCATGTAGAAACTGTCAACGTGGACTCTTCTAGCCGGCCATTCTCCATCCTGCGGTATTTCAGGCTCATCAGTGCCCATTGTGAACGCTCCTCCTGGAATAGCCACCATCTGCAGAGAAAACCACCATGAAATATTATGAAAATGAAAGACTGAAAAGTCTCTGATCACTCTAACTCCTCCCACGACCACATTTTTGGAGGTGATTTTCCTTCACCAGAGTTTCGTCAACAAACCCAGCAAAATAAAATGGCAACAGTGGCACCCTGATCCCCACCTGCCTGGAGGAAACAGGAAGAACTTAAACCGAGAACAACAGCCCCACTTACAGTTCCTTCTACACGAGGCCTGGGAAACGCAGAACCTCTACTGAAGGTAATACTTGTGCTCTCATGAGGAGAAACACATGCCCCTACTGTACCTAAGAGTCAAGAAACAGCCAAGAAACAACCCAGAATCCTTTCTGCTCATTTTTAAGTGAGGAATTTTGGCATTTCACTCTATTCCTAGGAAGGCTTGATGCATCACTGAAGAATCTGGAGGTTATTAAACTAAAAAGTTCTCTTTTATGGACAAGCTTATGTTTGTTTGCATAGTAACTACATGTGAGTTTTCATTTAATAACAGTCACACACAGCATTTTATTACCAAGCCTGCTGCTCACCAGCAGGTAGGCACAGCACCTGCGGCTCCATCTGCCAGGGACAACACAAACATACAAGTCCTCTGGAAGACTGGCTTCAGGCAAGAGCCTCAAGCTTCAGAAGTAAAGGAGGAGCTGAAAGAATAAAGTTTTAACCGTTTCAATGATGTGTTTTCCCTTTAAGGCATCAGTCAGTTTCCAGAGAAACAAAACACATTTTCCTTCAGCTTTAGTGGGCTCTTCCCGGGCAGATGGAGGCCCCAGAGGTCTCGTGCCTCATCAGATGTTTCCTGGGAGCCCTCTAAAGAGCACAGACTGAGCAACAAGCTCCTCGCCCAAAAAACACGAGCATCCAGAATCCCTGCTCAGCAGCTTCTGCTGGAATGGAGAATGACAACACAAGCTGCATGAAACCTTCCCAACAGGCAGGAGGTGTCTCAAGGGCTGGCTACTCAAGAGCTAGCTTGCCACGATGTTACCCAACTGATCATCAACAGGTAGAAGAATTCGGGGGAAAAACCTCCCTCTTTCTTTTTCAGTATTCCTGAGCTACCTTCACCCCTAACTCACATGGGATTCAGCCACCTCGTTCCTCCTCTGGCAACGGTCAGAGGCTTGTGAGTGGGTGAGCCCCTAAAAAGACAGCCAGCACTGAGGTCCCCTGTGGCAAGTGATCTGGTGTGTCACAGTGCACCTGAGCATACCCTGGCAGTGAGCTGTGACCACAGACTACTCTAACAAGGACTTCCAGCTGGCAGACCTGTGACAGAACCTAAGAGGAGCAGAGCCAGCTCCAAGAGAACTATTACGTATGTATTTTCCAAGATCCTGGTACCTGGTTCGCAGGAAATTCAAGTCTCATAACAGAAATACTCACCGAGAGAGAAGTTTCCAGAGCATTACATTCCTAACACCACTCTGGAAGCTCTGTTTAAGTTCTGACAGAAAAAAGAAGCCCGGGTGTTAGATGTACAGAAACTCCAACAGAATTCCACGTGTGTGATTCTATACATCTAGTGGAATAACAGTGTGCAGCTCGTATATCAAGTGTAGCCAAATGCAGAGGTAGGGCTGTAAAGCATGGCAGCTGAGGTGAGGATACTTTGATGAAGAGGCCAGGTCACAGAACCAGACATGAACTGTGGGCTTTGTACATAGAGCCATTCAGATTACAGGACCTCGATTCTTCTGCAGCTGGAATTCTGAGGTTTGGGTTTTTTCTTTTTCTTTCTTTACAAGATTCTCCTCATGGATTTGGATGCTTCCCCTAGAAGAGTTTGTCTGGATGCCCACAGTGACTCACAAGCCAGAAAAACCCAAAAGGAATCATTAGTTACCTTGCAGCTTCTGGAGTTCATTTTCTATTTCTCTAGTTACACCACATGAGCAGTAAATAAGTTCACATCAGCTATCCAGCACCTCTCCCTACTCTCCAGAGAACTTGGAGTATTTGATATAACCACACATATCCAATTCCACTGTTTCTTCTCCCCTATAGATCTCTCTTTTTGCTTGGATCTCTCCCAGTGACACTTCAAATTCACACAACTTGCCAAAGGCCTGTAAGAAGTGCCACAAATACTTTTCCCTTTGAACTAACCACATTTGAAGCAAGCTGCACCCTCATAACTTTATCCTCCACTAAAAAAGAATCTGAGCACTTACAGATTGCCTTTAACTGAATCCATAAAAGGGCTTCAGGATAAATTTGCTTACATTTTTTAGGACTTAGGGAATGACAACGTGGTACAAAATTGCACCACTTCCTTCCTTCCAATCTCTTTCCAACCCACTGTAGCTAAAACAACTCCTTGAAACAGTCTTCAAAGCGAGATTCAAAGTTCACTAGTGAGCCGCTGTCTAAAAGCACATGAAAAATTAACTCTTGCTTTACAGCCCAGCATCTCTCTCCAAACCCCGAAAAAGCTCGAGAGTTGCCAGGGAAGGTTCAGCTGGGAATGCCCAAAGGCTTTCTCGTGAACCTGCTGCTCTCGCAGCCCTCTCACGTGGTAAGAGACACAACTTCTGGCACATCCACCAATGTTGTGTCCAACACTAACACCAAATACTGATTCCCCACTGAGGCTCGTTTCACTGCTCCACCTCCTGTTTGGAAACAGGACCGTCCTTGGACGGCCACCTTCATAATAACAGCACATCAGAGGCTGCAGAGCTCAGCAGTCTGACAGTGCTCTTCAGCTGAGAACAGTGGATCACAGCACTAAGCAAAGAAGAGACTTTCTGCACAGACATCACATCCAGAAACCACAGTTGTATAGTTTATTCAGCAGCTTTAACATCCAGTTTTAAAATACAGGTGGCTAACAGTGGAATTAATCTCTAATAAATATCAGAGATGAACTGTGGAATCACAGAATGATACGGGGTTGGAAGGGACCCCTGGAGATCATCTCCTCCAATCCCCTGCCAGAGCAGGTCCACCCAGAGCAGGTCCCACAGAAATGTGTCCGGGGGGGTTGAATGGTCTCCAGAGACGGAGACTCCACCACTGCTCTGGGCAGCCTCTGCCAGGGCTCTGCCACCCTCACAGCAAAGGAGTTCCTCCTTGGGTTTAGATGGAACTTCTTATGTTCCAGTTTGTGCCTATTCCCTCTTGTCCTGTCCCTGAGGGCCACTGAAAAAAGCCTGGCCCCATCCTCGTGACACCCACCCTTTAAAGCACCTATAGGTGTTGATCAGATCCCCCCTCAGTCTTCTCTTCTCCAGCCTAAAAAGCCCCAAGTCCCTCAGCCTTTCCTCACCAGAGAGATGCTCCAGGCCCCAAATCCAACAGCAGAGGCTGACAGACACATCATTTACTGCCTTAGGTAGAGCGTGCAACAGTTAATTGCCTGTATCTTCACAATGTGACTTTGTGGGCACATGCAGTTCATTGTCCTCAAAGCTCAACTTCAACAACAGGGACCACATTTGCCTATAATTATAGCTAGATTGAAAGTGTTACAGTAACATAGAGCAGACCCCCTGCAGTATTAGCTCACCATTTCTAAAGATGTAGTGGAAATAATTCATCTCAGCTGTGGTAGAAGCCAATTTTCCCCTTCACTTCCCTTTTGATAAAAAGGTTTTCTAGCTAAGCAGAAACAAGTTCTGCTGTAAACATGGCTTAAAACCCAGCAGCAATTAGTTTCCATTATCTGCTGAAGTTGCCAGCTACCTTGCATAAGGTAAGGGCTTTTTCACCCTACAGTAAAAATGCTGAAATGTATTACATGAAATGTAGATCAGTGACATCATCCCCAAGTGCACTATAGATTATTTAATTGAAACTCTATAAATAAACTCAACTTTCTTAAGTGCAGCCTGCAATAATCAAGCCATAATTACCACAGGGCATCCTTCCCTGTACCTGCTAAGTGCTGCCTGCAGGACACAGGCTGTCCCCAAGCTGACACAGCTTCCCAGCATTACAACACCAAGTGGCAATCAGAGAGGCAGCCCCTCACATTTTAACTATTTGTGAGCCATCTTGCACAAGAACAAGATCTGTCTGCTGCAGTACGATTCTGCCTGCCAAAGGTTACTAGGAAATGAAACAGCAATTTCTAATGACTGAAGACATCGCAGCCAGGGGGGCATTTGGTCTGCAACCGTATAGAGTCTCAGCACCACAGTAGGCACACAAACAGCACACAAACCTACTGTAACCATCACCTTCATCAAGAAGGCACACTCAGCTCTGGACAGTCTTGCAGAAGAACAGGAGAAATAGAAAGGAGTAAGCAACTAGAGACACACGAAGAGAACCTGGAAGGTTACCTGTAGATACAGAACCTGTAGATACAGATACCTAAGCAATGCCTTTGCTAAAACAGACACAAGAGACTCAACACATCTCCTGTGAGTATTTCAATTCCATTGATACCAACACAGATCTAAAAGAGATGCCGGGGGAGGGATGGGGGGACAACACACCAGAACCACAACAGTACTGACATTCACAAGTCAGGGACTACACTTACTGAGCTACCACCTCTCCAGGCCAGACAGCAATGGACAGCACATATTCCCAGTGTTAGCCAGGTCAAGGTGCAGGGAGGCT
>VZTM01017309.1:479028-575344 GCA_013400555.1 Jacana jacana | reverse complement strand
GACCAGCCGGGCGGAGGGGTTCGCCCCACCGCATCCGGGCCGAGGTCGCCGGCCAGGGCTGTCCGCCGGTCCTCCCCTCGGCAGCGGGGTACCGAGTCCGCTCCAACTTTCCCCCTGTTCCTCCCGTACTTGGGGCAGCCTTGGGAAGGGACGATCCGCGTTATGTAAACAGTCGGGAACGCCGGTGGGGACTTGGCCACGGGCGAGCGCCTTCCGAGATGGTCACAAGGCGGGCAACTGCGGGTGGGTGTTCCTGGGGGTCTTGGTAACGGGTCCGACGGGCCAAATATTTGGCTGTTTCCTGGACTACAATAACCGGACTCCAACGGGGGGGTGGGGGCACATGTGCGTTCCCGATGTACGTGGGATGTGCCATCATTCCTATACGAAAAGCTCTACTTATTGCTGGTTGTTTTGGGGCTGAAGGTTGCCTTCTGGCTTCTGCCACGGCTGCGTGTGCCTGTTGCTCCAGGGACCCTCCTTGCGGCGCTGGCCTGGGGTCTCTCGGGCTTTTCCCTTCTGCTATAAAACTTCTGGGCTCTGAGTGGGTTCAGCCCGGCTGACAGTAATTTGTCTAAAATAAAAGAACCCTCCCTGCAGGTGAAAGGTTTGAATTATGGCATCAGACGTGTGGCTGTTGGCATGTGCCCGCTCGGCTGCAGATGGATTGGGCTGTGATGTCGCTGCTCCCGAATCAGGAAGGGAAAACGTGGCAAATACAACCCAGATCTTTCCCTTACTGAGATTTAGTGACTCCGAGTCATGTGTGGAGTAGTGAGTGTGTGTGTGGTAGTTGTTCCTTTCATTTATTTGACAGGGGCCGGTAGCCGTGCATGTGTTTTATTTCTGAAATGTGTACTTTGTTATTTGCCTCCGAGTTTCTTTTCCTGTGCTCGGAAATTTGTCTGGTATCCCAGGGCTTCCAAACCTGTTGAGCCAAAAGGCTGCCTGCTGACTCAGAGCCTGCTCCCAGGGTCCCCATCGGAGTTGCTTTCCTCTCGGGGTTCGGCTGTCTGAGCGTGGGATGTGATGCCAAGCCTGCATCCATTTCTTCCTCTCCCTGGTTTCCCCGTGGTTGAGTTCATGGGCTGCCAGGCACTGGAATTTTTTTTGTTATTTTCTGAACCTCTACTTTAAGCCAGTTTCCTTGCACAGCGAATATTCCAGGTTCTTAATGCTGGGTGGCTTTACTGGTGTCAGGTTGGTGCCTGGAGTGATGACAGTATTGCACAGTGTCATGACTATCGTGGCACGTTGGTGGTCCAACACATTGTTCCAACACCGGTTGCTCATTCAGTGGAGAAACCTGGTGGCATTGACCAGGCCAAAAATTCTGGCCTAAGAGGACACTTGACAACATAACTGCAGAAGGTGTGCTATGGAAACCAGTGCAACGGTGCCAGTGTGTAGGGGTCAGTGTGTAAACCAAACCAAACCAAAAAGTCATTGTGGAAATGAAAAGCGCAGTGTTTTTCACAACAACGTGCTATGGGAGTGCTGTCAAGTAAGCTGTTAGCTGAGCTGATTATTTCTAATGTGTTCTTTAAGCCATCTTTTGTTTGTTTGTCAACAATTTTTCTTTTTTTTTTTTCCCTCTTTTAAAATACCTTATTCCACCCTGGGATTAAACTGTCTGCTTAGATGAGTTTTTTCCCCATCTGTTTGTTCTGCTGCGTTGATTAAGTCTTGAAATAGGGAGCAATCTGCTTTGCTTTTACAGGGGTTCATAAATTGGGAAGTAAACAGCAAGAGTAACTTTGCCTTTGCAATCCTGGGGTGGAGCTTAACTGTGGGAAATGGTGTGTTTTTCTAAGATCTGCTAGTCCTGAAGGCCACGGTTGGAAGGTGGAAGAGGCCCTGGTGAAGAACCCCGAAGGGTGCTTGGTCAGTGTGTTTCTTCAGTGGCTGTTGCTGGAGCTGTAGATGTGGGTAAGGACAGCTGGATGGAGGAGGAGTACTGGGACTGGTAAACAGGGTGGTGTTTATGTCAACTGTGGTCTCTGGTTATAAATGAGGGGTGGAATGCGATTTCATTGATGGCGCTGTCAATCCCCTTGCATCACCTCAAGTCTGGGGTGGTGCCGTGGGGTAGGTTAGAAAGTGGAAAAAACAATCAAGTTCAGGTGAAGAAGCTGAATCTCGGTGCTGGCTGCTCACAGGTGGCACTGCAGCTTCCAGTGAGCCTTGCAAACCATGAAGTCATGGGTGTTGTGAGGTCTGGGGCTAGTTTCATAGTCATTCTTTTTATCAAGGGATGCTGAATGAGCATCACAATGTGGTGATGTGAGAAGATGGCCAGTCACCAACTAGAGTGGCAGATTTTGGATGAAATGAGCAAGCAAAGGCTCCAGCTTCTCCAGGACTGCGTGTGTGTGCACCAGGGGAGAGGTGACAGTCCTGGTGGGTGATCACGTACTGCCCAGCGTGGTCCCGAAGTCTGTTCTGGAAGCAAGAGCTCCTTTCAGCTGCTTTCTCTTAAGTTGAGCTGGTTGGCTGAAATGGACAGGATTGAGGTGAAATGTTTTTTATAGTGCTATAAAGTAGGTTTAAAACAGGCCCCAGATGTGTTGAGCCCTTGTCTCGAGCCTGCCCTTGGATGGAGCAGTCGGAAGAGCAGGTGTAGCTCCTTCTGGTAGTTTTGTTAGTGTGCTGTTTCCCCGTGGTGCTGTGTGTGGTGATTCTTCAGTGCACGTTGTAGTCCTCGGGAGTAGCCCATGTGTCAAGCTGCAAAATGTACTGGGAGTCTTTGAGACACTATTACCCCATAAACATAAGATAGTTGTTGTAGGATTGTCTGAAAGACAGGAGGAATCCCAAGATCCTGTGGGAGGTGGGATGAGGGCAGTGGCTCTGTAGTAGCTGGTAGACGAGCTGCTTGCTCGCCTGTGGGTGAGTGTGAGGGAAGGCAGCTTCTCCAAAGCAGCTTATGGAGAGCAGAGGGGTTTAGCGGTAGAAAATGACGTGCTGCTCCCAAGTTACGTAAAAGTAACATTTCTGTTCGTCTGGTATGGTAGAAATCTGCATTATGGTGTATTCCAAACCAATTTCTTCTGCTGCTGAGATAGGGCCTTCTCTAGTTTCTGTTGGTTCAGTAGCCTGGAGGCTTTTTTTTCTGCCTTTTTTTTTTTCTGTGTGTGTGTGATAGTACAGAAGATGAGTTAAAAACCATTGAGCAGTTTCATGCTTGATGAAACCCAGCCCAGGCCTGTGCTGGGTACAGACCAGTATCGCTTTACTGGGTGCTGTGAAGGAGAAGACTTGAAAAGCTGCTGGGCAGTATCTTGATATCTGCTGAGCCAGATCCTCTCTGTGACCATAGCTATTCAGGAGTCCTCTGCTCTTCCGCTGTGCATCTCCCACAGCCTGCTGCGGGAGGCAGGGTGCCAAACAGCATGAGTTTTGATCTGGCCTCCATATCCCTTCCTGATTTTTCTCTTCAGAGTGGACTCTCCAAAAGCACTAGAGGGGTGATTGCCTGGGTCTCTGTCTTGGCATGGGTGGATGATGGGTACGGAGGCAAAACTCCCTTCCCAGGGTGCTGCGACCGCGTGTTAGATTGGGAGAAGCAGCCCCAGGAAATGTCTGTTACTCCTCCTCGTTCGGCACTGGTTGAGAAAATAAGCTTCCAAGTCTTCAGGGCAGTTGTGTTTTATGGGACCAAATTCCTTCAGGGGAAGAAAAAAAAAGAAAGGATAAAATGAAAACTATAGGAACTGTAATTCAAAGGAGCAAAATGTTGCTGTGGATGCTGAAGTCAGAAAAAGTTTCATTTTCATAGTTGTGGTTTTGCTTAAGCCTATCAAAACTTCAATCAGAACTTATTTTTCCTTCCTAACAGTATTATATTGAGAATAAAATGTTATTTCAGATCTGGGCAAGTTAACTCTCTAGAGGGAAAAACACTTTAGGAAAGTGCATGGGGGTGTGTGTTGTTGTTGTGATTTATGACTCGCGGTGCTGTAACTGCATCCCCGAGTGCCAGAACGGCAAGGGGAGGAGCGTTGCAGGAACCCGAGTGCTCATCCCTTGGCTGAGCAGGTTCTCAAAGGGTGGTGAGCAGCTCGGAGGGAACTGAATGCCAGATGAAGCCAATATCTGAGTTAGGATGTTCGATAACGTTTCAGCTTTTGGAGGAGCCTGATGTTAAGCTGTATGGGAAGAGGCTGGGGTGCTGGGTCCAGATGTGGCGATGTACACAAACAGTTCTTCCTCTCATCCCTGCACTCAGAAGGCTGTAATCTCTGTGCATATACATGTAAGAGATCTCTGATCAGTGAGCCAAAAAATGGCTACTGCCAAACGAGGCTGTAGCTTTTTCTTCCTTTTCTTTTCTTTTTTTTAATTTCTGGGAATTGTTTAGTAGCAGTTTAGTATGAAACTCTCACAAATGTTTCTTTTGTGCCTTGGCCCATCCTATCTTCTTCAGAAATTCAGAAATCTTCCAAAGAAGTTCTGAAGAAAAAAGTGCTGATTGCAGTCCAGGTCTGTCCTGCCTGCATCCTGCTGCTCCTCAGCCTGAGGGGAGATGCAGAGACCCAACGCAGGTACCGGAGCTGGCTGATGATGCTTGATCTAAAGGGTTAATTGAAAACTTATGATTCAAAGTCCACAATCCTTGGGCACGCCTCTGTAAGAGTTAAGTAGATTGTTGTTAATGCTCTTTATGAGATAAGATAGGACAGTGTTTTGAAGCAGTGCTCCAGAAGAATGACACGTGCTCGCATTCTAGAAAATTACTGTTGAGGGACCAACACGTACCAGTCAACTTGGGAGCTGGAGCCTTTATCTGTAAAGGAATCTGGCCCATCGGGTTGGGTTTTGGTTTTGTTTTTTTTTTTTTTTAGATCAGCAGGGCTCAAAAGTAGGTCCCCTGGCCACCAGTGGTCCTCCACACCTACTGATCATGTGCTGGTGATGGCTCCTCCTCTTCGGCTGCTTGTCACGGGCACTTGGGTCTTAGTCTGCAGACCTGGGTGCCTGCTGAGGTGTCTAGGAGGTGAGAGCAGAGAGCTCACCCTTGTAGGGGTTGCTGCGTCTGGAAGACGGGAGAAGACTTAACAAACCTTCAATAGAAGAGACTTGCCAGCGGAAGATAAACGTTGACGGCATTGCCGGTGGGGACCCAAGGCTACTAGGAGAGATCCAGTAAAGCCCAGTCCTGGAAGACGACAGCAGTACCACCATGGAGGCCAGAGAACCTCCACCAAGGTGCAGTATTGGGCAAAGGGAGAATTGGCAGGCGTAGGACATGGGAAAGGTGAAAGTGTTGGGCAAGTAGGGTCAGAGGGAGGTGAGAGAGGCAGGCAGGTGAAGGCTAGTGAGGTGGACTGGCAGAAGGAAATTTGGAAAATCTAGAGTGTTGTATTTGCTAAAGAATGTCTATCTTGTGAGGAAGGGAGCTCGGAGGAGAGAGCCCATTCTGTGGTGAAGCCTTGGTAGATATATGGCCATGCAAGATGCGATTGAGACTGTTCTGTACTCCCTTCTTCCTTGGCCAAACTCCAGTTGGTGTTATAAACCAAGCTTGCTCTCTTTCCCTGTGACATTGGTTGTCCTGGTTCTTTTGATGTGTTCCAACTCTCTCCTTCCAGTAGAAATATGCTGGAAAACATTGTGTGCTCGTAGGGGCCTCATCCAGAGCCTGACATCTAAGCTGCCTTCTCCCTTCAGGGTTAGAGCAGTAAGTGCAAACTTCAGTAAGTATCCACTTCAAGTGCTGCTTATTTTTAATGGGATTAAAAAGATACTGGCAGGCTGTACTTGATTGGAAACAAGAACAAAAAATGATTGCTTTCCCCCTGACAGCATGCCTCTGATAGATGTTCTTTTTCCAGCTTTCTGCAGATGTCAGTTGTTTCTGACATCAGTCTGATGAGGGCTGTAGGAGACACCGCTGTCAAAGTGTACCTTCTCCTTAGCGTGGTGTTACCAGTCTGGTACTTCTGACCTGAATTTGCTGTAACTAGCTTGGATGGCTGCACTGGGCAAATAATAACAATAATAACTAAAAAAAGGTAAAAAAAAAAAAGGCAGGTTCTTTTCCTCTCCTTTCCGAGGAGAAAAGGCTGTTGTGCGTGCTTTCTTTCCGGTGTTGAGGAATTACTGAGGCTTAAGTTAATAAAATGGGAGAAAATAAGCAAGTAATTTTGTTAAACTGACTTTTGTTATACCTGTGAAATAGCAACTTCTGAATAACTTTGATAGGTATATATTTTCATTTTTTTGTTTTTAACCATATCTGGGGTGGCAGAAAGTATGGATGGAACATAATTAACCTGACCATCATCTTACTGGGTGAATTTACATGCCTCTTCCAGCTTCATTCCGGAGGGGGAGAGGTGCTCAATCAGATATGCAATGAGGCTGACTTTCCTCCTGGGAGAAGAGGGGTGGTGTGGATGGGTAGATGGGGATTCAGGAGACCTGGATTCAAAACTGGGCTCCGAGCCTGACCTGCTGCGCGTCCTTGAGAAAGTCATAGGACTGTGCTGCTCCCCCCACTTCCCGTCTTCCATGGCCTCCATCTTGCCTGATCAGGCACCAACTGTAGAAAAAAAGTAATAAAAAAAAAATCTGCCACCTTGTAAGCGTTAGGAGGAAAAACACTTCCTCTGAGAGTGCATTTCTCCTCTTTAATCTAACGGTTCATCAAATGACAAGTTGTCGGCAGATAGCAGGCTCCTGGACATGAAAGGCTGCAGTTAAATGGAGAACAAGATCATGCAGCAGATGAACGTACCACACTGATGTTTATTTTTTAAACATGTAATTGCTAAAAGCTAACTGTGTGTGCATGACACTAGCAGGGCTGAACCTTCTCCAAACCCGATACGATTCCTGAGCTGCAGCGTGCGAGGATCCCAGAGGTGGCTGTGGGTCCCCTGGGCTGTTGTCATTTGCCATGTGCATTTTCTGTTTTCCGGCCTCAGTGCTTGAGAAATGGCTCAGCTGGGGAGCGAGCAAACCTCCCTGAGATGGCCTGCTCCCCATGTGGCACTTGTCCCAGCTGCTTATCCCTGTACCCTGCCACCCAAACCCCAATCTATGTGTCTTCCCCCGCTGCGTGCAAAGAGCTCCTTCTCCATTTGCGAAGTGGGAAGCTTTGCCAATGACAGTGCTCCGTCCTGTAGACCCAGAAGAGTGATTATTCTCTAGATAATCTTTTAAATAGAGCACTTCCTCCCTGCTTTGGCTGTTTTAATGGGATTCTTATAAATCTTTCTCACAGCCCTTCCAGGAGGCACCTGTAAAAGCAGATACAGAATGCTGGCTGGGTGTTATCCCAACAACTGTGGAAATCATTAGAGCAATGTTAATTGGGAGAAATATTGAATCGATCCTGTAGGGCCAGATTTTTGCTCAAGTAATCTTGTTGGGAAGTTTGGATTTACCGAATAGTTTAAGTGCTGGATTTTCACTTACATCCTAGGGGGTCAGGGTTTGAATGCATTTGAAAAAATGTTAACTTGGCCTGATTGAGAAATACCAAGGACCCAATTCCACTGGGGTCAAACACACTTTTACCTGGTCATGTGGGTTCTCAGTTGATCAAGTCTTGCAGCAATGTTAGCTGATCCTGTTAATTTCAGGATGCTTCAAAGGCACGGCAATAGCTTCTGCCATTGAACATGCCTTTACTTGCTGCTTTGTCGTCTCTCTGAACTCTGATTTTATTCCTTCCCTCCTCATGTTAAAAATGGGACCAAAATTAGAGCTTCACAGTGGAGTTTCCTGTCTGCAGGAATGAAGTTGAAGCAGTTAAGTAGGGTTTGAGATTCTATTCTTGCCTAAACAACCTAAATAGCGAAAAAGACTTTGATAAGGTGCTGCCCTGATTTCTGTAACGGTACACGTGAAATTGCCAGTCTGTATTTAATTGAGCACTAAACCACAGTGAAAAATATGATAATAGAGAACAGAGTACATCATGGGACTGTAAGGCACAGCAAGGAGCTCTTTTGCTTGAAACAAACATCATTAGAACCGTCTTAAAAAAGATTAAGTCATTTGTGTCCCAGTTGCTGGAATTCAGACCGTCAGCAATAAGATGTATTCGGTCTCGTTTATTTTAGAAATAAGACTTTAACCTCTGGCTGCAAATCCTAAAATCCCCCCCAAAGCAGATGTGGAACACTGTATTGGCAAAGTAGGTTCAGGTGCGTTGCAAAGCCCTTCAACCTGAAATTGCTGGGGGTGAGGAACAGCATCCTGCCAAAATCTTGTTACAAACAGTCCCCGAAAGGAGGGACTTCAAAGGGGGGGCCTTGACTCTGCTCTTCAAGGAAGGCAAGCTTTCCACATGGCTCTGAAGCCTGGGGTTTTGTTGGGTTTTTTTTCCTAACTTAGTATCGAGATCTAGATGAGTGATGGGAGAAATTAGAGTGTGAAATGTTTACAAAGCAGTTGCATTTCCCATTCTGAGATCTTCAGAAAGCAGCTGTCTCATTAAGGTATTTGATATTTAACAGTCAGCTTGATTTCTAAGTGTTTGCACTGTTAATTCTGCTTTAACTTCCATTATCATGAGACACTGGATTGAAGTGTCTGGGAGCTGAATGCCAGTGACTGTATCAAACTTAGACTGGCTTAGTCAAGGCCATCAGGCTCAGGATATGTAATCTGTTTGTGCCCTAAAATGTGACCGAGTCCTTTAAATCTGCCTGAAAGCCAGGGGGAACAGTTATAAGGGGGGGTCTGTGGTGGTAAAGGGCTTGGACAGACAAAGTGCTTAGTTTGCATTTCAACATGGGTTCTTCCCATGGGTTCTTTTTGAGGATACACACAAGATAATCTATAAGTAAGAAAATAATGAAAGAGGAAAAATGAAGCCTGTAATTCCAGCACTTGGTGTTCAGTCAGAAGACCCAACTCACGGTCTTGTGATACAGATTTGTGTTGGCCAAAGCGGTGTGGAGCAGTGGGGGAAAGGCAAGTCCTAAAACTCTTGAGGGGAACAGAGAATTTTCCTGGGTTTAATTCCCTGCCTGGATTTAGCTAATGCCTTTTCAGAGCCAAAGCTATGGACTGGCAAAATGACTGGTAAAGCCATACCTTGCACTTCACATAAAATTCAGCAGGTTTCTATATTTGAGTTGTTTTCAGGGGGTGGTTTATTAAACACTTAATTTTAGTTTCCTGTGCAGATAAAATGTATATAAAACATATATAAAGAGACTGTAAGTTTTCTATAAGTAATATCCATGAGGAATCCATTGCCAGCATAATTAAAAAAAATAATCAAGCTGTGAAGGCTTAAAAATGCTGTAGAATGTGTTCATCTTTCAGGTGTGTTTTTGATGTTGATGGGGATTCTCCATGGGGTTTGACCTCTCGCCTGCTCACAAGCCTTCAGCAAGTCATTTAGCGCTTCTGCTGCTGCCCAGAGAGGTGGTGGAGTCTCCCTCTCTGGAGAGACATTCAAAATCCACCTGGACATTTTCCTGTGCAGCCTGCTCTGGGTGACCCTGCTTTGGCAGGGGGTTGGACTAGATGATCTCCAGTGATCCCTTCAAACCCAGTAGCATTCTGTGATACAGAATCATAGAATGGTCCAGGCCAGCAGGGACCTCTAGGGTCATCTAGTCCCACCTCCCCGCAGTCAGCAGGGACTCCCCCAACTAGACCAGGTTGCCCAGGGACCTGTCAAGCTTCCCCTTGAATATCTCCAGGGAAGGGCCTCAACCATCTCCCTGTGCAACCTGTCCCAGTGGTCCACCACCCTCAGAGTGAAGAACATATTCCTAGTATCCAATCTAAATCTGCTCTTCTCCAGCTTGAAGCCATTGCCCCTCGTCCTGTCAATTTCTCCATGTACAGTCCCTGTTTAGTTCATATTTAATTTCTCATCTTAAAAAGTAAGTCTGTCTTTTTCTGCCTGTCAAAATCACTGTCTTCAGCTTAGTGGGGTAAGAACATGATTTTACTAACTTGTGTTGCTGCTGTCGATGTCACTGCCACCTGAGTTAAGCCTCAGGGTACTTGTTTGGAGAAACCTGGCTGACTCTTGCTCGATTTGTATGGGAGTATTGCCATGCTGCTATCTTTCCCTTAGAGTACTTTATTTTTTATTTTTCTAGCAAGTTTATTTAGCAAGGAGTCTTGTTTTGCTCCCAGTGTTTAAGAGGAGGATGATAATGCTCCACAGCTGGGATGCTGCTGGGTTAGGGCTGGAACGTGATGGGTTTCTTGTAGGACCCTTCTTTGCTGAGGATGTGCCAAAACCATTAAACCTGGGGTTGCGTGTAGGAAACGGTCTCTTTGGGCTGTCCCTGCTCTCGTGTTCATTGATTGCTCTTGGCACTGGCCTATCTAAAGTAAATAAATTGCAGAGCGATGGTTGTGTTTGTCTACTGGGCACAATCGCTTTTGGAGCAGTGTGGTTGGGCTTTTAGCCCTAAATGCTGGGTTCTGAGAGCATATGTGGGAGAGTCCTCCTGCTCTGGGCTTCTGGTGGCCACCTCATGGCTTTGGCCAACATGGTGTGGGGAGGGAAGCATCCCCTCCCCAGCCAAGCAGACACATGTGGATGCTTTGGCTGATACATCCAGGAGGGAACCTCTTCTCTTAAGTCCCTGTGGTCCATCTGTGCCATAAACTTAGAATAAATGTGTCAAGGCTAGCAGATGTTTAGGGGCTCAACTTCTGTGTTTTCCAGCTAAAGATTCCTGTGGAGGCCTGACTTTAGGGGGATTAGTGTGGTCAGCTGATGTTGACAGAACTGTTCATAAAAGGTTTCCAATGGGGTATGTGGAAACTTGGCTCTTGAAAACCTTCCAGTTTTACTTTGTCTCAGGTATCCCTGTTGTCAACAGAGCTGGAATATACTCAGTGGTAACTGATCATGTAGTATTTAATGCAAATAATTGATCAATTAGTAATTTTGTTAGGTGTCACGAGTCCCTTGTGAGGAGGCTGCAAAAGCAGCTTTGAAGTAAGCTAAATCAGTTTAGAAATTATTCTTTTCACTTGTAAGTCTTTTACGTACGGAGGCCTGTTGGGTCATCCAGTCCCTCGCTCCATCTGCCAGTTCAGCATGTTCCTGAGCAGTGGCCAATCTCAGAAACAGCGTGTTTAGAGGGAAATGTCAAGTGGACTGAATTTTGAATAATATAATAGGTGTAGACAGTGTTCATTGTAGCAGGTTTGGCTGTGGGTAAGCCTCGGGATAAGTAGGTATTTTACAAAGAGGTTCACCCTTCTTGGACTTGGCAGCATCTCCGTGAGAGCAGAGGAGTCACGCTCCATCCTGGTATCTCCTGTTGTGGTGGAGAGAACGTCACGCTGATGGGCCTTTAGAAGAGTATTCAAAAAGAATACAAGAAAGGGATGAGTGGGGACTTCTGTGCTAAATACTGCATGCTGAAAAAAAGCCTTAAAAAATGAGGTTATTGTGGCCAGCTCAGCCCTTTGTAAGCCTTAACTGCAGCAAAGCCAGTGACCAGCAGGAAGCCTGAGGAGCACGTCTCTCCTGGTGGGGAGCAGGGCAGGTTGGGGTTCAGGGGTGCCGCAGACACCCTAAGGTGCACACAGGCAGAACCCAACTCTGCAGTGATGGCTTTGCATCCTGCCCAGAAAAAGAATTAAAGAAGGATGTGGTCAGAACTGGCAATGAAATTCAGTTGTACCGTGTACCTGAGCTACTTCCAGACTTAACTGTCTGTAACCATATAGCTGTTATGGGTAAAGGTGCTAAACACTTTGATGGAAATGTCAATACATTGCAGAAAGGCTTATTTTAGGGGTTATACTCTCACATTATACAGCATGGTATGTTGGGGTTACTCTGTTGTATACCAGGATGTTGTATGTTGGGATCTTCCTCAGTAAAGAAAATCCAAGACGATTGAAGCTATATTCTGCAACGTGAGGCAGGAGTTTGTCCATCCCTGGGCCTGGTTTTGGTCACTGCTCTGAGATAATTTTTTTTTTTTTTTTTCCAAGAAGAAATTCTTCTCTTCTGTAATGGAAGTCAATAATTCTGACCTTCACATTCTCTTGGGAGCAGCTGTGGTGAACATCTGCCCCTTCTAAAGGAAAAATTATCTTGCTCAGTAAAATAATCCCCCTCATGCCCTGAATGGGATACCTTAAATGCTGTTGTAAGAAGGGACAGTTTGGAATCATCTGTGCTTCGTGCTGACTTCCATACCTTTTGTTTTGGGCTCTATTAATTTAGGGCAGAGCTTAATTTTGAGGGCTTAAAAGTTTTTCGTGTGACTTTGGGAGTTAACATCCCAGCCAGGAAATGAGGAAAGCTGTATTTCTAGTGATGCTAATTCAGTCACTCAGCATATTTCTCTGTTTCGTGGCATATAACCTAAAATAGTTAGTGATGTTTTTCTGTCCACTTATCAGGAGAGAACGGGAACGGGCTGTTTAACATACGCGGTGGCTGAAGGACTTGGCATCAAACAAGGAACCTGAAGCCAAACCGTTTGCTTCTGTGTGTGCACAGATGGGGTTTCGGAGGAGCTGAGACCTCTCTACCCTCCCTGTGAGCTTGGCCTGTTAGGTTTTGGGTTTTCTTTTTTTAATTGTACAGATGACACTGGGATTTACAGGCATGAGAGTGTCTGTCATGTGCTTTGGCTTAATAATAGTAATAATAATAATCAATTGCTGTTATTGTTATTATTACCACCACCAGTCCTTTGGGGTGAGGCAGCGAGGAGGGGTAGTTTTTTACAGCTTTTCAGAAGAAAAGCATTCCTTCAGGTTTTTGCTCACACTTTTATAGCTGCAGTGTGTTATCAACATCAGCTTCTAAATCTCCATGAATCTGTCCTTGTTCAGCTCCAGCCTTGCTTAATAGACTTGATCCTTATACTTCTGGTAAACAAGATAATGTTGGGTGAAAGGGAATATTTATCCCCTGTACAATGTCAGGGCTGTGCTCTGTAATAAGCATAATTTCCTGCTGCTTACTTCTCCTGGTGGCAGATCACTCGGAGATCTGGGTGTGACGTTGGAGAGGGTGAAAATCTTTTTCAGTTTTTATTTAATCTGTAGTGTGGGAGCCTCCTGGTCCTGGGCAGTGTTTGCTGAGAGCAGAGGAAGGAGCCTGGGAGAGGGAGCAGGCTGGAAGCGCTGTGTTGCTCCTGCTGCTTGAAACCTCTAGCACAGAGAGCTATTTCAGTGTTTTGAACTTGGTGATCAAAAAGCATGGCTTAGAAGGATCTCCAGGAAAGCAGTAAATGGCCTTGGAAAAGGCACCTTTGAAAAATCTGTTCAGTTGGGCTTTTTATCTTGGCTCATGTTGTTTGTCTCTTTGTTGCTGTGACAGGTTAAAACTTGCTGTTCTATATTTATTTAAATGACAGGTCCTGAATCATTCTGTCCAGGATTTGGGGCTTTAGAGAAAATACAGTTCTTAATACTGTGGAAGTTGACAACACTAAGAGGCTGTCTCCTTGGTGTTCCATTTAGGCAATCTATTTTAAAACCAGGGTTGAAGCATTCCTGATATCACAGGGATTTGACTTCCTGATAGGAACATAGTTTAAAGTATTGGACTCTCAAGAACCTTAAATTTTGTTATGTGCAAAAACATGTTGTTGGGCATAATCAGTGGGTCTTCACCGAATGTGGAGTTTGGGACCGTGGCTGTAAGCGGTGCCTACCTCAGTCCTGGGCATGTCAGTATTTTGATGTGACCAAAACATGTTGACATGAATCACCTCAACATTTCACTTTGCAGATCCAGACAGAGAAATAGTCCAGTCCCTCCTGCAGGGGGGTTGGAAGGGGTTGGGATGTATGGGCATCTTGTGGGACAAACGCAGGTGCCCCTAAAGCAGTCCCACACCGAATGTTGGGCCAGTAGCTGCTTGTTTTCCCCGGGTTTTATTTTCCTAAGCTGTCATTTTGACCTGCCGTGTTTCCTTTGATACCTGAAATTCCCCCACAAGAACGTGTTCAGCGTTTAAAACAAACGGGGACAAAAGCAAAAGGTCCTGTTGGTGTCACCTCCAGTAGCTTGTACTGAGAAATAGTAACCACCTGCTCTTGCTCTTCCAGGGGCAGTAAGCCGGAGATGACCGACAAGATGTCGAGCTTCCTTCATATTGGAGATATTTGTTCTCTCTATGCAGAGGGCTCAACAAATGGATTTATTAGCACTTTGGGGTAAGAGCAGCTCTTCTCTTCTACTAAAACCATCCGCAAGAAGGACTAGCAGAGCTCAGCTGGCTGGCCTCAGCCTGACTCCCAGCAAATACAGGCTAAAGCAAGGCAGCTTTCTGTACAGATTTCACACCAAAGTTAAAAATGACCTGAAGCTGATATGCCAAGTTAGAGTTTTGGGGAGGATGGAGAGTGCATTGATGGTGATGGTGCAGTTTTGTTAGACTTGGTGGGGAGGAAGAAGCCTGTCAAGTCAAGGCGTGGGTAGAGGGAATGAATGCAAACAAATGATATTTTTTTTCATGTTGTTGTCTGTCCCGTGTCCATCCGTGTGTCCTGTCCTGTCCCTCCCTACCTCACCCCACCCTCAGTCAGGAGGGAATAGGCCCCAGTGCAATCCACTGACTGGAAAAAAGCACATAGCATAGGCAAAGTAAGTAGTTTTTTTAAAAAAAAAGGAAAAAAAAAAAAAAACAAAAACCACAGGAAGCCCTGAGCCAAACCGTTTCTGTACCACTGACATGCCACTATGACTAGTTTGGTCTTTTCTAACAGTATTTGAGGTTTCTCACACAAACAGAATTGTTGTTCTCCACTCAAAGGAGGAGAAACATGTTTGGAAATCTCCAGCTTTGCCCATGGCCGGCTCCTGGAGCTGCGGTGGGAGCCGTGCCTCGCCATCTCCTGCCCCTGGCTCCTTCCCCACCGAGCTCCTGTGTGGTTTCTTCTGCAAAAACATCCTAGTAGGTGCTCTGCAGGAGAGTGCCCCCTGAGCACTGAGAATTCTGTGCTGCTTTACCAAAAATGAAAAAAAAAATAATAAAAAATTAGCAGTTTATGTAGGAAAAGGAAGAGTTTGCAGAGAGAAGCCATGGAACTGAAATAGCGCTCTGAGGAGTGACAGGGTATGTTTTATTCTGCTCAGCCGCTGCTGAGGAGAAATCTCTCCCAACATCAGAAGCTGGCAGCAGAGCTGTGCAGGGATTTTGGAAGACCTTGCAGGGGGCTGGGTGAGAAGCTCAAAAGAGCACATCTGCCACCTTGTCTCAAAGCAGTGAGAAACTAGAGGGAGGGAAACGGCCTGTGTGACACATTGCCATGGTACTTCAGTGCTGAGCGAGTATCAAAGAAGCACCCTGGAAGCTTGATAATATGGTGAGTGGGCACCCACACAACATGCTCTTCCTCATCTCCAGGAGCTGAAAGGGCCTCAGGGTGGGTACAGTGACAGCAGATATTTATTTTTTTGATGCCTACTGTCCAGATGCATCTGATAAATGGAGCTCCCAAGCAGGGTACAAAGACAGCATCCTGGTAAGTCTCTTGGCAGGAAACGATGGGCTGGAATCTCATCTGAGTGACTCCAAACTAATTTGTAGGTTTAGTCCTCTAGCTACTAGGTTTCTGCAAAATAAGGGGGCAGAGAAGGAAGCAGACACTGAAGATGCACCATGATCTATTATAGGAAAGAGAAGAAAATATGGGATGCTGCCAGAAAGGAGAGAAGGTATGATAAAAGCGAGGGGTGTAGTAAGTAGGGTTGGTCGAATAGTATTTGGCGAATGTATTTGACAAATTTCCCAGGTACTCGTCAAATATGACACGTGCACTCTGCAGTACCCAGTCAGCTGTGTAACTGGCCAAATACTATCTGCTGGAAACTGGCAAAATGAATGGAGCGGTACTATCCCTCCGGCTATTTTTTTTCTTCCTAGTATTGAAGCAAGTTTGGCAGTAAATAATTCCAGAACAAGTAGAAAGTTGTTATGTTATGTTTAATCCCTTACGGTGCATGACGAACATTATGCGGTGGCTGTGGCTTTTGGTGGCATTGCTGAGCAGATATTTTTCACCATGGGTGGTCCTTTTCAGACATGACAGGCCCTAAGCACCTCTATTTTTCTTCTGGGCTCGATGAGATGAGATCGTGGCAGGTCTAAAGATCCCTTAGTGTTACAAGCATCCTCTTTGATTTGATTAGTGCTGTTTTAAGGTAACTGCATTATATAATGGCCACACATCTTCTGAGCCTAATTTAAGCCAGAAATCCCAATTGCTATGTGAAACATGAAATGCATTACCCTCTTAATAAGCCTTCATAATCAAATTAGTTTTGTCCCATATTTAATTTAGTCTTTGTCCTGGAGAAAATTAAAGAAGCAAAGGAAAGATTGGGTGTAATTGTACTCTATACCATGTGGAGTTTTGACAGTCTTATGTCATAACAATGTGTAATGACTTGTTCATGTGGTTAATGAAGGTTGAGAAACAGATACCACTATACATTCTAATGTTCTTCAAATCTTTGAAGAGTGTTCCTATTTAATATTCCCATGACATAACTGTTGCTTAATCGGGACTTGACTCCTGCTGTTTCCCAAACTCAGCACTGTCATCATTATGATTACCAGTGTCCAATATATCCTCTTTTGTGTTCTGTGCCCTTTAAAATTACCTCCTGAGTAGTTTGGGAAGTTCCTCTTACTTTCAATCTAATCTCAGGCCGAGAGGGATGTATTGCACTGAGATTATCTCTGCGTGGGATGAGCAGAGTAACCCGTTTGACCTTTGATATTTTTTGGCCCTTTTGTTGACTAGAAGCAGGTGTTTCAGTCAGTTCAAATATCAATACTTCCATTCTTGTTGGAGCACATATGTGTGTATATAATCCTGAGTAGGGAGAAAAATCCATGGGGAAAAAAAGCAATTTACTCTGAATGTTTGCATATGCAAATTTTAGATGCACAGAACTGTTGAGTCCACTTAATCTCTCTGATCTCTTAATTTTTATGCACTTCATTATTTTCCATAATTGTTGTCTCAAGATGCTCCCTGCATGTAACCAGCCTCTGCAAGGAACAACTCTCATATTCTAGGTCTCCATCTTTCTCAAGTTACTCTGCATGGGAATGGACCTCTCAAACCTTTAAGACCTTGGAGTTTTACTTTCTACTTTGCTTAGAAAGCCTCTTTGACAGATTGGTCCTAAGGGGTCAAACTGAGCCATTTGGGATCAAATCAGAAACTACAGAGCATTTGGTTTCACTTGTGTTTTCACAACTTGGAAAAAGTGCAATTCTACGCTTATCCAAAGCACGCAGAGGGCAGAGCAGTGGTGATAGGCACATTTTAACTATTTCCTTTAATTCTTTGGGCTTTGAATTGATCTTGTGGGGATTTTCTGCTGATGTGCATTCACAGGAGAAGCTCAGTCCTGGCACTCCTTGTTGGAATCTCTTGGGTTCACTTGTCCAATGTGCCCCCTTCCTGGTAGAACAGGAGGAGGTGAGTTCAATCCCTCGATTTATCTCGTGTTTGTGACTGGTGAGCAGGAAGGTGTATTTATGCCTTCCTTTCTCTTGGGAGTCAAGTTTTTATTATGGCATTCATTCTTTCTGCCTTTCTGTAATCCATGAGGGGTCACAGGGGCAGTGTCTAATTTGCACAGCCATCACATTTTCCTGTTCTCTACCCTTCCTATAAACACAATTGCAATGCTCAAATCTGTCCAAGAGGCACTAACTGTTCTAAGGCTGTCTCTCACCTAACTAGAATATGGGCTGTTCTGTCTGCACCTCAAGGAGGGGACATAAAGACGATGCAGTGTACAGGAGCAATGACTTACTTATTGTCCCGCCTATCCAGGAGCATAGCTCTGGGCATCACTGAAAACTAGCTGCATGCTTCTGAGAGAGACCTGGCATAAGTTGGCATTTGGGGAATGTCTTCTGCTGAAGTGGCCACTCGGATAAAAGATTGCAAATAAACGACTTTTGGGTTTGCTGACAAGGAGGGAAGCAATCGTGAGGGGGTGGAATCTGACTTGACTTCTCGTCTCTTTGCAGCCTTGTGGATGATCGGTGCGTTGTGCAGCCAGAAGCAGGTGATCTTAACAACCCACCCAAAAAATTCAGAGGTAAGTTCATTAGACACCTTATTACCCTTCTGTCTGGAAGAAATCCTTCATTTTATGCAGTTGTGTGTGACTGGTTTTGACCCCCACGTTTTCTATGAAGTATTTTGGTGTTGTCCTCTTCCACGAAGGGCAGCTCATGAGGCAGAATAAAAGAGTATGAGTGTGAATGCATGAAGTAAGATGTGGGACTTGGAGGGAAGCTTTGTGAGGGGGTGGAGGTGGGGCTGCTGGTTGAGGTTGGCTTTCAGATCTGTTCAAACTTACAGGATCTCTGTAAGTTGAATTTCTTCCCATCTCACTGAAAATGGAAAGGAGCAAACGTTTGAAACTATTGTTGCCTGACCTCGTTAGGGATTCATTACACTCGACTTGACTTTCATTCTGCCAGGAAACTTAGGCTTAGTGATAAGAAATTAATGCCTGTTTCTTTGCACAGTTTGGCTAGGGCTGATTGGTTTAAGAAGGATCTCAAGCAGGAAGGGAAGCACTACTGGGATTTTGTGTAGAAAAAACTTCTTGAATATTTTTTTTTTTACCCTTTGGTTGTATCTTTTGCCCAAAAGGGAGCTCAGCCAAATAGTCTAAAAATTGTATCTGCCTTTTATTGCTGCTCTCAGATGTAACAGCAACTGTTTGTCTTGGGTTTTGTTGGATGAATCTTGTTTCTGTGGTTTTGCTTTGCCTTCAGAGGGGACTCGCAATTACCATAATTCTGTTCAGGTTTGGGCAGAGCTGCAGGTGATTGCCCTTGGAAATCATTCACCTCCTGTACTGCTTGCTTTGGGGTGGGTTCGTTTTTGGTTTTTGCTGTGATGTGAAGATGTCTCATAACATGAAAATCTCTTTTTAAAATATTGCTGAAGTCTGTGAGTTCTGGCTGTTTTTTCTCCCTTTTTACTGGAAAAATAAATAGCTGGTGAATTGAAATACTGAAGAGGCAACCTGGGGAAGCTTTAGCATTCAATGCTGAGCTCTCCAGAAAAAAAACAATGGTGGTGTGTGAACTAGAGCCCTGACTCTAGGCATTTCTTGACGTGAAAATCATATGAAGGCATAAAGCCAGGTTTGACTGAGACTGCTGGGTGTAGAAGGAGGAGAGAGAGAGAAAAGAATGAGAAAAAGGCAATTCTTGCTAGCGCAGTTTAGGAACTGCAAGTACAGAGAGACATTTGTCTGACATAAAACATTGTGGTTAGACATTGTAAATGTTCTCATATTACTTATAATTTATACACGGAGAAAGAATGGTGTGAACCCTTTCCAACCTTAGTAGTTACTTCACTAAAGCTTTCATGGGGAAGCTTATGCTTAATGGTACACGGCAACAAAAGTCATAAAATTTTAGCAGGCATTTCTGTTCTTTATACACGTACTTTGTCGGTGTAGTCTAAGATGAAAATGTGTTCCATGATAAATACCTTCAGAAGAAGTAACAATGAAGTTCATTGTGCCATCTTCAATGCAAATGGAAAATCCCCCCTCTTTCCTTGTTATGAAGCAAAGGCTCCCAGAGACTGGTGTAGGGGTGTTGCCCGAGGGGTCTCGGGCAGGGCCAGGAGCTCCAGCTGTGTC
Source organism: Jacana jacana (assembly GCA_013400555.1). Taxonomy (NCBI): domain Eukaryota; kingdom Metazoa; phylum Chordata; class Aves; order Charadriiformes; family Jacanidae; genus Jacana; species Jacana jacana. The sequence goes on along the minus strand of VZTM01017309.1, from coordinate 555,735 downwards.
CCTGCTGTCTCCCTTGGTGCTTTAATGGCACGCTGAAAAAATACCTCCCCTGCAAAAGCATCACAAGGTCTTCCCCAAGGTGCATTTAGCCAAACAACATTTCCATCTGGTCTACAAAGCAGCCACGAGCATCTGGTGAGTGTCATCCAGTAGTGGCAGCGCTTTGCTTTGTCGGAGCGGAGATTCAGCCTTCGATGCCTTGGGCCCTGTCACACGGGTACAGATCAGTAGCACAGGATCCCTTCCCACCTGTACCAAGGGACGAGAATTAAATGTAAGTGATTTACATTAGAGCTTTACACAGGGCTGAGACAACCACCTCTGTGCTATAACCTGCTTTACAGTCATGCAAATCCTCGTTCCAACGAGCTCTGCTTTAAGGCGTCCAGGGGCAGGTCAGTCAAATCTGAAGTCACCTCCTGGGAGGAACAGTGAACGTGTGACGTTGTAGCTGGTCTCAGGGATCCTGCTTTGGGTAGTATTTATAAGAAACAGAATTCTAAGCTTCTCTGAGCAGGTCTGACTTCTTTGGGCAGATGTAAACCAGTTGTAAATACAACTTTCATGCTTAGTCAAAGTGGTGAGAGATATCTGGAAGTGCGATTAACCGCTTAGGTATGCGTACAGGACTCCAAGAAAATGCTGTGTGAAACTGAAGCATCTGTAATCCAGTGTCAGAATGGGGTGTTTCAGGTTTTAAAAAGTCTCGTTGCCTAGGCTACCCATAATCAGTTCCATCTTGTGGCAGCAGCAAGGCCCCGGTCTAGAGAGCGGTGGGGTTTCTTTCTGCTTTTGACCCTTGAAATGGAGCAGAGCCGCTGCTCATGAAGCGGTGGGAGATGGTCAGAGGTGAGAGTGATGGAGCCTTTCACTCTGCTGGGAGGAAAACATAGAGTGGTATCATGAGGACACGAGGGCTTGAGTTGTTGACAAAAGTTGTGGAAAAAGTAGGGTGACAGATTAATGTGGTGGTGGTGGAGCCCCTGAAAGGCAAGAGGAGGCTGAGAGTAAGATGGAATGGAGTTTGGGTTTTCCAATTAGATGGAAAAAGCCCTGAAGTGCCAGTGCTGGAATGAACTCCAAAGAAAGGTATTAGTCCAGCACCTTCAAGTTACTATGAGTGTTTACCAGTACTTATTTCACATACTAAATGCTGTTGTGCCTCCAGTTCCTTAAAGTATTGGTTTGATCACTTGAGGGTGGGAAGGCTGGAAAAAAAAAAAAAAACATTCCTGGCCCCGGTCAGAAGCAGATAACACCTGGAGTGAGAGGTTGGAGGTTGGGTGGTAATTATGGTCTGTCAGATTTTAATGGAATTTTTTTCTTCATTCTGGATTTCTGAATCCACTTTGAATCTGGTTGGTTGCTCTTTTACAGTACAGTGTTTCTCTGACCCTGTGTTTTCAGCTCCAACTAATTCAAAAGTCCTCTAAAACTGCCTTGCAAACCATTAAGACTTAAAGACTGCTTTCATTAGGGTGCTGCTCTTTAAAAGTGTTAATGTGAAAATTCTTGTGAATGAGTATTTCCTTAACTGGTCTGAATATATTGTGTACAGATGAGATTCCTGGAAAAAAAAACAATCCTAGTTGTATGAGTCTCAAAAAAAAAAATCCACCAAAAATCCCCAGTTCCCTGGTTATCTGCACTGCTTTGAACAACAGCAACAACAAGACAATTTAGTATCTTATAAAGCTGGAGTCGCTGCTCTAATTGCTGTCTTTGAGAGGCATTGGGCATGTGAATACGGACTGTAAATGAACATTTTTAATATGCATGGGTTTGTGGAAGGTATGAACTACAGCTGACCCTCTGGCAAGGCTAAAAGCACCGGGTTTTCATTAGAAATCTTCCTTTTCCAAATTAAAGTCAGAGCTAGCACTAGTTGAGAAGCCGAAGCAGAGCCCAGGGCTGATAATTTTGTGCTTTAGCTGCTGGTGCAGCGCTCTCTTAGTCTGTGTGTTCTTTTGCAGAGGTTTGTATTTGGGTTGGTCTAATTGGAACTTTAGCACTGGGCTGAGGGAGATGTGTTTCCTTCATGGAAGACACAGCCAGTACAGCAAACCGGGCTGGCTGACAGCCTCCTCCCGAGGTTCCCTACAAGCGCTGGATTTGGGATGCGGATCTGTCTGCCAGGGATCTGGGAGCTCTGCAATAACTGCACGGAACGCAGGGAAAGAGGGCACTTACTGGGTTAATTTGTCCGGCAGCTCCCTCCTTCCAGAACATTGTTTTAGTAGTTGCTGGGCAACACTCTTTTTTTGGCAAGATGTTCAAGGAATGAACCCATATCTTAGACTTAAAATACCCTCATGGTGAAGCAGAAGATGAGTGGTTCAAATGCTGTTTGTTCTTTTGATCCTAATTTCTAAATACTGCCTTTTCCAAAGCCTAGGGTCTGTGTTAGCACTCAGGGTTAGCCTTTCGACTGCAAGTGCATCTTCAGGAGAAGAAATAGCCTGGTCATTACAGAGGAAGTTGTGATTATATGTATAAAATTATATATAGATACATACACAGCCTGATTCTTTTGATGGATTTCTCTTTAATTCACGCTGTGCTCAGCATTGATGAAAGTCAATGCCCTTCTCCATAATAAATGTTTTGAGTTATATTTTGTCCTTCATAACTTTGCCATCAATGAGCCGAAGCGCATACGCTCCTGCTTTGGGTCAGTTGAAGGGAACTACATAATTTCTGCAGTACTGGTAGAGGCAGCAGGGTTGTGTTCCATACACCTGGGATTATTTAGCTGTATTTAGCCAATGCAAGCTTGTTTAGAGTTTGGTGTGAGAGCTGAGAGTTAGGGAATTTTCAGCGGAAGGGTCACATTTGGCGTTTTCCCAAACACTTCAGAATATTAAACAACAAACTAAACCAATTACCCAGATCCCCCTGCCTGTTAGCTCTGGAAAAATAGTAGCAGCATCTAGAAATGCACTTTCTCGGTACTAAGGTAGTTCAGTACCATCCCCTGTGCCCATCAAGGAGGGTTTTTTTATACTGCAAGCCTTTAGGTTTCACGTGTTTGGCTCTGGTGAGAGCAGTTCTGTCAGCTCAGGTTGCTTTTCAGACTCTGATGTGAGGTTGTCTGCACTGTATGACTTGGTGCGTACATTGGATGGGTTCAAGGGGGTGCTTTGCAGGGGGTTGAGGGCATATTCCTAAAATGATGGTGAGAAGAGGGGTGAGAAGATGAGCAGGGCTGCATGGGCAAATTCAGGCTGCTGTTTCTCTTTGAACATGGGTTTTCTAACGCTGGTGAAAAGTTTGAGAGTATTAAGGTGCCTAAATTCCTTTAAGGAATGTTTAAACTAATGTCTAAATAATGGCTTTTTTCCCCCTCTGATCACCATATCTTAGCAGATAAAATATATCTATATTAGCAGGCTTTGTTTTTCATGGACGAGGCAGAACTGCTTGAGTGCTGAGTTCAAAGCTTGGCATTGGTGGTGATCTGGAAGAGAAGGAAATCATCTGCAGTAGAAAAGGGGTGTTGTCTCAGTTTTGAGATGTCCAAGAAAGGCTAAAATGCCCTTGCTGAATACCAAAAGTAGGAAGTGGGGCAACCCTAGTAAACACCTATTTAACTCTAATACCAGAAAACTAAGCAATTATGTTTCTCAGCCCCTTTTTAAAAGGGGTGGCATGATAGAAGAGAAGAAAGATAAAAAAAGTCTGATGCTGTGCCTATAATTTTTTTATTTAAAGTTGAAGCATTGGTCACTTTATGTGACTTTCATCTTACTGAATTAAGATACAGTTATAATATCCAAAGTACAGTTTCGCTGCCTTGAGGAGGAATCCTTTGGTATGATTCTGAGTATTTATAGAACCGCACTAGGAAACTGCCAACTGCTCGTACGCATTTGAATTTGATGCCCTTTATACGATGAAGAAATCCTGAGCGCTGTCTCTAAAATGTGAATCTTTAGCCCACTGCATCCTACGTACAAGCAGATGTTACAGGCAATTGTCACGCTGGCATTTAGGTATTTCAAAAACCTGACAAGCTCAGCGTTGCATTTTCATACAGAGAAATGCGTTTCCCAGCTGCCGGAGCTTGGAAAACCCTGGGAGAAAGGGCATCCTTAATCAAGATGGAATGTACCAGTTCAGTGAAGGTGTTACCTGAGGAGAGGTGGTGGCTGATGGACACTGCCTGCTCTGCCTGCCCTTGGTGGCTTCAGAGGGACACTGTGGATACCTCATCTCCACAAGTTCTTAACTGTGGGCTTTGTGGTAGCGCCAGGCTCATCAGTGGGTACTTACGTGGCCTGTTCCATTAGCAAGAGGAGGAGGAATTGGAGCTTTCCCATCACAAGCATAGCTAGAGAAAAGGTCTTGGACCCTTGTGTAGCTGCAGGGTTCTGTAATTGTGTGCAGAACCAGCTTGCCTTGCCTTGAAATCAGGTAGTAATTGTACTCAGCACTGGTGAGGCCACACCTTGAGTCTGGTGTCCAGTTCTGGGCACCTCAGCACAAGAGAGATATCGAGGTGCTGGAGCGAGTACAGAGGAGGGACACGGAGCTGGTGAGAGGCCTGGAGAACAAGGCTTATGAGGATGGATTGAGGGAGTTGGGATTGTTTAGTTTGAGGAAGAGGAGGCTGAGGGGAGACCTCACCCCTCTCTACAACTGCTTGAAAGGGCATTGTAGAGAGGTTNTTTTTTTTCTTTTTCTCCATGAGATGGTTAAGTTTTGTTATGGAGAGTGCATCAGAAAACTGGTTTTATTTAATCTGCTGTGTCTGTTGTGCTGTGGTTCCTTACTGGCCAGTTAGGCAAGACAAGCCTGTAGCCCAGTGGGTGGCTACGTGTGCTGAAGCACCAGGATGTCCTAAGGACATTCCACCTCCATCCCGCCAATGGGCTTTGATGTAGTGAATAAATGCTTGGCTAAATGTTGGCTTGATTGAGAGTTTAGCATGGTTTTGGGGTTTTTTTTCCTGCACCCTACTGATGGGGGACCAAAACCATAATGGGAAGGGTCTGTGTGAAACAGGTTGTGAGAGGGCCTGGTAAATCTAGTGTTAAAGTTGTAACTAGTAAAGAGAGGCAAAAGAGGAGGACGGTTTGCTTTGGGGTCGTGGTCAAACAGCTGCCTGCCAGCTTCTGCTGCAAAAGAGCTTTCATCTTCCATGTTCCACATCTAGGTGAAGGCAGAGCGAAGCCCCTTGGAAATAGAAAGTGGCCATTAGTATGCAGAACCACAACGCTGCAGGCCAACCCCAATCTGTAGGTGAAGGTACCGCAAAGGAGTGAGAGGGGAGGATTTCACTGGACTCCTGACATGAACTTTTCTGATCTGTGCACTTTGTTTCCCCATCTGAAGCGCCGTTCCCATGCAGGATATTGGGGGGAATTAGATGCTGCTGTAGTGACTGTCTCCTAAAAATGAAGAAATCAGCAAAGTGCTACTTTGAACATTGATTTTTTTCTCTACAGCTCTTGCAGGCTTGAGCTTTCTTTCCCCCCATGGAAAGTTCAGGGTATTTCAGGTAGGATCGAGGGAGGGATTGCCAAAAAGCAATGCTTAGCTATTAAGTAGAACAGTACTGTTAATAAACCTAGCCCCAACCTTATAGACAAAAGAATACTGTGGCTTTGTTGCCATAGTTTCAGTGCAAAATCTGACCTTAGCTACAATAACATTCGGTTAGAAAGAACTAGCTAATCAGTTTTCTAAAATTAGTGTGTTCCCTAGTACATAAGCCAGTATGAACAGGATATTTAATGAAATATTATACTTAGTCACAAGAGCCCAAGGGAGTGAAGTGCCTTGATGAATTGTGGGGGTGGGGTGACATTGGTGCATATCTTGTAAAATAGCAGAGTTATTAAAATTCGTGGCTTGCTTAATGTTTAGGGTAGCCCAACCATTGCGTTCTGTGCGCTCAGCCTACTTTGCTCCTGTTCCTTCTGAAAGCTCTGGGGGTCTGCTCTGTAAGCTGGGAAGATGCAAATGCTGGTGTGTCTCATCGATGCTAGGTGCTTCCAGAGGACCTTCACATAAGCTTTGGAGCCCGTGTTGCGCTTTTTGTGAGCGCAGCCCTGGTGCTTTGGAGATGAAGGGCTCTTACACAGAAGGATGCGATGCTGAAGCAGACGGGTAAAGTCATGAAGTTTAAGGGGGGGGGAATCCATCTGCGTGAGAGGAAAGCAAGCTCTCAGGTATTCAGTACAAGCCAACTTCAGCTTTTCACTGGTTTTCTAAAGTTCTGAGAAACTAAAGGGAGAGATTTGAAGAGGCTGGTTGGTGAGGTCTGGTGTGTAAAATATTGCCATGAGTCCAGAACACCTGACTTGAGAGGGCATTTATTGCTCCTGAGCCTCGTTGACCTAGCCTTGGGTGAGATTTTATCAGGCTGTGGTAACCTAGAGTCAAAGGTTGTTTCTGGGCAATATGGGAACTGTGATGAATTATCAGGCTTTTCTTATTTTGTCACAGTTTAATCCCAGCTGGCAGCCAGGACCACGCAGCCACTCGAGCAGTTCTTCTCCTTCCCCAAGAAGGGCAGGGAGAAGAGGGAGAAAAGGAGGGAAAAGGCAAAGGGAAAAAAAACCTCGTGGGCTGAGATAATGACAGCTTAATAGAGCAATAACAGAAAAGGAAAATAATAATAGTAGTAGTAGTAGTAATAATAACTGACAATAATGGCACAAATCACTCTCACCACCCAGTGAATTGGTACCTTCCTGAGTGATCATGGAATCCTGCCCCTTGGCCAACCCCTATTTGTCTGCTGAGCCTGATGTCTGTGGCATGGAATATTCCACTGGTCATTCCACCTATGTTCCTCCTCAGCTTCTATGGGAAGCTGGAAAGAGTCCTTGAAAAGTATAAACATTGCCTAGCAACAACTGAAACAATATGCATTATTGGCATTCCTTTCCCAGCAATCACTAGAAAGTAAGTTAACTTTCCCAGCTGAAACCAGGACATAACGTGCAGGTTGGTTATTTGGGTATTATATCTATGAAAGAAAAATATGTAATATGCAAATTTGGGAAGGGGTGAGCTGTCACTTCTGTTTGAGATGTAAGTTCTCAGTCAGCCTGCTCAGTGTTTCTGCCTTCCTGCCATATTGCCCATGTAGGTTTCTGGAGTCACCAACCCGCTGGATTTTTCTCACTGTGGGTTTGGAATGGCAGTTCAAAACTAAGGGAGCTGAACTGCCTTCTCCAGCGGTCTGAGGAGCGGGATGGTGCCAGTGACACATGGCTGTGTCAGTACCGAGGTGAGAGCCTGCAGCATCCCACTCTCCATCCCTTCTGGCCAGCTGTGGTGCAGCGCATCATTGTGTGGTGATGAGCAGTGTTCCCTTCCTGCTGGTGCTTGGGAGACACAGAACACATGGGAAGAAGGCTTAGGCAAGGAGCAGTGGAAGCATCTGAATGACACTGATTTGGTGGTAGCTGTTATTTCTGTTGAGTGAGCTGCTAATGAATTAGTGCCGCTTCTGACAGTGCTTCACAGTTAAGGTTAAAGGTGCCTGTAATAAGTCAAAAGCAGCTGTAATTCCCTTAATGAATTCCCTGAGGCTTAGCTTTGGACTGTCCTGGATGTGCAGAAGCACAAATGCTCAGTGACAAACGCAGTGGAGTTTGATTCAGCAGAACATTTTTCTCCCTGGATGTGCTGATCCTTGCCCATCTGAGCTGCCAGGCACGTCCTCGCCACGCTCATGGTTCTGCTGCCACAAGTAGCTTAAGATTCTGGGTACAGCACACTGTCATGGGAAGGTGTGATCCAAGTCCTCGGCTCTTCCAATTCAGATTAGCAACTTCATGCTGCAGGGTTTCCATTTTTCTGCCTTGTAGATCCAGCTGCCTTCCCCAACAAGCTTTAGGAATCCATATCTAGCTCTTACTTCAGCGGAGGTATGAACAGTATTCTCAAAGTTTTATTTCCCTTCACGCTTTTATGTGACCAAATTTGATTTCTTCTTACCCCTTGACTTGCTGTGCTGGTGAGAAGTTTCCTTTTTCAGCGGGAGCAGATAAGTGCCCTTTGACAGCCCCTGAGGATCCCGTCGGTGTTGAACTCTTCAGAGAGTCTCGCTTCTCTCTTGCTTTTAGGCCAGAGTCATGTTGTGTACTGCTTGCAAGAGCAGTGAGTTAGACTCAAAGCTTCAATTATTTTACTTTGCCTACAAAAGAAGGCTTTATATTTTGAAAGGAGCTACAGCTTAAAAATACTTTCAGTGTAGGTTATTTACTTAAGAAGACACATCAATAGGCCAAGAACCCATACTGAGGAGGTCTTACAGGTCCGGTGTCGAAGTGCCCCATGGAAGTCCTTAGTCAAAGAAGAACCCAGCTGCAACCCAGAACTTCAATAATTTCACTTCTCATCCTCTGCGCAGCCTGTTCTTCACGGAACAGGAGTCCTGAGCAACATGGTGGCATCTTCTGGGCTGCGAGCTCAGGGAAGTAATGCTTGTAGGTCCTTCTGTTTGAGGGCAGTTAGGAGGAAAGCGGTGAGGCTGCTGGTGTAGCCAGCCATAAAGAGTTGCTGTTAGGCCAGCCAGATCTTGCCAGTTGTCTTCAGTGAGCAGCGAGTGATACCCACGTCTTCCCCTGTCCCCACATTGCGGCAGGACTATCCTGTCCTGCTCTTTGCCGAGTCTGGATTCCTCTTTCAGGATGAAGCACTGTACTCAATGTGTCCACACCTGGCTCTGATTCCTCTTCAATCATGGATGCATTAGTAGCACCCCCAGCAGAGTTCTTCACGTTGCTGGCTGGAGATCGAGGTGCTGGCGCTGATCTGTCAAGCTCTGTGAGATTTGGGACCTGTGTGTATAAAAAAACCTCCAGTCTCTCCTTTCTTTGAAATATGTGATCCAAATGCTGGGAAAAAAGTGAGTTGCCATTGAAGGTTCTTGATCCAAAAACCTTGTTCTGCTTTTTTGTGATCCATAAAGGAATTTGCTTCTTTGTGGTCAGTCTTGAATTGCACTTAACTGGTTCTTTGGGAGTAAACTGGAAAATAGTCAGTTTCCTTGCTTGACAACTGACAGGGTAGGGAGATGCAAAAACTAGTATTTAGTGGCCCCTAACAAATGCAGCCAGTCTAAGGAAGCCTTGTGTTTCTCACTTAGAAAAAGTATTGTTTGTAAACACCCCTTTGCTGGCTTTTCTCATTTCATTCAGCATATGTGGGAGCCTGTGCTGGCCTTTAAACTTCTGGGTTTGGGGTCATAGCAGAGGACAAGACACACAGTGTTTTGTGCAGTTATGTGGAAATTCAGGTGGAGGCTTTTTGCCAACTGGTGACCAGTAAGGAAGCCCTTTGTGCTGGTCTGGGTGCAGCTGAACAGGGATGCTGAGAAGTGGGAGCCCTGTAGCTCGGCTGAAAAGCAGTTATTTTGCTGTGGAAGTCAGAGCCTTCAGGTTGGCACGTCTGGAGTGAGTGTATCAAGCACTAAAATAGCCATTACGAGTTGACTGACACTAAACGCAGCGTTCCTGGGAAATCTTCTGGTGAACAACTGATTATTCAGTCAAGTAAGAGCTACTGATGTGTGAGGACTAACACTTCCTTCGTACCTCATTTGCGAAAATAATCAGTGCCGAGTTCTCGGTGTTGGCAATTATCATCTGTTTTGATTCTGTAACATGCAGGAGTTCAAGGAAAACAGAACTCCTTGTGTTTTGGTTGTGGAGTCTTTTCTGTAAGTGCTCAGCCGGGTTTTTCAGAACAAGAAGTCACCTCCAGGCTCTACTGAGAGCGGAGGAACCGGGACGTTGCTGGAAGATGCTGCTGCAGGAGCCTCTCTGGCATTAACTCGAAGGAATTCTCTCCAAGTCAGATATTTATTTTTTTTTTTAATGAAGGATGCAGAAAGCTTTGCTGTGCAAAAGCAAGCTGGTAGCACTCAGACCTTGCATGCAATGAGTGTCAGTCCTTTTACCCACTGAGGTTAAAAATTATATGAGGGGGAAAATAGGCACAGAATCATAGGCACGAGGAAGAAAGAGCTGGATGAGGGAGGGGCCAGCCTGAAAAGGAAAAAATCATAGCTATATCTACAGAAATCCTTTCCCTCCCTTTCAGAACAGCATGTGGTCTCCAGCCAGCACCACTGGACTTCAAACAAGATCAGGAGCCACAGCTCTGGCTGGTGGTGGCCCCGGGGTCTCTGGCACTGGTTTGTGTTAGGGATTGCAGTCCACAGCTGCTCCTTATGTCATAAAGCTGCATTTTATTTGCCAAGAAAGAAGAATAAATCTCAGTATTATTAGAATGTAAGTGGTACTGATGTGGAAAAAGGCAAAGTTCTTCTCTGCAAACCTCTGAAGTGAGACTGTTGGAGCTGCTGATGCTGGGGCCTGGGAGAGGGCACTGAGCTGGGTATTTATTTCAGTGCTTTTCAGAACACTTCCCAAAAGCAGACAGTGGTACTGATCTGGAGAAGGCTCCATCACTCTGGAAGTTTGGAATAATCAGCACCAAAGGCTTCAAGAAAAGGTCTGAGGAACCAGGTGGTTTTGCTGGATTGCACATGGGCTCAGTATGGGCAGAGGGCGTTCTCAACCGCAGCTGCTCTAAGTTCATTTAACTAAATGTTCTGGTCAAAAGCATCCAGGTGCCTTTGACTTCTTGCTTATGGTGTATTAAGGAAGGTGCTTTCTGGAGAGTACGCGTGCACACAACTCTTCTGGGGGTGGTCTTGACTTAGTTCTGTCCTTGCATTTTCCAGGTTGATTATTGTATCCCAAATTCGTGTGATCACAGCGAAAGCTGGTAAGAACTTGAGGTACTGTACTAGAAGAGGAACTCAATTACCACATCTCTCAGGGAAAAAAGGCTTGTACCTTTGCTGGTTGCTGCAGGAAGGGGATGGTGCCTGTGTGTACTCCAGGCTGGGCAGTATCTGGGGGAATAATCTTTCCCTGCTGCAATGGACGTGCTCTCGAAATAGGGATGCCAGTACCCTGGGAGCCAGCGGCTTAGGGATTGGAAGGTGAACTCTGAAGGCAATATAGATTTCACAGATAATTCTTGGTTATCATTGACAGGTTTTAAAATAAGCTAAGAATTTATATCCTCCCACTCCTTGTCAGGCAGATGGCCTTGGTCATGGGGAATGACAATGAGGAGAAGATCATTCAAATAGGATCTGCAAACTTAATTCCAAATATATATGTATTATTTTTTTCCATATGCTGTCAGTCATGTGCTTGAAGTTTTTGGGTTTTGTGAAAAATTGAGAAACTTGACAGATGATAATTCTGCACTGGGGTGAGAATTTGGCTGAAGAGAACTCTTTGGAGTTTAACGGCTGATTTGTTGTAGAGTCTCCTTGTGGATTCGCTGTGTGTGTTTGTATCTCGCAAAAAATTATCAAAGAAGGGAGTACACCTTATACAGGTCATTTTATATTTAACTGTAGTAGCTTACATTACAAATATCCACTAATATTTCTCATTGACTTCTTTTAATCTTATGGTTGACATTTCACTTCTGTTTTTTATCTGATGCAAAAAAAGAGGGGGGTTCTCAGGTTTATTTGTTTTTAGTGTTTAGCTGAAGTTACCTTAAGGTCAGTGGCCACCGCCATAGTTTTTCAGTTTTCACAGTCCTCAGTGCTAAAGAGTAATTTTCAGGACCTTGAAGGCGTGTGGGGAGCAGAGAAAGCCATGAAGGGAACAAGTGTAATTGGTGCTTTGCCTCTATGAAAAGTTTGATTGCAGGGAAGCCCTGCAGCTGGGCTAATGCTGAACTCATTTTGGGCTGTGTTTGTGAGGGGTGGTGTGTGTGTGTGTGTGTGTGCCACAATTCACTTGTGCTGCCTCTGCTCCTCCCCAGCATCCTTCAGATGGGAAGGAGAAGGGATGGGGGGAAGAGGACAGCCCTTTGCAGGGTTTGGGGAAGCAGGGGAGCCCGTATGGGCCCGTTATTATTCTTGATGTTGGTGAGAATAACTGAGTCTTCAGAATAAAAACAATTACTGTTGTAATTTCTCCAAGTGTCCTTTATTGAAAAGAAGAGGAGAACAAGTTTTTCCTTTTCTGAAATTCAAAAGCTGAAAGAAACACAAACCAAAACTGTGGAGGAAACGGTAAAAAGTTTTGGGGAAGGGGGGAATTCTTGGAAAAATGTGGTTCTCTTTTTCTGTTTTCAGGCACTTTCCAGGGGAGGGGGATTCCCATTTGTGGAAATCTTTCTTTCAGTTTTCTGGAAGTAAGAAATGTTTCTGTCTTAAAGCGTTCATAACTGATAGTCACGTTTGTGCTGTGTTTTGAGGACCCTTGTGATCCTTTCCCGAGGCTTGGTCCTGCCCAACCCGGGGCTGCCTCATGGCTGCTGGGAAGGGATTGAGCGGAGCCGTCTGATCCTTGTACAAAAGTAATTGCATCTTGCTGTACTATTCCATCCCTTCAGGTACCTCCCAGGGTTTACACTTCCTGTTTTCTTCATTGCACCTTTTCTGTGCAGAACCCATGGGATTTGTTGATCTGCTCCGTATTTTTATAAGTGGATATTTAGGGGTGGTTGCTTTGATGGCCCCGCTGCCACCATCACTGGTGGCACAGCTGGAGGTGGTGGGGAGGGGATGCTACTTGTAGAGTTGGAGAGGGGTAAAAACACCAAACCAGCAAAAGGCCTTGAGGTTTTACTAAAACATCAGATAAGTCACACAAGTCCTTTGCCACAGAGTGCTCTGCATTGGGAGTCCTGCCTTAGAGACAGCGTGGTCTGCGATCCCAAAGAGTGAACTATGCTAAAAAGCAGTGTGGTGTTCATGCAGAGTTTAAATTACGGCTTAAATACAGGACTAAAGTTAAACATTGTGTCGGTAACTAGATGTTAAAGTACTAATTTAAAATAAAAGGGGGGGAGGGCAGCAGGGAGAGTGTCAAGAAAGCGAGGTGCAGCATTAGGCTTAAACGCAGTAACTTTAACAGAGGAACTTTTATCCTTCAGTGCTGTTGAAGTGCCTGTCACTTACGGTTCCTGCCTGCAAGTCATAGCTCAGGGCTCATTTCAGAAAGCCACAGTGACTCAGCCACTTTGAATATCTGTTCCTTTCAGTTCAGTGTGGCTCGTGTTGGAAGCCCTGGGATTCTTCATCCACCTCCAAAGACGGGTCTCATTGGTGGATGTGTTATTGGAAGTATCTTTTGCACTATGCTAATTTTAAATGTACTTTAAATATTTTGATTTTTGAAGAGGTATAAAGGCATAGTACCATGATATTGGTAAGTAGAAAGGAGTTTATTTATAAATATTTTTTTTGTAGACAGAACAGTAAGTTTATCTAGATCTTTTGTGCTGAGGTTTGAAAGTGACTGCTCCAGAAAGAGTGCTGGCCAATGTTTATTGCAGTATAACGCTGGGTTGTGCCCATCTCTTTTGAAGGAATGGACATGTTCCTTGGATATCTTCTGGATTGAATCGGTGAACTTGAAGAGATGAACAGATCTTGCTATGGTGCTTTGGCCTCCTGAGGGCTGGGGTCAAGCAGCACCTGCAGGATAGTCCATGGATGTCCTTGTGTGCATCAATATGAATTGTGACCTCGGATAAATTCTTCTGTGTTCCACTGCAGGTCCTTGAGGACAAGATATGCCTTGTTCTATGTCCTCATGCTCTTTACTTGGGAATGGTATGGGTGGGTTGGAGAGAGTAGGTTCTGAACAGTTGAGTGGCCTGTTGAGTGATGGTTCTGAACACATAAGAAGGAACTTTTGAGCAAACCCTATATAAATACACATAGAACTAGTGGATTGTACAGGGAGGAACTATGTGAAATATATTCTTCAGTGTGATAGGGCTGCAATACATCTTTTTAACCTCATGAGGTTCAACACAGCCAAGTGTAGGGTTCTATATCTCAGGCTGGGGCAACCCCCAGCATCAGCACAGACTAGAGAATGGAAAACAGCCCATGGACTGGGGGGGTACTAATGGGTGAACATCTGGGCATAAGCTGTCAATGTGTGCTGGTAGCCCCCAGTGCCCTCCATGTGCTGGGCTGCATCCCCAGCAGTGTGGCCAGCAGGGTGAGGGGGGGCATTTTGCCCCTCTGCTCTGCTCTGGGGGTAGCCCCCCAGTGCTGCCTCTGGCTCTGAGGCTGCCAACAGAAGGACATGGACCTGTTGGAGGGGATCCAGAGGAGGCCATGGAGATACTGGGAGGGCTGGAGACCCTCTGCTGTGAGGACAGGCTGAGAGAGTTGGGGGGGTTCAGCCTGGAGAAGGCTCTGGGGAGACCTTCGAGCCCCTTCCCAGTTCCTAAAGGGGCTCCAGGAAAACTGGGGGGTGTGAGGGGACTCTTGAGCAGGGAGGAAAGCCCTAGGATGAGGGGAGAAGGGTTTTAAACTGAAAGAGGGGAGACCGAGATGAAATCTGGGGAAGAGCTTCTTTGGTGTGAGGGTGGTGAGAGCCTGGCCCAGGTTGCCCCGAGAAGCTGTGGTTGTCCCATCCCCGAAGGGGTTCAAGGCCAGGTTGGAGGGGGCTTGGAGCAACCTGGTCTGGTGGGAGGTGTCCCTGCCCGGGGCAGGTGGTAGCACTGGATGACCTTTAAAGTTCCCTTCCAACCCGAACTTCTATCATTCTGTGATCTTACTTAGTGAAGAGAAGGTATGAGGAATAAGATGATAGTGCCCAGACATTTGTGATACGGTGTTTAATGGAATAACTCTTCCATAAGATGTAGTGATCTACAGGGTGACCTCTTTAATAGTCAGAGATTGAGCTTCATCAGGCAGCATCCTGTGTGGGTTTTCTCTGCTGACGAGTGTGTGGCACTGCCAGCTGTCAGGTTGGGCTTTTCAGGCTGGTATGGAGCTAGTCCAACCTCTCGATTGAAATTTATGCAGCCAACTGAATTGCTGAAGTGGACATCTTGATTTGCAGTGATTTCTGATTATGAGCGTCGTGCTTGGTGCTGGATCCAAGGACACAGAAATAATCTCTTATTCATTTTTCTCTGTATTTCCCTGTTGGTACACAGAAGTGTTGCCATGGAGGAGAGCGTGGGGTGGGAGTAGGCAGGAACCAGCTGCTTTTGGGCCACTGGGGGAGGATAATGCGTGAAGCCTGCTCTTGCGAGCAATCCTAGGGACTTATTGCTGTCAAGAGTTGTGTGTGTTCCTGTGGAAGAGCTTTGAAGGCACACAGGGAAGGATGGGCCTGCTCCAGCAGGGGATTGGACTAGATGATCTTTCAAGGTCCCTTCCAATCCCTGATATTCTGTGATTCTGTGTGATAAGAGAGGAAATGGCCTTTCTCTGCGCTATTCGGGAGGGAAGAGGTGACAGAGCCAATGTTCACAGTGGCCTTTGTGGACCTTTGGTTGGAGTCAGGAGTGCCTTGGTGATCTTGTGTGCCTTTATGGAGTGTTTAAACGAGCGCTGCTTTGGGAGGGTGTGGCCTCTCAAGGATGTACAGTACAACCCGGTTACTTTACTAATAGTGCTTTGCAAATTTTCAGTCTAGCCAGCACAAGAAGCTCGCTGATAATGGAGTAGCACTCCTTTACCTGGAATATGCAGGGGAGGTTCACATTGGATATTAGGAAAATCAAATTTTCAGGGAAATGGTTATTAAGCCTTGGAATGGGCTGCCCAGGCCAGTGGTTGAGGCACCATCCCTGGAGGGATTGTGACACAGTGCTTAGTGATGTGGTTTAGTGATGTCTTTTGTCAGGGTTAGGTTGATGGTTGGTTTAGATGATTTTAAAGGTCCCTTCCAACCCAGACAGTTCTATGACTCTGAATTCTATGCTTGTGACCTGGCCAGATGGGGTTTGTGTGTGTGTATTAACATTTGCTTGTCCCTTCCCGTGAGGTCAGGAGCTCCTGCAGTTGGCTTTGGGTGAACTGTGTATGGTTGGAGGTGAAGGTCTACCATAGCGTTGGAAGCCTTTTCCTGTTGGTCATGTCTTTGCAGAGCAACAAATTGATGGTGCAGAACTGGGTGTACTGCTGGAGATACCATTGTTGCCTTTGGGAAACCCCTTCTGCTGGCTTCTGTCCCCATTACTATGGTGTAAATGTCACACAGGGTTGGGGATGGAGTGCAGGTTTGATAATAGTGCTTCTCAACCCCTCCCATGTGTTAATTGGACATCCTGAGTGCCAGAGATCAAGGAAGATAGTGTGAGGTGATACCCTTTCTGCCTGCCTGGTGTCTCCATCAATGGTGCAGTCATTTTGACCCGCTTCTGTTACCGTTTCCCGAGGATTTCTGAAAACTTTCCTCCTAGATCGGTTAGACCTTATAAAAACTAAGGCTGCGGGGGTAACTTGTTCATGTTTCATTAGAATAGACCAGAAGGGTGTTGTGTTGCTGAACTGAAGGATCCATCCGTGCTACATCACGGTGGGTACATCAGCAGTCTCAGTTTAAATATTTTTAGTAAAAAAAAACCCAAACCAACCCCACGTTGATTTGTATACATAACAAGCATATGGCTTAAGGCTTCTACTCAGCAGTTATTTGGATGTATTTATTAGTAAAAGTACCACGCAGGGATGTTTGACAAGAAAACCTTGTTCTCTGGAGCGAGGTTGGGGTTTATGAAGTTAATCAGCATTCCATGAGCAGCTCCGGAGTGAAGGCTGGAAACTTTCTGGTTTTTGCGGTCATTTGTGTCCCCAGACGTGGGTTGTCTGAGAGAGTGGGCTTATCTGATGACAGTTTTCAAGACCTGTGACTGTAATGAAGTGGAAATAAGGTGGACAAGCGCTCTCATGTTCATTTGGCAACGTTTGCAGTAGGGCAAGTTTGGGGATGGACTACCAAATCTCCTGTTCTACGCTGACCCTGGCAGGTCGTGTGCTGTGACCTCCCATCACGCTTCCAGCCTTGCTATTTCCTTTTAAAAAAATAGTGGTTACTTTCACAGTGCTGTCCTAGTGGGTTGGCTCAAACTTACACACGCTTCTGCAAGTGGAGAAGCTCATCCCTGGAGCAGCTCATCTGTTTCTCTTTAAATACCCAGTCTTTGCAGTTTTTTGTGTTTTGTTTTTTTTCACTGTGCTTCAAATGGCTGCGCCTCGTAAAAGCCTTCAAAGCTTTGGGTTTTGAATGAGCAGCTGGGGAGAACTGGGTGGTGGGAGCACTCATGGGGCAGGAGGAAGTGGGGCGCTTAATGACTGCTGAAGGTCATTAATACTCCTGTTTCTGTGGCAGTGGAAGATGATGAAAATATAATCCGCTGCATACGGGCTTCTTCTGGTTAAGTCCCATAATCTTCCTGTCTTGGAAGTTCTTCATTTAACTTAATGTGTACTATTTCTACTGCTCTGATCTTCAGTGAGGAGATGATGGATTTGGGCCTGAAAATACCTAAAATATCTGAAAGGATGAAAATACCATGTATTCACAATATGAAATAGCAGGCTTTCTGGGCAAAGAGGTGTGCTCAGCATCTTGAAGCTCACCTTTTAAAAATCCAGAGACGTGGCAGGCAAATTTAAACCACTGCTTCTGGTGGCTTCCTTTTCATACTGTGCGTGACTTAGTGAAATTGAAAGTCAGCAAGGGAAGTCCCAAGTGCTTATCCAGATGTAAAAGCTCAGGAAATTGCAGATAATCGACTTCTCACATCTTTGTTGCTTAGTTTTTTGTTTCACATAACGTCCATATCCTCAGGTGTTCTGAGGGGTGATTTTGTTCTGCCTCCTATCAGTTATCTTTCAATAACCTCCAGATATTTAATCAGTACAGCTGGCACTGATGGCTTTGGATGGCATCGGTGTCTGGGTTTCATTTCCAATTTGCTGAAATTGTCTTCATTTCTCGAACTCCCAGGCAGAATCTAATTTTTTTTTTTTGAGCATCTCTAATATCAAGAAAACTCACAATCCATCTTCCAGGACTCACATCTGGTTTATTGTGCGAGGGTCGCCTCTTGCTTCACGAGATGTGCTCGCTTTTCCCAAAGCGTGCGTTAAAGTCGCTGTGGGGAAGAATTCTCCCTGGGGTCTACGGATGAGTAACGCAGTGGAGTGCTACCTCTCACTGCTGCAATTCTCCTCTCAAGTCATAAATCTAGAAAGCATTGTTTCAGGCCTCCTCCATGGGAGAGCTGGCATGGGACAGGGCATTGAGTGCTCTTGGAGCTGTCGGTGCCAAGACCCATTTATTTTTTAGGGGTTGAAAACAGCCCCTGGCACCGTAAGAGGTGGAACAAGGCTGTTCAGATGTCACTGTTGATGTAGTTCTTGTGCACTCCTCTTAAATTTGCAGCGGAGCAGGAGAGGGCTGCAGTCATTTTTAAAACACTCCTGTCACGTTGGTGGAACCAAGCGGTGTTGGGTCCTGCCTCTGAACGCTCTTTGGTCTGTGTTTGGGGCTGCCTTGACCGTGACTGACCATCTCAGGCTGTCCCAGCATCTTCCCACCAAAGCATTTCATCTGCCTGCTCTGTGGCTCCGCTCCACTCTGCAGACCAAGAGTTGCAAATAGATATTATCAAATTTATGGGCTATAATTGGGTTGGGTTGTGGGTTTTTTTTTCAGTTGCTTCTGCTGTTTCTGAATGCCAAGATCGTGTGTGGAAAAGGAAAATTTAACTGAAACCTGATTAAATTAATCTGAAATGCTGAAAATCGGAGCATAAACCTGATGTAGATCTGGAGGGAGATGCTGGACCACCTGACACAACCAGAGAACAGTTTTAATGCAATTATGATACAAATACTAATTGAGGTGGGGTGGGGGGAATAAGACAGTGATTGAAACGAAGAGGGAAGAGAAGGGATGGGAGCAGATGCTGTGAACAGAGGACCTCAGTGCCTTTTTCTGAGCTGTGGAGGTTATTGCTGCTGTGAGGCTGCAGACAAAGGTGGTGTTTGTGATCCGCGGTGACTGTCTTTGCTGACTCCGTGCGGATGTGAGTGTGGGATGTGTTCAGACAGCCATGCAGCTGGTGTGATTTAATAGCTCTCACCAGCCTGTCCATTGCTTCAGAATCCAGCTTTCTTCCTCAACTGATTGACAAGTTACCATTATGTCAATAAGGCAGCTTGAAAGATGGCTTAAAGCATTGGAAATACCTAATTATTGTTCTTTATGGACAAGGAAGTTTTTAAAATGGATGTGGCACTAAGTGATTTGATTACATTCCCTTTCTCTAGGCTTTTCAAGAACAAATACAGGTAGGGATGTGTGTTGTTGGTCACACCTTGGGGGTGAGAAGGTGAGTAATGAACAGTCCTTTTCAGTGCCTCCCTTGGCAACGCAAATGCCTTGATGTGATGTTATCGTCTGAGGGTTTCATTACAGGATCAATTAAAGGCTGGAGAAAGTCCCAATGTTAAGGAAAACCTTCTCTCAGTGCTGTAGTGATAATAGCTAGGTAAGGGTTTAATTATGGCTTCACCCCCTCACCCCTCTTCCCATTTTTTAGTTGAATACACATTGCTGGGGAGCCTCCCGTCTGTGACTGTGGGATGCCACACTAACGTACAGATCTGCTCATCTTGCTGCAACTGCCAGGAGAGGGGACCCAAATGAATGGATCTGTTGATTCCCACGCACTGTGACAAGGCCACAATTAATAGGCTTAGAAATTCAGTGGCTGGTAAAGAATGTGTTCTTGAAGGTAAATTGACTCGGGCAGCAGCGGTGTTGGGGACTGAAGGTACATGGGTGGATGGATGCTCTTTGGGAAGTGCTGCAGAAAGGAGTGCTAATTAGAAAGTGAAAAAAGTGGAGCACCTGAGAGCATGGGGTGGGGGAGCTGCTGCCTTGGCTGGTCCAGCTGGTGTGGCAGAGGGATAAGAAGCCTTGAGGTCCATCGCTTGCATGTTCTTACTGTGGTATCAGTAAAATGAGGGTTTTTTGGTTGCTCTTATCTCAAGGATTTCAGGGAAATCAGGCAGGTATTATGGGAAATCACAGCACCTAAACCCAACCTTCTCAGTCTGCTTAAAAGTTGGACAAGAGGTTACAAAAATGAAACTGATGGCTTCCTTTACAGGTATGCTTTGACTCATTTATTGTGTGAAGTTTTGGTGTTCCTATTGCAGGCTCTTGTGGTCTATTCTCCAGGGACACAATCATTGATGAACCCAAGAAGTCCGTTGGGCCATAGACACCAAATTAACTCTTTCTGCAAAAGGCTTATGCTTGGAGCCTGTAGGAAACATCCCATAGAGATCATAGAACGGTTTGGGTCGGAAGGGACTTTAAAGCTCATCCAGTGCCACCCCATGCTCTGGGCAGGGACACCTCCCACCAGACCAGGTTGCTCCGAGCCCCCTCCAACCCACCCTTGGATGATGTGTGTGGGTAGATGGCTGATAGTGCATTCTATTTCTTTCTTCTGGAAGGTAATGACGTAGCAGAGTGGGCTTAAATCAATGGAATGACACTCCTGGGGTTTTCTTTAAAAAAAACAAAAAACAAAAAACAAAAAACGAACAACCCAACTCCGTTCTCAACTTCAAGTTGAAAAATGAGCAGTTCCCTTTTTAGCAACTCCACTGTTGTGCTTGTCCCCATCTAGCAGCATTTGGCAGCAGGGTGAAACCTCTGTTAGTCTGGGATACACAGCGCCTTTTTAGGATTGGGATTTTTGGTTTTGCCTTCTCATTCCAGGTGCTCGTAAGTGTCCCCTCAGCAGCTTTTCCAGCCGTAATCTCCAGCGATTCCATTGCTTGTTTAGGATGACAGCATTGCATTGCTTCAAAAAAAAACCCCACAAACAAAACCAAAACCTCCCAAATCCCCCCAAACTGGGGTAGGAATTCTCTGTCGGCTCCTGCCGGCCGGGATAAGCGGCTCCAGGCCTCCCCTGGCAGCCTCTGCTTCCTCTGGACGCTTGTTCTTCCCCTGTGCGACCCGGCGGAGCGGAGCTGGGCTGGCCTGTTCACGGTTCTATTATCCAGCTGTCTGGCTCTTTTCTTTTCCCCCTCCCCACCCCCCCCGCCCCAGCTTTGGCTTCCAGCTCTCGCTCGCCTTTTTTGGTCACGCAGAGCTCTTCAGCTCTTCCTGGAAGGGGCTGTTTTACTACTTCAGGGACTATTTTCCACTTTCATTTTTGGTCTCTAAAGCTATAGATTGTGTTTCCGCAGCGGTGCCGGCGAAGCTTAACTCTTCGGTGCCGTCGAACTGGGATATTCTGCTTTTCACGAGTGCTTGAAGTGCTTTATTCTCTGCTGTAACGCGCCGGGCTGTGGCTGCAGACAGTCTGAGCAGGGGCAATATATGGCAGCACTTATGTTTACAGCATAGATATACCTTGTCAGCATAACCTGCTTTTTAAAACGACAGCCAGAGTGCCGTCTTCAGCGCTGAGATGATGTTACGGAGGGCTTGGCCAAATTTTAATTAGCTGCGGGATTTGTTGGTGTCTCCCTGCGGAGGGGGGCGGCGAGGGAGCGTGGTCTGATGGGCTTCGGCGAGAGCATCTCTGGTCCCCGGCCAAAAGGATGGTGGCTGTTTGAAGCAGAGCGAGGGAGAGGGCCTCAGTGTGTTGAGAGGAAAGGCTCAAGCCAAGCCTAGGGACAGAAAGGAAGGAATAAAAGCTTTTGGGGTCAGAAAGCAGATGTGGATGTGGGTGTTTTCGCTCTGTTTGCAGTTCAGCCTGATCTGCTCTGTTCAGCCCCAGGGTGGTGCTTCCTATAATCGAGGCAGGTCTTGGGTTTGGGGTTTTTATCTCCATTTATTTTTATTATTTATTTTCTATCTATCTTTGCTTTGCTAAGCTCTTCAAACAGCACCGCTCGAGTCCATCTGGAATATCCCTGTAGCAGCACAGGCCTTACGGATGGTGCCTGCTCCCAGTTTAGCACTGGGCATCTGCTGCCACGCTGCCGGTAACTGGCTGTCCTCTGCCAGCCCCATGGAGGGGAGATGACGACTTAGGAATTCACTTAGAATTACCTTGAAAATCAAGGGAGGTCATTCAGTGGGGGCATGTATGTATATACATATGTCTATGTGTCAAAGGCTGCACCAGGTTGACTGCATCCAGGGAGGAGGATGAGTATGGGCACACACGGCAGCACAGGAGGAAGGGATGTGGGGATTGCAGGACTCCCCGCTGGAATAGGAGAAGTCGATGCTGTGCTGTTACAAAAACCACAATTGCTGCTCTGGAATATGTAAAAAGAACCATTGCCCAAAAGACATAGTAATTATTTTTTCCAATTTCCCTTCCTGGCAGAGCCTCAAGTGAAGGATCTTGTGTAGGGCTGCACCTCCTGCTTCCAGGAGCTGGGGAGAGAAAATCCAGAGGAAGGTGGTGGTTGGGAACAAAACCCATCGGTTTTGCACCTTGATAGCTGCGGGACAGGGGCAGAGGAGCCTGCAGATACTGCTGGGAGAGGGAGAAGCTCAGTTCTGCCCACCCACGTGGAGAGGGAAAGATGTGATGGGCTTGAATTGCAAAATTAAATAGGTTAGAGATAGAAATAGTGGAGCGTTGGACTTAGATGACTTTAGGAATGGAGTAGGCATCGTTAATGCTGCTGGAGGGAGGGAAAGGCTCAATGGGCTTTCCAGGGGTCTGCTGGTCCTGTGAACCTGGGATTTCGGGGGTTACTGGTGATTCTGTGGCAGGCAGTGGGGCCAGGGGGTGGGAATGTGGCCTCAGTGCAGATGGAAAGCCACAAATAAGCGTTTCAGGCAGAGCATCCCAAACACTTCATTAGCGTAATAAAAGTTCAAGCACTGAATTCAGCTTTTATTATTTCTTCAGTTCTCCTAACCTAGACTTCACCAATATTGTCAAATATTTATTGAATTTCCTTGTATCTTTTTATCTTTTTTGGGGCAATGTGGGTTTTCTTTAAGCCAAATCCATTTACAAGCTGAAAATCAAATTACTTTATTGAACAGCTGAAAAGTTTGCCTCCTGTTTTGCTCTGTGCCTTACGGTGGGCACACAAAGCTTCCTTAAATCGGAAGGGCTTTCAGTACGCTCTTCAGTCACCTCAGCCATGGCTGATAGCACAGCCGTCTTCTTTCCAGAACTGCTCAACCTTGGTGGTTTTAGAGGGTGTCTGAAATCTGATCTTGCCTTGTTCTTCCTGTGCTGGGGCCGAGGAGCCCTTCCCTGCCTCCTGCCCCCTCTTCCCGACCCGTTTCGAGCAGGAACTGTATTCCGGAAAAGGCAGAGCAAGAGCCCTGAAAGGAGCAAACGGGGAACCTGAAACCCGTCCAACTCGGCTGAAACGCGGTCAGCGGATGCCTACACCTCGGGTCGCTGCTAGGGCTGAAAAGACCTGAAGGTTTTCAGGCAGAACGTCCCGGGGTTCATGTTCTGGGACTTGTGTCTTGGTGCCTCAGGGGGAGATTTTTCGCAGGAGCTGGTGGTGGGTGGCTGCCCACGTTAGGGATACAGCTCCCAAGGCTGGTGCGAAGCATAAAACCACAGTGGTTTACTTAAAACCTCTTCTGCACCTCTCATGCATGTTACTTGGGTGAATTCCTTTTGTATAAAGCCCCTCAGCTTCTCCTTGAGTGTAAAACTTGAGTTTTCAGTGTGAGGGGGGGGGGGGAGGTTGGCCTTTGGACTTGCCTGTTGGCAAGGTTTGCCTTTAGCCCAGGATTTATTTTCATGCTGGACCAGAGATGGAGATGAGCTAAGACAGCAAAAACGTTCACTGAAATTAGCTTTCTTGAGGTCCTGGGTAAGCTCAAAATAATGTCTGCAGTTGGGAACTCTTCTCTTGGACTTTTTTCTCTTTTTTTGGGGTTTTTTTTTTTGTTTTTTTTTTTTCTTTTCCCCTTCTCTGCTCAACATAAAGAGTTTTTTTTCTGGCTTGTATTTATTAGCCAAGAGCCATTGTGGTGCTTTGATTTTATTTTTTATTTATTTATTTCATTTTTTCCCTAAAAGTTCTTGAGTTTAGCTTAAGTTAAGCACCTTCTCTTGGTTCTAATTACCCTTTGGGTCCGTAAATAAGACCTGAATTTCGAGGTTACCTGGTGTAGTCACTCTGTCCTTGCCAGTTTTCTCTGAAGAGAAAGATCTCCCATCGCCCGTCCAGGGACACGCTCTCCACCTCGGTGACGAGGAAGCTGCCAGTTCTCTTGCACTCTTTAACCTGAGCCCCCTAGATGTCAAATGGGCTATGGTTTAGTTAAATGCATCAGTGGGGCGTTGTTTTATTTTTATTCTTTCTGCTTATGTTGCTGTCCCCTCTGGCTCTGATTTTTTTTTTTTTCATGAAGCATCTTCACTCAACCTGGCTCCTACCGGAGACTGAAAAACCAATCTGCTCTTTCCTGCAAATGTTTCCTTTTGGAACTGCCTGTATATCCAGTGTCTAAATATTTCTCTCTTTTCGAGTAGCAGTTTTCTTTCTGAAGGAGACCAAAGAGGTTACATGCAGAAATAAAACAAACACCGGTGTGTTCTGAACTCTTTGGCACCCAAGAGGTTTACTTAAAGGTGCGTTTCTCATGGTGGTCTTTTGGTAGTTTTATTTATTTGGGGGGCGGGGAGGGGAGGACAGGGACAACTTGCTACCATTGGTCTTGAGAGCTTTGGAAGGTGTTTGTGAGTTGTGGGTGCTTTGGCTCTTAATTTACCTGAGAGGTGGCAGCGTGTCGGGAGCCTCGGGAGGAGATCGTCCCTGCAGGTGAGGAGCTGTGGCTTTGCCCTTCAATGTTAGGATCAAGTTTTCTTGCTCAGTTTTCACTGAGGGACAGAAAATTTCAGTGTGCCTAAAATGTTGTGCTTATTGTTGCAGAGTTACTGACAGTATTGTGTGGAGTCACATGCTAATTTGTTCCGTGTTCAAAAAGCCCTTTCTTCTTAATTAATGTTGCATTAAGGAACGCTGTTGATGCAGCAGGCGCTGATGTTCCGTGTCCAGCTCTCAGGTCTATATTGTTCCACTCTGAAATCGCTGTTGCAGTCTCCTCCCTTTGTTGGGTTTGGTACATCAGCTCTAAATTAAGAACAATTAGATTATTTCCTCTGCTGTTGCAGCTCGGAAAAATGAAGTAGCCATTCTCATTGGTTAGAACCCTGCCTAGAGGAGCACAATGGCAGGAGGGAGGTTACCCTCGCGTCTTGCAGATACGAATGGAGGGTGCTTATTTTAACATGAAAATGAAAATATATTTAGATCATAAATCATGCTGGCTCTCCATGTAAATGCTGGTTGCATGGGTGATTTATTTTTTTTTTCCCTCCTTTATTCTGCTTTAAAAAGGGAAGCCATTGAAAGCCCTCGAAGCAGGTAAGACGCACCAGCCTGTGGAAGGGAGGTGACGGGTTTCACAGCACCAGGAACCTCTAAGATATTTTTTTTGTCCTGTAGCCAGTTCAGCCTTTGAATCCTGAGTGATTGGGTTTGCTTTGCAGTGACACATGTGACTGTGATGAGACCTTTGGGCTCGGGATGCACATGCCCTTCCTTACCCACACTTAAATTTTCCCCGCTTAGGGCATGGCAGAAGTGTTGGTCACAAGACTTGAGTCGTTGTCTTCCTCTGGGCTAAAATCATAGGGTACAGGTTGATTTTCTTGCTGGTTTTGCTGGAGTGGCAGATGGGGTGGGCTCTGCTGGGACAGCAGGTCCAGCGTGTAGCACAGCTTCAAAACAAATTAGGTATTTTGAAAATGGTCTTTCTCTGCTCCCAGTGAATCTTCTTCACCGCAAGCTGCAAATGAAAGGATGTCTTCTCGTCACAAAGACAGTCATTTCAGTAGGATCAGGTTCTTTTTTTTCCCCCTTCCCCTCCCTCTTTATGGAAATGCAGGAATGATTAATAATCAACACATTTCTGGAGCAGCTTTTGTTCTGTATTCTTTGAACCTCTTAGGCTGTCATCTATTCATTTTAAACCGCAGAAGGAACAAGTACAGAAATAGATGATGTAGTAATCTGAGGGCTTTTGAGGAGGTGAAACTTGCCTGTGCTTGAATATATGCATTTTGTGTTAATCTATATGCCTCCTGCATGAAAATATTTCACTTAAACACAAAAGAGGCCTTGGTTTTGCCTTTAAATAAATAATCTTTTCGTCCTATGAAGTGTTATCATCCCTGGGAGTGTATTAAAGCTGTGCAATGTGCATAAATGTAAAGGCAAGGACTTCTATTTGCAGTATTTCCATCCTTGCCAGCTATGTTACTATTTCATCTTTGCTGCTATTTTCTATATTAAAATAAAGTACTCTGCTTCTGTTTGTTCTCTACTGTAAGCAGGCTTTGGTTTTGGGGAAATATCAGGTATCTAAGTATAGAAAAGTCTGAAGAGAAAACTGCTAAATTTCAACAGGGAATTGCTAATTTTCTTTTAATTTTAGTATTGCTGCGCAAAAAGAAGTTTGTGTTGGTTTTTTTTTTTTCAAGTAAGGAAGAAACAGCTGTGTTGGTGTTAAATATTCAGTGAGTTTTGTAAGTGACTTATATAAATATCTTTATAGATTTTGCTCATCTGAAATTACTCTGAAGTAGGAAGGTTTTTGAGAGAGGGAATCATTTTTGACTCTTACCTTTCTCCAGTTGGCATTTTGTAGAAGTCAAGATGTATGTTCAAAAAAAATGGAATAAATGACACATCTTCTTGCCAACAAAATATTTGATGCCTGGTTCTGTAGTGGCAGAAGACTTGGTGAAGGCTTTCCACTAAAATGCTTAAAGCAGTCAGGGGAGAACTGGAAACAGCGGTGAGCAGTGTATTACACAACTGGCCGGGCTAAAGCCAAGAGTAATTCCAGATCGTTTAGAAATGAGCTGGTTGGAGAATGGTAGAATGAGGAAAATCAGGTATTGCAGCTCAAAACCCACCTGAGCTGCTCTCGGAAAGGAGCAAGGGTGGGAAGTTTTAATAGTAGTTGGTGTCCACAAAGAGCCCTGGGTGTTGGCAGTGCTGGTTTAGCAACTTTCTGAGCTGTCTCCATATACCCAGGGTAGAACTGACCTAATAACACCATCTAATGCCCCAAGTTGTGGGGAAACCCTCTGAAGGGAAGACCAGAATTGCAAAGGTATGTTTGAGCTAGGTGGTTCTTGGCGACATGATGTGAAAGAAGGCGCTGGTGTTCTGGGGTTGGCTCTGAAATACTCTACTGGCTTCTCCAAATCATTCCAGTCTCTCTGAAGTTAGTGGGTATTTGCCATTTTGACAAGTCTTCCATTATTACTATTTATTTTATGGTAGGTGCTTTTCCCAGTTGTGTTTTTAAAGAGAGATATGTGTTCCTAAGAAGTGATTGGCAAAATACTGTGGTGATGGTGAAGGCAAAAAGCCCAGCATTATGGGTTTGGCTTTGGTTTGGTTTTGTGGTGGGTTTGTTTGTTTGTTTTTTATTCCAGCTGGTTCCTTAAAGCTTTGGGGTGTGAGATGCCATGGATGAGGAAGTTGGGGAGTTTTGAGAAATGAAGGTTGTCTGGGCAAAACTTACTGCATGTGGGCAGAATGTAATTCCTCAAGTATTGGGCAGAGACCTGTGCATTGCTGTGGGGGGAAGAGAGGGGGATGGATGAAGCAGTTGTTGGGGGTTGGCAAGTAAATTAATTGGGGTGGAAGCAGAGGATCTGACTGGTTGGGCTTGGACTGACAGGGAGGGCTGGGAGCTTGGGGACTCCGGGAAGGGAAGAAGCAAGGTCTGAAACAAGGAAAGGGGATGGAGAAGGAAGAGAAACGGGAAAGCATGGGGTGGAAAGAATTGAGATTTCCCTCTTCGTTTAACCCCAGAACACTTTGGGGCATAGAATTTTCTAGTGCTTCCAGTATCCTTGATTGTGATTATTCCTGTGGTACCAGTTCATGCAGAAGAAACCGCATGTTTTCATGAGCCTCAGGTGGCAGAGACCCATGTGGGGACCTCAGTGTCCAACCAGCGAGAGCATTAGTGTTTCACACGGGGTGATTAGGGTCTTGCTCAGTCCCCTTTATTAGATGCAGAGCAACTGCTGATGGAAGAGCAGGATTTGGCTTGGAGACATTGACACACACAGTTAATGCGTGTTCCATATCACCTCCAATCATCAGCCTTTTGCCATCTGCACGATGGGGTAGTACACAATCGGGCAGTGGCTTTTTCCTGCAGGACAATTGTTGGCTCAGGCTTGATGACGTGTCATTCTTCCATCAGCAGTTACGCAGTGTTTTATTTTTATACTTACTCAGTGTGCAATTTGGCCACTTTTCACTCTGTATCATGAAGATCTGAGTAGAAAAAGCATTCCATCGTGGTTAATATTCAACAAACAGCGTAGAATGAGATGTAATGACTTTGCAGTAATAATAGCTTTATTTAGCACCTTTTCCACGTGGCTCAAGCTGCTTGAATCCATGATCAGAGCAAATAGTGGATTGCTTCAGCCTCATCTTCTGTCTGTTGGAAACAAACCTCGCTTCCCTAAGTATGGTGTCTGACACGTAGTGGGTTTGTCTTACACAGCCATTGCTGCTCGGGGCTGCAGCTTGCTGACCCTGATGGTACTCAGCTAGCACATCCCTGCATCTTGACTTGTATCAACACAGAAGCCTGTGGAGTCGGGAGATCTAAAAGTCTTCCGGCCATGAAGTTCATGTGCTTTTGTCCCATGGTGGAATGCATCCAGTACTACCCAGCCTCTGGTGGCCTTGTTAAGGGGAATAAGGCGAAGTTTAACTCCTCAAACTGCCCAAGGAAAAGATTTTGTGGAGCAAATACGAGGAAGGATAAAAAGAAAGTTGAGTGCTTTTCATTGTTGTAGATCTGTAGCTTGTAACTAGGAAGAGGACCTTAGAAAAACAGACTGTGCTTTCCCTCCTTGGGAAGGAAGAAGCTCAAGCCCTTGCAGACCTCAGCCCTGGGAGGGAGAGAGGGTTGCTCGCAGTTACCGATGTAGAAGTTGAGCTGAACTTGACAACTTTCTTGACTGAAGAGGATGGGGGAAAGAAGTACACTTGCAGTGTGACTAAATCTAGCATACAATTAATTCTTCTGTGCAGTTCTGTGTGTTAATTGCTGTCATTGTATCAACTGATGGTTTAAGCAAAAATAGAAAATGCTGTAACTGGTGTGTTGCTTACAATGCATAGTCTTAGTTGAAAGTGCCAGCCTGCAGTGGCTTTTTGAATCTCTTCCGTGCTGTCAATCTCTGTGAATCATCTTGATGTAAATGAAAAGCACGGTGAAGAGAGCAAACCTGGAGAGTGCGGCTTGTGCTTTGCTTTCCAGTTTTCTCCCCTGTTCAGAGGCTGTGAGCTGGTGGTGTCGGAGTGGAGGTGAGTGGTTCTGGGTAGATGCCATGAAATCTCCTTCCATGCACCCTCAGACCCTCCCTGGTCTTACTCCATTAGAGGTCCCCGGTGCTGTACCCAGCTCCTGCTGCATTTCTTGCTGGTGTACTGGGCCACTAGCCCAGCAGCCTCTGGGAATTGCTGTGGTGGCTTGGGACAAGTTGATCACCCTGCGTGGCTGTCACTGTGAGATGAAATGACACTCTGCCGCCAGCGCTTCACTGTGAAGGGTACTTAGTGTTGAAGACAGACCTTTTCCCATCTATGAAAAGTGTTTGGTGTGCTCTCCTGGTGCTTCTCTGGAGGCTGGATTAGATGGACAGACCCATGTCATGTCGGCCTTTTCTGTGAATAAGGCATGAAAAGAGGGAAGGTGTCCATCTCAAAGGGCATTTTGAGTTAAAATTGCCAAGGTTTGCCTCTAGCAGGACTCAGCACCTTCAGCAAGAAGAAGGAGAATCATAGAATGGTTAGAGTTCAAAAGGACCTTAAAGATCACCCAGTCCCATTCCCTGCCCTGGGCAGGGACACCTCCTACGAGACCAGGTTGCTCCAAGCCCCCTCCAACCTGGCCTTGAAGCCCCACAGGGATGGGGCAGCCACAGTTTCTCTGGGCAGCCTGGGCCAGGGTCTCACCACCCTCAGTGTGAAAAAATTCTTCCTGATAGCCCATCTAAATCTACCATCTTCCAGTTAGAAGCCGTTCCCCTTGTCCGATTAACTTTTAACCTCTGACAGAGCTGAAATGACTTGGCTCCAGTGTGGGGTTTCCCCCTTTTTGGTTGGCATCCATCCTATGTCTCTGCTAGCCAAGGAGCCCAGAAGGTGAAGATAAACTCCCCGGGGTCAGTCTCTCCTTAGCTTGCCGCCTCCCACAAGGCAGTGCTTGCCTAGAAGAACATACCAGGAGCCTTGAGAACCACCATGTGAATCAGAAGCCTGAAGCCTTACACCCCTGCCATTGCCAAAGAGGCACTGGGAACAGACCTTCTGGCTTTTCTGGCACTTTGTTTAAACTTCTAAGGTGCTACTTTTATGCTCTGTCTTTGAATAGCTTAATTTATTTTTTTGTGTGTTCCGTTGCTTAGCGACAAAGAAGAGGGGAGAATAGTCAATGCAGCCACTTTGGTTTTATTACTGATAAGTTAGCATCTCTTTAATACAAAGATGTATTTTTAATAAGACTAATGAGCTGTAATTCCTGGCCTTTGCCAGGCAGGATGTTAAATAAACAGTGTCGATGGACTGGGTAAAGAACCTGGCACCCCCGGGGGCTTGCTGTTACCTGGAGCTGTGCTTTAATGTCTGTGTTGGTCTTTGGGGGTATTTCATGCTGCTGCTGCTGCTTTATTCGGTGAGTTTCTCCAACTCTTTGTGCCTCCTTTTCCCTAGGAACAGAAGGGATTTGCTTTAAAAACTAAACAAACAAAAAAAAACCCCCCATAACCAAATAAACAACCAACCCAGAACCAAATAAACCCCAAATCTCCAAGCAGTGTGAGGCTGCTAATGTAGAGAAATGAGAAGTTGTGTGTAAAAACTCCAGTTTGCCTGGGAAAAAGCACTGGACACTGTTGCCAATTTAGTATGGCAGCGTTTTTGACTGGGGCAAGTCATAAATTTTCTGATCTTGCCTCAGATGTTTGGCAGCAACAGTTAATTTTTATCATTCATGGGGTAACATTCCTGTTGCTCAAAAAAGCATTTGTCTGATCAAGAGCTTTTCTGGAATTTGTTTATAAACCTTTCCTCCCTGCTGGTATATTTGGACAATGTCAGCAGCAAAAATCCAGATAATTACAAATGGTTGAAGCAATCTCTCTGTTTATTTCATTTGTTTTTTTGTAGATTGCCTGTTCAAACTCTGTCCCATGAACCGGTACTCGGCTCAGAAGCAGTTCTGGAAAGCGGCAAAGCCTGGCGCCAACAGCACAACGGATGCTGTGCTGCTCAACAAACTGCATGTGAGTATTGATTAAGCTGCTGTTGGTCATCAATGCTCTCATCCACACAATCACAGAATGGTACCGGGGTTGAAGGGACCTCTGGAGATCATCTCCTCCAACCCCTTCCCAGAGCAGGTCCCCCAGGAACATGTCCAGGTGGGTTTGAATGTCTCCAGAGAAGGAGACTCCACCACCTCTCTGGGCAGGCTCTGCCACCCTCACAGGAAAGAAGTTCCTCCTCATGTTGAGATGGAACTTCCCATGTTCATGTTTGTGCCCGTTCCCTCCTGTCCTGTCCCTGGGCACCACTGAGAAAAGCCTGGCCCCATCCTCCTGACACCCACCCTTGAAGTATTCATGGGTGTTGATCAGATCCCCCCTCAGCCTTCTCTTCTCCAGACTAAAAAGCCCATAGTTCCTCAGCCTTTCCTCATCACAGAGATGCTCCGGGCTCATGATCTTGGTAGCCCTCTGCTGTAACCTCTCCAACAATTCCCTGTCCTTCTTGAACTGGGAAGCCCAGAACTGGTCCCAGTGCTCCATATGGGGCCTCCCCAGGTCAGAGCAGAGGGGGAGGATGATCTTATTGATGCAGTCTGGAATGCTCTTGTCCTTCTTGGCCACAGGGGCATCTTGCTGGGTTGTGGGCATCTTGGTGTCCATACTACTTTAACTATTTCCAATCAACTTGATGCGAATAACTAGGAGATGCTAAGAAAGGGTGTAGAAATACAAGGCTCCTTTTGGGACATACACTGGGATTTTATTCTTTAACTGTGCTCTTATTTCTGAAAAAGAGCTCTTCAAGGTCTGTGACCCCCAGTACTGGTATGTGTGATCCTGGGTTAGAGTCATGGTAGCTGCTTCAGCTTTTGTTATCCTCTAATAGTGCTCTACATGGGCATTTTGGGTGGTAACAGCCCAAAAATGGGACCCTTCAAACTGCATAGAGATAAGGATTCTGGGGTTGCTGAGTCTCAACGTGGGAAATCCCGGGCCTTCTGTGCTGGTCGGTGCCCTCTGAGCTCCCCATCGGATAAATCTATTGGGATTCCTCAACCAAACGTAGCTGCTGTGGATACATGTAAAGGTTGATGGGTAATTATGAGTAATTAGAAGGCCAGACAAGTCTCTTCTTCCTTATTAGCTTGCAGTATTTAATAATTTCTGGGTAAAATGTTGACATTCAGCAGTTGAAAACCCAGTAAGGCAATTGATTGCTGTTTTTAGAGTTCCTATGTAAAAAAAAAAAAATCCAACTTAACTTAAATACCATCTGTTGACTTTAGAGTTAAACCCGGTGTTTATGTTAAAATTACATAGCTAGAGTACTTCATGTCAAAATTACAATTCTAAATATTTTTAGTTTCTTTAGGCCTATATTAAGCTCATTGTAGACTGAAATGCAAAATGGCCCTGTAGGAGAGTGTCATTTGCTGATTGCCATATGGCTGCCGTGCTCCCGCTCGTCACAAAGCCTGGCTGTTTGACTCATTTTGCTTCTGAAAACACAATTTTATAACCCAGAAGTATTAACTTGGCAAGGAGCAAGCTATTTTGGTAGTGGCTGTAGCACAAAGGGTCCCCTTCGCTTGTGCCGCATTTCTCCTGACAAAAGAAGCTTTAAGTACCCCAGGAGGGTTCTGGGTTTGGTGTTTTTGGTTTATAAGGGAAGGGGACAGTTTATGCCCATGGGTTAGATTTGTGGGTTCATGGATTTTTAAGAGAAAGGATGGTCTAAATACTGCATCATGTAGAAGAAAAATGCTGTGTAATTGCCCTGGGTTACGATGTCATTCAAAGTTGTCTTCTCTTTCCTCAGTGCATCCCAGTTTGGGACTTGACGCTTTACCATTTTGTGCTGGCATCCCCATGGAAATGCAGGATTAGATTTCATTTTATTATTTTTCACTATTTAGCCCCAGCTGAGTGATGGCTGGGCAGAGACGTACCCCTGTGCACGAACCGCTTGCTGGTTTTGGTGAAAGGGTTTGAGTTCTTTGGAGTTGTACTGGAGATCCTTTCATATGCATGGTTTTGACATAAAAGCTCATCCTCTGTGTAGCCTGTGCTGGATCAGGTCTGCTGTGACCCAGGGCTGATGCATGGCATGGAAATAATTTGGTCTCATGTATGTCACATGTATCAAAACTTACTTTCCTGCCCATCATAGGGGTACCAGAGGCAAGAGGTTCTCTTCCCCCTGTACTCTGCCCTGGTGAGGCCCCATCTGGAATATTCTGTCCAGTTCTGGGTCTCTCAGTTCCAGAAGGACAGGGAACTGCTGGAGAGAGTCCAGGGCAGGGCTACCAAGATGATTAAGGGAGTGGAGCATCTCCCAGAGGAGGAAAGGCTGAGGGAGCTGGATCTCTTTAGCTTGGAGAAGAGGAGACTGAGGGGTGACCTCATTAATGTTTATAAATATGGAAAGGGTGAGTGTCAGGAGGATGGAGCCAGGCTCTTCTCAGTGACACCCAATGATAGGACAAGGGGTAATGGATGCAAGATGGAACATAGGAGATTCCAGTTAAATATGAGGAAAAATTTCTTCACAGTGAGAGTGACTGAACCCTGGCAGGGGCTGCCCAGGGAGGTGGTGGAGTCTCCTTCTCTGGAGACATTCCAAACCTGCCTGGAGGCGTTCCTGCTCCAGCAGGGGAATTGGACTGGAGGAGCTTTTGAGGTTCCCTCCAGTCCCTGATATTCTGTGATTGTGATCTTTTCCCTTTGTTGGCACATGGAGCACCCTAAACCCCTTGTGTTTTGCATGATGTGTATTGGGAGGACTCTGTCCTGAGCCACATGCATAGGATCATTAGCTCTGCCTGTAATTAGATTGCTTTATCAGTGCATTTAATTTCTAAGGAAATTGGCAACTCAAGATGTATTCATCACCACTTGCCTTTTTTGGCTTCTGTTTGTCTGCTGGTGGAATTTATTGTCTGCTGTGGAGCGCTCAATGCTGAGGTCGGGTTATTTTAAGTTAATGCCATTTAAGGGATTTAAAATCTGGGACACTTGTCTTTCTTTGGGATCCGGTGTCGGTGCTGGTTGAGAAGCTGACATCTAGTGGCCAGAGAAAATGAGTGAGTCTTCCTGAGTGATTGTTGTCAGCTTCTGGTGTGCGCTTTTGAAACGCATCCAAAGTTGTAATCCTATTTTCACAAGATACACTATTTTCTTTCTTTACAATAAATGTGGCACCTGACCCGGAGCAGGCAGAGAAGTCCTGTCTTTGTGATTGCCATTGATATTTGAGAAGAAGTGCCTTGAAGGAATCCTTTCTTGACAAATACTTTGAAATCAAGTGAAAAAAAGAGTTGCATGTCAGTAATAATGAGAAAATTCTGCTGTATTGTATTTCTGAATGTATTTGGGAATTTGAATGAGCAGCTGTATTCCAGGTTCTCCCAGAGCCAGTGATCATACCTAGCACAACTTCTAAAAATAGCCCTTTTTGTGTAAGCTGAAGGTGCTGGAGTTCTGTAACGCTCTGCAGATGGCTCTTCCCGTGCGGTAGCTTCGTCCTGTGTTCTTACTGCTCTGCCTCAGAGTTAGGAACTGTGCACGCTTTCTCCTCCTCCAGGAGGACACCGGACTTACTGCAGCTCTTGACATTGGACCAAACCACAAGCATTGCTGCTTAACCTGCAGAAAAGTCTAGTTTTAAATTACCAGCAGATAGTGGTTCAAGCAAATATGGCTTTTTTTCTTTTTTTGGGGGTGGGGAGAAGTGAAGTAAGATAAAATTTCTTTGCCAAATAAAATAGTTTAAAAACAGCCTGGGAAAAAAACCCCTCACCTCTTAAAACTAAAAGTGCAAGAAACTAGTTGTAAATTATTAAATGGAACAATATATCCCTACGATAATTACTTTTTTTTAAGATATTTCCCTTCTATATCCATGTTGGTGTGGTCCAGAAATGCCCAGCTGTGTTTTGGCAGCCAGTCTATAATGTAGCACAGGGAATGTTCTTCAGGCTTGCAATGTACCAAATCTCTGCTGCTGGGAGCTGGGCATTTGGGGATCCGGAGATGCAGTGGCCATTTGGGCATGTCTTCTGAATAACCCTGCTGCATGGTGAGGAGATTAGAGTCATCATGGAAAGACAGGCTGTGGAAAAGTTGGGGCCTAAACTGGCGAAGTAAAACAAAAATCCAAAGTTTGTTTTCTTTCAATTTGTATAGAAGTCAGTAGAAAGAAATAGAGACTTTCTGGCTTGAGTTCTTACCCGTCCCTTTTCACCTGCCCTCCATAGGTGTGAGCTTGTCATCTTATGGCTTGTCTTCTCTTGCCTGAGCCTTTCATGTTTTATTCCAAAATTGTCAACTTCTACCCTTAGTTCAGATTAAGTGGTGTGTGTTTGACCTAACCACCTGAACAAGGGAATTGGAAATGATGCTGTTGGGAGTTAGAAAAGGGAAATTGCCGTGTTTCAGATGCTCGTTGTTTTCCCGGTTCTTTGAAATACTCTTCAGGAGCCTTGAGCGTTTGGCCCAGTGTTTTATAAAATGGTCGGGAGCTGAATTGTTCTCCTTCGATTTCAGCATGCAGCAGACTTGGAAAAGAAGCAGAATGAAACTGAAAACAGAAAGCTGCTGGGAACGGTCATCCAGTATGGGAATGTGATCCAGGTAGGTTGGGAGCATCTTTGCAAGCTGTGTGGGAGTCCCCTGGTCAATGTGGGTTTTAAATTTCTAGAGTTCATGGACAAGAGTCTGTAGATGTGCAGAGTGTGACAGTGCCCTGATACAAAGCAGGAACTGGGGGTATAGCTATGGTGGAGTCACTTCTTTTTGAGTTAATAGTGCTTTTGTATTTGAGGTCACCAGATGGTTGCTTTCTTCAGAAATTCTTGTTAGAGCCCTTGTTAGGGTTGGCTGTGTGTGGAGGATGGCACAGGTACTGCATGATGCCAAATGTGATCTCTTACCTTGACACGTTCACACATCAAATAATGAACTGACACTGAGAAGGAAAATAGAATCATAGAATGGTTAGAGTTGGAAGGGACCTTAAAGATCATCAAGTCCCAATCCCCCTGCCCTGGGCAGGGACACCTCCCACCAGAGCAGGTTGCTCAAAGCCCCACCCAGCCTGACCTCAAACACTTCCAGGATGGGGCAGCCACAGCTGCTCTGGGCAATCTGAACCAGGCTCTCTCACCACCCTTACACCAAAGAAGTTCTTCCTCAGATCTCATTTCACAGAATCACAGAATCTCAGGGATTGGAAGGGACCTCGAAAGCTCATCCAGTCCAATCCCCTGCTGGAGCAGGAACACCCAGAGCAGATCACTCAGGAACACGTCCAGGCGAGTTTTGAATGTCTCCAGAGGAGACTCCACAACCTCCCTGGGCAGCCCCTGCCAGGGTTCCCTCACCCTCACTGTGAGAAATTTTTCCTCATATTGAAGTGGAACCTCCTCTGTTCCAACTTGCACCCATTGCCCCTTGTCCTATCATTGGATGTCACTGAGAAGAGCCTGGCTCCATCCTCCTGACACTCACCCTTTACATATTTATAAACATTAATAAGGTTGCCCCTCAGTCTCCTCCAAGCTAAAGAGACCCAACTCCCTCAAACTCCTCTCTTTGAGTTTTAAAATCTTTCTCCTTGTCTGATGGCTCCCCTCCCTGATCCAGAGCCCCTCCCCAGCTCTCCTGGAGCCCATTCAGGTACTGGCAGACCATTGTAAGGTCTCTCCGGGGCCGCCTCTTCTCCAGGCTGAACCACCTCAACTCTCTCTCAAAATCAAGCCATATAAGTCATTGCAGTCCTTTAATGCAAAGGATTTGCTGGGTCCTGGGGAATGAGAAAAAGATAATAAAATCAAACCCTATAAAAGGGGAAGCACAATAATTGTGTAATTAAAGACAAGTCTTTAATAAATGGGGAGTGTAACATGCCACAGGTGCCTGGAACTGAAGCAGACCTGGGTGCCTCAGTGCTTCAGAAGTAGCAGGAGTTACCTGAGTGTTTTGAGCCTCAGATTAAGAAATTTCTCTGCCAGTGGCTTTTATTTTATTCTTCTGATGTGACACCAGCCTCCCAAGGAGGTGTCTGCGGGCATGGACAGGCTGGGCTCTTGGTCCAAGGAAAAACTTGTTGGTTGCCTTTTATAGCAATTGCAGGAGTTGGAAGGACCTGCTGGGGGAAAGGCAGGGAAGTCTGTCTCGGATGAATTAATTGTGCTGTTGGCCTGTGTGTTTGAGGCAAAGAAAAATCTTTTAATGTTGGAGAGAACCCATTTTTTGATTGTGTTACAAACCTCAGTGCTTTCAAAAGCAGTGATAAGATTTTGCCCTTATTTTCCTGTAACTCTCAAATGTTCTTTGGTCAAAAGGCATGAAAAAGCCCTTTCTATACAAAACTACATTTACTGGAAACTTGACAGCTGTTGGTTGGAGCTGGACTGGGACCTGTCTATATGTTCCTGCTGATGGTGTGTGTTCTGAGACGGGGTGTGCAGCGGCGGGTTGAAGAATGGGGGATTTTGAAGAGTCTCTTCAAAGCATCAATCACATTTTCTGTTCAGTTGGAGAGAGCAAAGCAGCTTTTCTTCTCCTCACCCCCTTCTTCACTGGGGGACACCGTTCTGTCCCCAGCATTTCACAGCTTGTGAGCCGGGGTTTTTTGAACAGGCTGTTAAGTGACAAGAGTGTTTCTGGGTGTTTGGCTGGAGAAGGGATGATTGCATTAGCTGGGGATGTTTTGTGCTGCAGGACTGTCTATATACTGAAAGAATTGTAAGTGAAATTGTGCCTGGATGCATCAGTGTTTGTATATAATGTGGGATGATGCTGTGGTTATCATATGCACACTCGCTGTTTGTTGAGGGGAGGAAAAATGAGCATTCTTAGAACTGAACTCTAATTCTTATTCTAGCTGCTTCACTTAAAAAGTAACAAATACTTAACAGTAAATAAGAGGCTGCCAGCTCTACTAGAGAAGAATGCTATGAGGGTGACCTTGGATGAAGCTGGAAACGAAGGTTCCTGGTTCTACATCCAGCCCTTCTACAAACTGCGTTCCATTGGGGATAGCGTAAGTGCCAAGAGCAGCAGTACCCTCACTGATCCCTCCGTGCCTGGCTTGGCAAAGCCTGTCTTGGGAAGCCCTGTCTGGCAATCACTGAAATGCACAGATCTTTGTGTGTGTGATGCCTCAGGACCAACCTTTTTCCTATGCTGTTGGGCGGGGGGAAGAAAAATTGCTATGGTACCTTGTCTTTTGGAAATTATTTCCTGTTGGAGGGAGTAAGGGACCCAATGGAGCTACCCTTTCACAATTCCTGCCATTCAAAATGGTAGCAAACGTTGAGTTCCTTCAGGGGATTTGAAACAAACCATTAGCATCTTGGTTTTCCATGCTGGCAGTTTGAAATCAAAATTTGTCATTTTGTAATGAGGAATGAGGTGGGAATGAGATTAAATGGGAAATGGGGGAAAAGAATTGGTCCTGGATTAAATGCATTACTGTTTTAATCTCTCTATTTGCAAATCTGAATTACCCGGATGCAATCTCTGCCTAAAACCATGAGGTTATAAGTTTCTGTGCTCTGTGGTGTACTCCAGGTATCTATTTGGCACCTAAACTCAGCAGCCTTTATCAAATAGGAGTAATTTACCCTGTAGAGCAGCCCCATGTGTTTTCGTGACTGTTTTTTGACAGTCACACACATGTTGAAGCTAGAGCACAGAGTAAGGCAGCCCTAGAGGCTGTTAAGCTCTTTTAAATCACACCAATTATCAGTCACTTTATCACCAGGAACAGATTATTTTTCAATTTTTTTTCAATACAGAAAAGGCTTTTTGGTTTTTAGTTTAAGTACGACTTTGCCCTAGCAGGAGAGAAGAGCAGGACCTTTACTGTCCATAATAAAGTGGGTTTGTCTTGAGTCGTGTGCCAGCCTGGTCAAGAATCAGATTTTACAAATGAAAATGTGCCTTGAAGGAGGAGGATTTTTGGCTGACTTTTTGCTGTAAGAATTCTTTGTTAAATGTTAGCCAGTGAAGCAACTCGATGGAGAGCAGCAGATGGGTTAAGTTACCAGAACTGAGGTCTGTGTTCCTTCTGCAAGTCTCCCAGTCCAGTAACCTCTGAGGGGCTTTTTCCCGCCCGAATGGCTGAGTATGATGAGCTCAATTCTGAAGCAAACAGAATCCTGGTTCTCGTACTCAGGCTGGCCTCTCTCCAGACTGCAAGGAAGTGATTTACTCACATTAAGGAAAAAGAAAAGAAAAAGAACTTTCTCAGCTTGCAGGTTTCTGTCTGATGCTGTACTTATCCACAGGTTGTCATTGGAGACAAAGTGGTCCTGAATCCTGTCAACGCTGGCCAGCCTCTCCATGCCAGTAGCCACCAGCTTGTGGATAATCCAGGATGCAATGAGGTAAGGGCAGACTGGAGCAGCTGGAGCAACTGTACAAACCTCTGCATGTTTCAGTGAAGCTGCCAGAACTTGTGTTTTACGAAAATGGGGTTATCTCTAAGTTGGTTGGTACCTGTGGCATCATGGTTATGTCATTAATCAGCAACTTCATAGAGCTCTCAGATTTTTCTCTTTATCTGTTGGGCACTGGACAGAGGTTTGAGTTTGATCTCTTGCTTGACTGGCTTAAAATAATTTTTTTTTCTTAAAAATAAAAGATCATGGCACAATGATGTGTAGCAAGTGACTTGTGAACAAGTAAGCTCTGGAATGAGTTGTTCTGGAGTAAAAGCAGCAAAGGCTTTCCTCCTCTAGAGTAAAGCAACGGGGACTGCAGTGTTCTGTTGGGAACTGTCTGAAAGGTAAAGCAGGACTTGGTTGGCAGTACCTCGGGCAGGCACAGGACAGTGGGACTAACTTAGTTCTCCTTTTAGGTCAACTCTGTGAATTGCAACACAAGCTGGAAAATAGTCCTCTTCATGAAATGGAGTGATAACAAAGATGATATTCTCAAAGGGGTAAGACTCAAATCTCTGCTTGCTTCTAAGCTGTTCACTGATGGGTGACACTCATGTTGACTGTGCTGTCTGGGCTTTACCAGGGGGATGTGGTAAGGCTGTTTCATGCAGAGCAGGAGAAGTTTCTGACCTGTGATGAGCACAGGAAGAAGCAGCACGTCTTCCTGAGGACAACAGGGAGGCAGTCGGCCACATCTGCAACTAGCTCCAAAGCCCTGTGGGAAGTGGAGGTAAGGATTGTAACCCGGGCTGGGGGTGGCTTTGTGTAACTGCTGCTGTTTAAAAAAAAAAGTCTACCTGGATTTTTTTATTTATATTTTTTTTAGGTAAAAGTATTCCTGGTGTTAGAAGTTTAATCCTAAAATTCCTTCACTTCCTGTGCTTTCTGTTCAAAATCAAAGAGGAGTTCTGGCCCTCACTGCTGCAGGAGTGAGCTCTCAAATTCAGGCTCTTCACAATTCAGAAAAAGGGGACAGGAAGCATCTGTGGAGTCATTTTCTTACCAGTCACTAAGATTTAACACCAGCTAATAATTTCAGTTCTCCTGCTGAGTGTACCCAACACTCTATTTTCGGTGTGCAGTAATGTGGTTATTCATACCCTCTTTTGACAGGAGGCTGCAACCCTTCGGTCGTCTCTCTGCGTTGTTTGTCTGGACTGTTTTTTCCTTTGCTTGGCTTTTAAATAGCGTGACTAACACCTTGGCCATCACTGGCTTCTTAAAATAGCTTCACTCTATTGCTGTGATTAGAGTTAGTTTATGATTTTAAGTGTTTGCCATGCCTTCGAGAATCATAAAACTGCCTGTAAGTTGGAGTAAGTCATAATTGGTGGATAGGGGTTTTTCCATATTCTCTTCCTTAGAAGTCTCTGCTTTGACACATATTGACCCCACCTAGAATTAATGTTAGGTGTTCCGACACATTGGTAGGATCATGTATGCAGTTAGCATTGGTAAATGCAAGTCTGGGGCAAACTAGTCCTTCCCTGAAAGGCACAGTTCAACTACACTGGGTTTTCCCTGAGGAAGTGGGTGTATCCACAGAGGAGCTCATAGGGAGTAACGGATCATTTGGTGGTGGAGGCTCTACTTGCTACAGGAGAATCATAGAACCAGAGAATGGTTTGGATTGGTAGGGACCTTAAAGACCAGACCCACCAGACCAAGTTGCTCCAAGCCCCCTCCAACCTGGCCTTGAACCCCTCCAGGGATGGGGCAGCCACAGCTTCTCCAGACAACCTGGGCCAAGGTCTCGCCACCCTCACAGCAGAGAAGTTCTTCCCCAGATCTTATCTCCATCTCCCCTCTTGCGGTGTCAAACCCTTCCCCCTGGTCCTATGGTTCCCCTTCCTGATCAAGAGTCCCTCCCCATCTTTCCTTTGAAGAAGTTAAAGAAGTTGGAAACTGCTTTGTACACCATTGCGTTTGAAACATTTCCAAGTGTCTTCTCTCACCCACTTCAAGAAGGCCAAAAATCAACTAACACCAAAAAGTTAAGGGTTTGTTGCATTTCTTTTAGGAAGTTAAGTTTAACACCTAGCACAAACATGTGCTTTAATTCCATCTCTGCCAATTTGCTCTATAATCTTCCTGCCAGGACTTGCCAGACTCTGGTGGAGTACCAGTCTCTGCAAACAGATACTGATTTGTTGAGGTGAACTAGTGGTGGTCTGCTCAAACTATCTCCTGGACTGTGTGTTGTTGACATTTGAAAGGTAGTTTTGTGTTTTGTGGTTTTTTTTTTTCTGGAGCTCCTCATTCTGTTTCTTTTGCTGGCACATGAGGTATGGTAAAGGCTGTGTTTGAAAGGGAGGTGGTGGCTGCTGCACTGTGGAAATGTGGTGTTCCCTTTATTGCAGGTGGTGCAGCATGATCCGTGCCGTGGAGGTGCTGGCTACTGGAACAGCCTTTTCAGGTTCAAACACCTCGCTACTGGACACTACCTGGCAGCAGAGGTAGGCGGTGGGGCCTGCTGAGGTTCTCTGCCTTTCCTCCCATGGTATTTCCTTCCTTTTGCACTTTCTAAAGTCTTCTCATTTCCTGCCCTGAAAATAGACACGGGGAGGGGAAGAAGAGTGGTGTTTGGGTCCTCACTGTTAAGACAACAGGAGATGGTTAAACCCAGGAAACAAGATGGAAGAGACTTAAAAGAATATCATGGCACGGAGTACCCTTGAGAGTTTTTCCACTTTTTGTATTAATTCTAGAGGCAATGACTCTTCTCTGCAAAGAATAGACACTAAATAGTATCCTGTCATGTGGGCAGTAGAATCAAGATGAATTTATTAATAGCTGAATAAATTGTAAATGGCTGAGAGCCTTTGTTGGGAAAATGAATTCAACTATTGTTAGTTTCCCTTGAATCACTGATTTCCAAGTGGGATTGTAGAGCTGAGAGTAAAATGAAAATGCATTTAGGCCTCAGACCAGTCTTGTAAGAACTGCAGATAATGCTCAGC
This sequence comes from Jacana jacana, assembly GCA_013400555.1. NCBI lineage: Eukaryota > Metazoa > Chordata > Aves > Charadriiformes > Jacanidae > Jacana > Jacana jacana. Next base: position 513,212 of record VZTM01017309.1, on the reverse strand, counting down.
GTGAGATAAATAAGCCTCTTTATCTCTCCACAGTGGAGGTATTTCCCTTCTTGGAATAAGATTTCAAGATATTTTATTTGAAAGGAAAAAGAAAAAGTCGGAGGGTTATAATTTAGTGAGTTTTGCTGCTTAACATTTGCAAAAGCTTATTAAAACTACTTTAGAGTGTGGCTATATCAACACACCACTATGCAAACTGTAGTATGTCACAGCAGCCCAGGGTGCAGGAGCGTGTGGCAGGGCAGAAGAGCTGTCCCAGCCCACGCTGCTGACCTGAGAGGGTCAGTAGGAAAAGTCCAGATGAAATGCATCCCATTTTATGTTCTCCTCAAAAGCAGGTTGGAAAAACAGCAGGGTTTTGTCACATGCACACTTGCAAATCCTTTTCACTAGAGATCCAGAGTGGAGCTTTTCCAGTAAACCTTGGGTTTGCTAATCAGCCCAAACCAAAAACATGGTCCTGTATGATGCAGCAGTGTACCAGCAGAGACCGCCCACCTGCGCCATGGCTAGAGTGGTGCTTGTTCTGAAAGGCTTCTGCTGAGCCAGTAATTTCTAGTGGGAAATTCCACTTGGGATTTTGAAAAGAACCACCCTGAAACTTGGTCACTCTCTATGCCTCTTCCTCCTTCAGCGGTTATCCCAAGGGGGGTGACTCTCTCTGCTGAACTGATGGGCAGGGAGGTGCCGGCTGAGGAGCGAGCGGGTGTGTGTTGTGCATGCCTGGGAGCACCGTGGCAGTAGAGGGCATCTTTTAGAGAATAAGTTTAGAGGTTGTTTCCCCGCTTCCAGCTCTGTTAGAGTTTTGACGTGCCTGTGATTCTGTTCCATCAGGTAAACCCTGACTATGAGGAAGATGACCTGGAGTGTCAATCCTCAGTAAGTATAGGCAAGAGTATGATCTTGCCCCTGATTGAGGAGGGCTCGACACAGGCAATGTCCTGGTTGGCAATGACCTGGCCGGTGCGTAGGTGGTCCAGGCTTTGTTGCTAGTGAAGAAACTAAAGAACTGAGGATGATCTGGAGGCTTTGAAGGCCTATCCAGAGGAATGGAGATTGGAAACTGGATTAAGCTTCAATGAAGAGCACTTGGGACCAAATTTATGTTACCTGGACCCCCTCACCTCCCCGCTTTGTAGCATCTCTTTTTCTGTCTTCCTATTTCTTAAACCTTTGCCTCCTTGAAGCATCCTCCTGAATAGGTTTGAAAAGCAATTTGCTCCAGGTGACGCTGGGTGGCACATGTCCCTGCCAGGAAGTTCACACAGTGCTGTGCCAGTCAGTCTCCCTCCTCCTCGTTTAAGAAACGCATTCCCTCTCTTGTAGCTTGTCACAGGAAAGCCAGGATGAAAGGGTCTAGAGAGCGAGAATGGCTGGGCGAGGACAATTTCAGTGCCATTCTTCTGATTTTCCTGTGAAAGGCAGTCTGTGTTGGTTTTAGTAAATGTTGTTGTGTCAAAGATTGAGTGTGTTGGTGCTTTGTATTAATAGAAGCTTCCCTTCAGTGTTGAAGGGAAACAGCGTTGCTTCAGCAGCTGAAAACAGATAAAACTGGAACAGCACTTTCCATTGTGGATTATGGGGTTTTTAAGCTGGATTTGATTGTGGGCTTATGCAGTTTGGTCATTTACCCTGTGTTATGGAAGATTTGCTCCATCTGGATATGAAAAAGAACTACTCCTTTGTTTTTTCAAGGAGGATGAATACAGTGTGGTGCTTTGAAATCCTGCAAGCTTTCTTCCTAAAAGGATTTGCTGTTGTAGCCTGGCTGTTTAAAGGCTAACCCTCACCCCTGGTTATGGAGCTGCTGTCCTGATTAGTTCTTGGTGCTATTTACCAGCAAACACAACTTGATTTCAGTAAACATACTGGAAAAATGAAAAAAATCAACACCGCCCCTCCACCTCCCCCCCAAAAAAGCTCTGGGGAAGAGGGGCATCCAACATGGAGCTATTTTCTTAGCTTAGCTTTTTGAAAATTAATCAGTGTTGAGTTCTTTTGTATAGCCATCCATTCCACTGGTGTTCTGCTAATGCCTCCTGCTAAGTGCAATAATAATGATAACACATTGGCTTCAGAGCTGTGGATTTTTCTCCCCCCTTTCTGTCTTTTTACCACTAGGTGGCAAAAATAGACCATAAAGGATAGGATTGGGAGCACTTAATGCATTCCTGCCTCCTTTATCGTTCAGTAGTGACAGGATGGTGTAGGCTGCTGTATCCAACTTTACCTAAACTCCAGCTCTATCCCGATGTGAGCTTGTCTGTGAGACAGCAGGTTTCTTGGCACAGCTCTGTTGTAATGCTGTGAGCTGCACCAAAGGGAGATTTAAGTGGGCACAGCTGAGATGCCAGCTAGGACCCCTGCCACATTCAAGGGGACAGCTTTTGGCAAGGATGGGGTCAAAGTGCTGGTTCTCCCTAAATTGCCCCATATCCTGCTGCCTGATTTACTGCTCGTTTCCAGCTTTGTCACAGTTTCAGTAACTGACCAGTTGTCTCCTGAAGCACAAACTGGGAATAGAGAGCAGCTGCTGCACTGTAGAGAAGGAGACAGCTGAAGCTGGGAGAATTCATTCCAAGTGAGTGATTTTTCTCCTGGTGTAAAGCTTCCAGATGGACTCTATTCAGTCTATAGTTGCTCCTTCTCTTGAAGGCACACTCCCAGTGTGTGTTTCTGTTCCATACAGCTAACTGTCTGTTCCCAAGTGCGAAATCAGACTTTAAATGTCACTGCTTTGCAGCCAAGTTCATTGACTGCAAACGTGTGAACTCCAGAGTATCCCGAGGCACGAGCAGCACGAGAGAACTTGTCCGTGTGTTGAAGGATTGCAGGGCCTTAACCCAGGACTGTGAAAGGCAGGTACTTGAGTGCTGGCAACGTTGGGTGCCCACCTTCCCCTCATGCCAAGATCACAGAGAAGCTGGTAAATGAGTTGTTTGATCACTTAAAAAAATTCCATCTAGGATTTAGGTGTTTATATGTGGACAGTTGGCTCCCATGTTGTACCAGGCAGCAACTTTTTTATTGACTTGTGATAACTGCTTGTTCCCTAGGAAAGTCTTTAGAGAAAGCTGTCATTGTTTTTTCCTGTTTTATCTTTTTGTTTTTCCCTGCCCTTTTGTGCTTTCACCTGAAAATCCAGGGTGTTTTACTCATTCGATGTTAGTATATTTACTTTTTTAAAGGAGGTTGGTAACTCACTGGCACCTTGGGAATAAAAATACTTCTGATACCATGTCTTCTGTGGTGTCTCACTGTGTTGGAGTACACCATAAGCTGTAGTGTGCACAGCAAGACAGCTAATTTCTCCTTGATTAGCTTTTGTTTCATTTGTCTGTGACTGATAAATGAGTCCCCTTTTGTTGCTGAAGTTGATTGTTTCCCAGCAAGATTGTTGGTACATAGCATTGCTGATTTCTGTGTTTGCAGCTGATTGTTTTGTTAGTGATTAATTGCAATATATCAGATAAATTTTGAAAGCCATTAGTGTCAGGGATGGGGATTTAAGCAGATGTGGGTCATCTGAAACGAGTCAGAACTCCCAGTGCTCTGTGAGGTGAATGGCCGGGGGATTCTGAGCCTCTTCTGGCACTGTCATGGGATGTAACCTCTGTCGTTTAGGATTTATGGTGTTTGTGATCCAAAAACATTCAGAGTGATTAACACCAGGGTGAGTGAAGAAGTGGTTGGCAAGAGTGGCTCCATGTCAGTTTTACTGGTGTCCTAAAGCCCAGCTGTCTTGAACCGGTCCTTGGAGGGGTTGAGTTATAGTCTGCAAACTGCAGGAGGCAGCTCTTGGATGCTGGGCAGGTGGGTCTGGAGGGCTTGCTTTGATGGTGTGTGCTGGGACCTTCTTCCACAGCTGGACCCCGAGCAGGATGCCTCCAGAAGAGGCCTGCACAGCCCTCAGGAGAAGATGGTCTACTCACTGGTCTCTGTGCCTGAAGGGAACGACATCTCCTCCATATTTGAGTTGGACCCTACCACCTTGCGAGGAGGAGACAGCCTTGTCCCCAGGTATGGTATAGTGTTAGAACTGACTGGCTGCTTTTCCTCTTCTTTACAAGATTTTAACTATTCACGTGGCACCTCTTGCTACTTTAAAAGGCTCTGTACCCTTCGGAGATGGACAGTCTGAGTGTGGGCTCTTTCCCATCAGTTCTCAGTGAGAAAGCATGGCATATTTGTTCCACCTACTTTACCTAAGTGTCTCTCTATCATCAGACACTCTTTAAGTTAGCAGAAGTTGAGGTGGCCACTGAATCTAGCTGTCCTGGCTGCCTTCTGTCTCCCTGGGGCGCTCTGGTTGCGTGGAGAGAGGAGGCTGTGCTGCGGGTGAGAGATGTTTCTTGTCCTGGCCTAAGATGCTTGTCTGACAGCGCCTTGACATCTTTTATCCAAGAGCTGGTACACCAGGCAGCGTCATTGCCAGAAATACCTGAGAAAACTAAGTTTAGGAAGAAAGACTCTTTTGACTTTTGCTAGAGAAAATAGTTGTGTGCTGGCCACGTTTTCTGCTGTCTTAATATGGACCTTTGATGCTTTTACGACACAGACCCTTTGTATAGCTAATCTGAAATAGAAAATAGATAGCAGGGAGTTATGAGCTGAGAAATGCAAAGGTAAGGGGGAAGCTGCCAGCTCGGCTGCACTGTGGAGAGAGGGAAGGTGAGGACTTGAAGAGGCTTCGTTCGTTACCCTGCGAGTCGTGGTTTGGGCTGGCTGAGTTACAGCAACGAGGTACAGACATGGATGTGTTCTACAGCAGACTCCATTTCATTACATAAGAAGTCGTCTTAAGGTGAATTTATAGAATGAAATAAGGAATGAGAAGCCTTATTCCTGTTATGGTTTGCAGCATGGGTAAAGATGACACTTTTTTTTTCTCTGCTTATTCCTGCCAACATCTTGCAGTTGGAACAATGCGAAGATTTCCCGTCTGGGAAGTGACTCATGCTTTGAAACTTCTGCCTTTCTTTCAGGAACTCTTATGTCAGACTCAGACACCTTTGCACTAACACCTGGGTCCACAGTACCAATATCCCAATTGACAAAGAAGAGGAGAAACCTGTGATGCTCAAAGTAAGTTCTGTTACTTTATGTAAGCGCATCCTTCGACTTCCTGTGTTTCAGAGAAGTGATGTTGGTGGAGAAGCTCCAGTCCCCTGAGACCCCTGGGTTTGGCCAGCAGCTTAACAGCAATGAATAGTGACGAAGGATCTATAGAATAGTGAGGAGCGATTGAGGGAGCTGGGATTGTTTAGCTTGGGGAAGAGGAGGCTGAGGGGAGACTTCATCACTCTCTACAACTGCTTGAAAGGGCATTGTAGAGAGGTTGGTGCTGGTCTCTTCTCACGGGCAATGAGCGACAGAAGGAGAGGGAATGGCTGCAAGCTGCAGCAGGGTAGGGTTAGGCTGGACATGAGGAAAAAGTTTTTCCCAGAGAGAGTGGTCAGTCAGTGGAATCAGCTGCCCAGGGAGGGGGTGGAGTCCCCATCCCTGACTGTGTTTCAGAGTAGATTGGATGTGGTGTTGAGGGCTCTGGTGTAGGGGAGACCTTTGTAGAGTAGGGCTGATGGTTGGACTTGATGATCCCAAGGGTCTCTTCCAACCTGAATGATTCTATAAAGCAAAATGTTTTATCTAAACCCAGGTTTTCATAGGAGCTTACGCTGTTTGATTCCTCTGGTGTGACAGTCATTGCGAGGAGAGGTTTTTTCCACTGTTTACAGCAAGAGTTTGACTTTATCAGAGTGTGGCTTTTCTTTGGTTTTATTATCACCGAGTAAGTGAATTACTTTGTTTTCTGCCTTTGGCTTCATGATAGAACCTCTCTGGGTTTCAGATTGGTACTTCTCCAGTGAAAGAGGACAAAGAGGCTTTTGCAATAGTCCCGGTTTCCCCGGCAGAGGTTCGGGACTTGGATTTTGCAAATGATGCGAGTAAGGTTTTAGGTTCCATCGCTGGCAAGTTGGAGAAGGGAACAATAACCCAGAATGAAAGAAGGTAAGAAATCGAGAATTTGGTTCAGATAATGTTATTTCCTTTACAAAGTAACTATTTCTCTGAAAGTTTTATCTTTGGTACTCTATCTTTAGAGGAACAACTTTGTTGCCTACTTAATCAGGTTTTTAAAAAGAACCAAAACCCAAACCTCCAACTTGCTGCTTTTAGTGTTGATGTGTCCATAGTGGAGGTTCTCAACCCCGCCCCCCCCTTGCTTCTCTGTGATACGAGAGCATGAGAACTGTTTGTTGTGGGCTTGGAGGAATAATCCACAGCGTGCTGTTCTGGCTGGGCTTTGCAAATTGAGTGTGGGAATTCATAATCCATCCAGTGATGGCTGAACATGTGACTTCTTGCAAATCCTCTGACAACATGTGTGAAAAGTACGTGGCCACACAAAAAAAACAGAGCAGGGAGTCGGCTGTGTAAAACCCAGGCCCGTGTGCTTCTGCAGCCAATGTCTCTTGTTTGGCCTTGAGAGGCATTATCACCTGATTTGGGGTTTTTTCTGGCATTAAAAGAACTGCCGAATAGAACTTGGCAAGTGTAGAGTTGCCCTGAAGTGACACTGTTGTCTTACTGCTGCTGTGGTTTAGTTATTTGACAGGAAAGCTACAGCAATAGGGAATGCTAATTCCTAATTTTAGGTTCTGCACAAACCTATGTGCATTATCCAGCGTCGGAGTCGGTCTCTAATTGACCTTCTTTATTCACTTGGCATTTCAAAATCTGTATGAACTCACTGTCTTATAACAGAATTTGTCGTCTTGCATTAACAACTTCTGCCTTTCCTGTAGATCTGTTACCAAATTGTTGGAGGATTTGGTCTACTTTGTTACTGGTGGGACTAACTCTGGACAAGATGTCCTTGAAGTGGTCTTTTCTAAACCTAATCGAGAACGGCAAAAACTGATGAGGGAACAGAATATTCTAAAGCAGGTAGGCTGCACTTTTCTCTAAACTCTGCCTAGAAGAAGGGTTGTCAGAGAACCCCTGGATGTGTTTCAGAGTGGGTGAGATGTGGTGTTGAGGGATCTGGTGGAGGGGAGAACTTTGGAGAGTGGGGCTGATGGTTGGACTTGATGTCCCCAAGGGCCTCTTCCAACCTGAATGATTCTACGAATAGAGGACCCGGGCAAATTATCAGGACCAAAGACCTGCTGAGTTTCTAGCTTTCAGCAGGCACTTGGCAGTGGGCTGTAGGGAAACCATTGCTAGAAATAAAAAAAACATAGAGAATTACGGTGTTGACCAGAGGAAATAAGCAATGTCTTTTGTTTAGTCTACTCTGTGGGCAAGAAGCTTGGTAACTACAGTGTATTTCTATGTTTTGGAACATTGTGTATTTGTGTATTTATACATTTTGGAAATTTGAAGACACTGACAGAGTGCTTTTATGTTAATTGGAATTAGGTGAAGGTGGTGTCTCATGGGACTTTATTTTTTTTTTTTTTTAATAAATCCATAGATTTTCAAGTTGTTGCAAGCACCGTTCACAGACAGTGGTGATGGCCCGATGCTGCGGTTGGAGGAGCTGGGAGACCAGCGTCACGCTCCCTTCAGGCACATCTGCCGGCTTTGCTACCGGGTGCTGAGGCACTCCCAGCAGGATTACAGAAAGAACCAGGTTTGACATATGTCTGCAGTTTTCCATGGCACTAACAGCCTTCCTGTGCTCCAAACACTACACCAACAACATGGCACTAACAGCTCCTGTGCGTGTCCTGTTCGTTAAAGCCTGCTACACTGTGCTGTGGTGGCATAGCTGTGCAAGAGGTTTTTGGGGGGCTCTACTTCTCTTATCTGGCATTTTTCATCGATACGCAGCGTAATTAGCACCCGGTTTGAAGGAGAATTTGGGAAAACAGCAGCAACGCTGTCAAATCCAGATGAATTATGAGAATTTCTTCACTCCTGCATGCTACAAGCTGCGGTGGAAGTTGGCCTGTGAATTAAGGCTCTTGGGTTTTTGTTGCTATGTATTAAAAAGAAAAAGAAACTTATGTCAGATAAGGGTAAATGCCTTGGTGGTGTCTCGCCCAGGAGGGAAGGGAGGTGTTAAGCTTCACTGTCCATTAAGGATCTGTCATCACTTTCTTTCCCTCAGAAGAAGAACAATTTGAATCTAATCCAGTTCGCTTCCTGGGATGTTGATATTGACAAAGTCTTCCTGTTTTCTGCTGATTATTTTGTTTTCTTGACTTCTGAGAATTGATTACATGGCCTCCTTCCTTCCCCCTGTGTTTCGAAGGAATACATTGCGAAGCAGTTTGGCTTCATGCAGAAGCAAATTGGCTACGACGTCTTGGCCGAGGACACGATTACAGCCCTGCTCCATAACAATCGCAAGCTCTTGGAGAAGCACATCACAGCTGCTGAGATCGACACCTTTGTTAGTCTTGTGAGGAAAAACAGGGAGCCCAGGTGAGATCCATGGGGTTGAGTGTACGATTACCCTCTTGCTCTTAGTCTTCTGAGAGGAACCTGTAACCTGCCAAGTCGCTAGTGAGGAAGCACAGCTACTTGGGTTCTGGTTTGGCACTCACCATAACCTCCCCCTCGGGCAGCAGTCTCGCTCTGCAACGTTAAAAAGGGAGTTCAGAATGTTTTCTTTCTGAAATGTAGATTGCTTCAGTCTAGATCTCAACAAGGATTGATACCCTTTTGGCTCGCGTTTCCCACCAGGTTTTTGGATTACCTCTCGGATCTGTGCGTTTCCATGAACAAGTCTATTCCAGTGACACAGGAGCTGATTTGCAAAGCTGTGCTCAATCCAGCAAATGCAGACATTCTCATCGAAACCAAGTGAGTTAATGCCTTTTTAAAGACTGTTTTCCTAGTGTGGAGCAGAAGGAAGGTGATTCAAAGCTGCGAGCACTGCTGGCACGTCTAGAGAAAGCAGTGAAATATGTGTGGGGTCCTCTTCAAGCACACAGTAAATGGGTATTGGTGGCAGCAGACGCCCACCATATGCGCTCCCAGGCCTGCAGTCGGAGAAATCTTTCAAATATCTCATGTTTGATCAAAGTAGACAGACTCTGGGTCTCACGGGCCCGATCCTACTCTGGGCTTTAGGCTTTGCTCCATATGCTGCCTTCAGGGAACGAGGGTTCTGTGGGTGCCTGCCCAGCTCAGCTCGTGGCCAAGCAGGTGATGCATCTCTGCTTCCCTGGGTCTCCATCTGTGGTTAGGATGATGGGCTTCAGCTCTCAGCGGTGCCCTGCTGCTATGGCTGAAGCATCACAGTGGGCACGAGATCCCAATTGTCCCCAAACCCATAATGATGGGCTTATTCGATCTGTGGAATAGGGCATAAATAATACTAGAATGATTTGGGCTGGAAGGAACCTTAAAGATCTACTTCCAACCCCCTGCCATGGGCAGGGACACCTCCTGTTAGACCAGATACTCATTGTCATAATACTGGAGAAGGGAGGCAGGTCTTTGTCAGGTAGTATTTCAAACACAAATGGATGAGACTATCCTTGCCCATCTAATTCTCTTCATGAAACCATAAAGGCTGTATTTCTTTGCACCAGCGCTTAAAGCTGCTGTGTCACTGAGTAATTCTTACTCTTGTGTGTTTAATTTGCTGTTTCTTTCAGGTGTAGGATTTTTAATTTTTTTTCTGAAGAGTTTAAATCTCCCAAAGCCTTTTTAGTTTTTGTAACTGATTTGTTTCTGGTTATTTTGCCACATAAGTAGAAAGAAGTTCTCCTCTGGTGTTTATGGGATACACAACTCATTTTTAGGGTTTTTTTTTCCTCTTAATGAACCCTTCCCTAGTCTGTTGTTGTTAACCCATTCTCCTGTGAAGATGTTTGTGGAAGTCAGTGAGACACAGCTTTAATTCTGTCTTCATCAGTTGAATGGAGCTGAAATGGTGATCTTGTTAAGGCTGAATGGAAAGCTTCTAGTTTAAATCCATTCTGATGTTTTTAATAATAAAACTCAAAGATTTTATGTAGTAAACAGCTACCACTGAAGAGTAAGATCCTCTGCTTTTACTTTGCAGACTTGAGGAATAAAATTTGTGTTTTCTGAATGCAGGTGAGATCATAACACTAGTTATTTCTGTACCACCAGTACATTTTAGCAAGTGCCTTTTTTTAGGAAGTGTGGAAATGTTCTAAGGGATCTGCATGGGTCTTGGCAGTTTGCAGTCTAACCCGTCTTCCTTCTGGCAGGCTGGTCCTCTCCCGATTTGAGTTTGAAGAAGTGTCAAGTGGAGAAAATGCCTTGGAAGTGGGAGAAGATGAGGAAGAAGTGTGGTTGTTCTGGAGAGACAGCAACAAGGAGATCCGCAGTAAGAGTATCAGGGAACTGGCTCAGGATGCGAAGGAAGGGCAGAAGGAGGATCGGGATGTCCTCAGCTACTACAGGTTAATTAATAGCCCCCTCAAGGGCTCAACGAACAGAGTTCATCAGGGCTGGCTGGGGATCGTCCATAGACTGTAGTTGGGTTGGGAGTAAGGATACTGGACAAAATAGCCAGTAGAGAGTGAGGATGAAATCTCTTTGAAGTGAGAGCTAAAAGCACAAAGCTACTCATGGCAAAAAGTTCAACTATCAGCATGAGCACATTTTATCTGATTTAAAAAAAAAACAAAAACCCACATACAAAAAAACCCCAACACAGTTGAGGGTTAGAGTACATTGAATTTGCACAGCACTTGATGCCCAAGGTTTTGTTTGGTTTCCCGATAAGTGGAAGCTGTGAGAGCCTGTATTTACCATTTATTACCTGTACATGGGTGGTAGTTGGGGTGAACAACCACTTGCAGTAAGAGCAGGATTTCAGCGTGAAGATGGCTTTGCTTTAGATTTAAGAGTCACTGCTGCTCTCCCTGCTTCCTCAATTCCTTTCTTAAGCCTTCAGTGGTCCTGCAGTCCTCAGCAGGACAATGTATGAAGTTAAGAAACTGCCCCAGGTTCGGTTTGATTAACGTGCAGTGCTCTTTTGTATGGCTTAAGCGATGCTTTTAGCCATTTCTAACATGAAGCGATGTTTCCAGATGACTTGACAAGACACCAAGTTCTTGGCATAGTGTAAGATCAGGTTTCAGCCCAGACCAGATTCCTGTGTCTGGGTTGTGAACTTGTGAGAGGAGTTTGACGGACTCGGTCGCGGTGGTGCGGAAAGTACGACTGGATGATATTTTTAATAGCTGTCTTTTGTGTTACCTCTTCCCCTGGAGTTGCTCTTGCAGTAGTCTTCTGAATATGTGCTTTCATTTGAGCCTGCTGGAGGGCTAAGCTCAGAAGGAAACCTCCTCTATATGTTGTTAGAAAATTGTATCTGCTTTCAAAATAGTTCCTTGCACTTGCTCTTGAATAGAATTGGTAATGTTAATTGTTTTTAGTCTACATTTAGACTTGTGAACATGCTTGAAACACGGGTTAGGGTTTGGTTTGGTCAAGCTCCCATGAGGCGTGCTGAGAGCAGAAAGGCATCTGCTTTCAATTAAGTGTTCATTTCTTTAGGAAACCTCCCAGTTGACACTGTTCAACACGAGCCTGTGTGACTGAACACTCATGGATGTTGGAGGTGTGCCTTATGGCTGACGGTTAACTATCCCTCTGTCGAATGTGCATACCTGAAATGCCAGTTGCTTGCTTTTAGTTTATGGACTGAAAAGCCTAGGGATTAAGTTTAGTTTTTTCTCTATCAGTTCTTTCACTGAAGAGAGCAGAGCTCAGTGGTTGTTTAATCAGGTCCCTAATTTTTAATGATTTGGTTGTCACAGAATCATTCAGGTTGGAAGAGACCCTTGGGATCCTCAAGTCCAACCATCAGCCCTACTCCACAAGTTCTCCCCTACACCAGAGCCCTCAACACCACATCCAATCTACTCTGAAACACAGTCAGGGATGGGGACTCCACCCCCTCCCTGGGCAGCTGATTCCACTGACTGACCACTCTCTCTGGGAAAAACTTTTTCCTCATGTCCAGCCTAACCCTACCCTGCTGCAGCTTGCAGCCATTCCCTCTCCTTCTATCGCTCATTGCCCGTGAGAAGAGACCAGCACCAACCTCTCTGCAATGCCCTTTCAAGCAGTTGTAGAGAGTGATGAGGTCTCCCCTCAGCCTCCTCTTCCTCAAACTAAACAACCCCAACTCCCTCAATGGATCCTCATAAGCCTTATTCTCCAGGCCTCTCACCAGCTCCGTGTCCCTCCTCTGTACTCGCTCCAGCACCTCGATATCTCTCTTGTGCTGAGGTGCCCAGAACTGGACACCAGACTCAAGGTGTGGCCTCACCAGTGCTGAGCACAGGGGGACAATCACCTCCCTACTTCTGCTGGTCACACTATTCTTTATGCAAGCCAGGATGCCCTTGGCCTTCTTGGCCACCTGGGCACACTGCTGGCTCATGTTCAGCCGCCCATCGACCAGCACCCCCAGGTCCTTTTCTGCCAGGCAGCTCCAGCCACACTGCCCCAAGCCTGTAGCGATGCATCCATCTATGTCCATCTATATTGTTGCCCCAGTGAATACCTGGGGCTTCAGTGGTGAGAAGTGCTTGGTCTTCTGCAGTATTTAGGCTGAGTGGCCTTAAGTCCTCTTTGGATCCTTCTGTAGCTTTCATAAACAGCATTACTTAATTCTCTGTAACTATGGGAAATGTGATGACTCCATTTATTCTATTCTTGCACTGTGTTACTTTTTATTAATTTGATACATGCTTTATTCTTTCCCTAATAAGTGTAGCTGTATTACTGTTGAAAGAGTGCAAGGCTCATCCTGTTAATACTTAGGATAGCGTATCAGCACTGCACCCCTTTCTGGGAAATAAAGTGTAAACTGTTGTTTGTGTGTTTGCTTTTTTTCCCTCCCCCTGAAGGTACCAGCTAAACCTCTTTGCTAGAATGTGCCTTGACCGACAGTACCTGGCCATAAATGAAATATCTGGCCAGCTGGACGTGGACCTCATTCTGCGTTGCATGTCTGATGAGAACTTGCCGTACGACCTGCGCGCGTCCTTCTGCCGCCTGATGCTCCACATGCACGTTGACCGTGACCCCCAGGAGCAGGTGACGCCGGTGAAGTACGCGCGGCTCTGGTCCGAAATACCTTCCGAAATCGCTATCGATGAGTAAGTGCTCACTGGAAACGGGGTGGGAAGGGAAAATTACACATCATTCCTTTTTATTTTTTTCCTTTTGTTTTGTTTTTTCAAACAAACCCAGATCACTCCCAGCCTTGTGCGTTAGGTACGCTGTTTCTGGTTAAAAATGTAAAAATAGTAATTTAAAAAGAATCCATAAGGTTCTCACTAGTTCTGCTTTTCGGACCCACTAAAAGAAGTGATGTGTTGGAGAGAATCACCTTCCTTAACCTCCAGTGGAGAATACTCTGATACAGCAGTGACAAACCTATACGGTCCCACTGTGAGACTGGAGAGTTCTTGACCATAGACTTGTATTAACTCTTCAGGGTTCAAATAAATTAAAATTTGTAGCTCTTCAACTGTTCAGAACTAACTTTTGGGTTTCTTTCCTGGAGAAAGTGAACAGTTAAAATTTAGTGTTAGAATCATAGAATGGCAGGAGTTGGAAGGGACCTTGAAGATCATGGAGTTCCAACCCCCTGCCCTGGGCAGGGACACCTCCCACCAGACCAGGTTGCTCCAAGTCCCCTCCAACCTGGCCTTGAACCCCTCCAGGGATGGGGCAGCCACAGCTTCTCTGGGCACCCTGGGCCAGGCTCTCACCACCCTCACAGGAAAGAATTTGTTCCTAGTATCTAACCTAAATCTCCCCTCTCTCTATTTAAAACCATTACTTCTCATCCTATCACTATGCTCCCTGATAAAGAGTCCCTCCTTATCTTTTCTGTAGGCCCCCTTTAAATATGGAAACGTTGCAATGAGATCATCTTAAGTCCCATGGACTTGAGCACCTTCAGGTTCCTTAGGTGCTTAAATGCTAGAAATTTGAGTCTTGTCTGTATTAGCACTGGTGCTTGGTGGTTTCTTGGTTTTCCCTCCCTTCCCTCCATGCTTAGCCCAGTCCTCTTTGCTGGAGAGAGATGCAGTAGGGCAGATTCAACTTGAAATGCCAAAACAGCAAAACAAATGGCTTCAGCTCTGGCAGAGGCTGAACAGTGATACGTGATCAAACAGGAAAACAAAAGCAGGGAGTGGAAGGTGGTGGGGGACTTTTTCAAACAGTCTCTGCACACACTGAGAAACAAACCTGGAATTTGTATTAAGGAAAAATCGTGTCTGCTTCGTGTATGTATTGTTTTTATTTGGAGGAAAAATAGCATCCACAGTCAGAGTCTCTTGGCCACCATCCCTTCTCCTTAACTCCGTACCTAGCTTGTCACTGTTTCCACTAAAATAACAAGGGTTTCTTTTTTTTATTTATGGGACAAAATGGTCTCTTTTTTTGTTTCCCTTAGACATTTTTAACTGGTGCAAAACGAGCATATGGGATAAACCAGCAAAAGCCAGGAAATTATGGTGTCGGCTTCCTCACTCCCTCATTTGGATAAATTACTTAACAGCCTCTAACTTTTCTCAGATTTTTGACAAGACAATGAAAAATTGGGTTGGGGGGAAAGGGCCCTGTCTGTTTGCATGTTAAGCTTTGTGTTTTGTTTTGGTGTTTTATCTCTTCAGCTATGATAGCAGTGGAACTTCCAAAGATGAAATTAAGGAGAGATTTGCACAAACAATGGAATTTGTGGAGGAATATTTAAGAGATGTGGTGTGTCAGAGGTTCCCTTTCTCGGACAAGGAGAAAAATAAGCTGACTTTTGAGGTAGTTATCCAGTTAAATTTTTTTTGGTGTATGTAATGTTGGTACTTTAATCTACAGCAGGTAGATTGGCAAGTAATTAGTGAGTGCTGAGCCTCAATGGGCTCCTCCTTTCCACCCTAGCCCTTTCTCCTCATGTAACCCTGCTGAAGTTTGAGTTTACAGTGATAGTTCCTGAAATGCAATTAATGAACATGAGCTTATGACTTAGATGGCAGCAGCCTCGTTTACTTTTCGTGCTCTCAGTGTTATTGCAAAGTTGAGCTAAAGCTGGAATAGAGAGTCTGGAAAGCTAAACATGATGTCTGCATGCACAGATAGTCTCTAGAGCTTCCAGAATTGCTCACTAAGAGAATAATAGTGTCCTGGGACTTACTGACCTGTTAGAGTGGTCTGTGTGAGTGAAATGTAGCCAATCCATGCGGTAGTGTCCCCTAAATGACCATTGATTTAAGAAAAGGTGTGCTTTCTTAAGTAGTGAATGGGCACTTCAGATAATGGGCTACATTAAATATTTGCACTATACATGAAATTATTACATGTGGATCTCAATGCAGGAAACTTATCTCAGTAAGCAAACTCTAGATGTGTGATAGTTTTGTTTGGGTTTTTTTGTAAGACAAACCCATAAAAAGCAGCTTGTATATTCCCTCTAGGCTTGAGCTGTCTTACCTTTTCCATAAGGAGACAAGTATGTTATGATTTTGTAGATATAGAACATCCACAAAATGTACATCTACAACTGCAGGCAGGGGCTGTTACTCCAGGCACTGCAGTATTTGGAGGCAAATAGCAAGCTTTCTGATAAAATGTAGAATGATAGTCTTATGGAATGAGGAATTATGATAAGCATGTGACTCAGGCAGGTTCTTGATCTTTTCACTGTGTTAAGATAACTTGACTGTGATAGCAAAATGTTCAGCATTAATTGGGCTTTTTGTTATTTTGGTAGGTTGTTAACTTAGCCAGAAATCTGATATATTTTGGTTTCTACAACTTCTGTGACCTCCTCAGACTAACCAAAATCCTCCTTGCTATATTAGACTGTGTGCACATCACTACCATCTTCCCTATTACCAAGATGGCAAAAGGCGAGGAAAGTAAAGGTAAGGCTGAAAAACGATTGGCAGAACAGACCATTCTGGGTAGTTTCCAGCTCATCTCAGAATGGAAACATGGGTTTGAAATCTTCTATTTTGTTGTGCCTTGGCTATACAGCTGAGTAGTGCCAATGATGGAAGGAGAGGGCAGGGAGGGGGGGTCTGAAGGTCCTGCAGTGCTTCCGTTGACTTTCACCTTTCCAGGGCTTTAGGTGTCCATCTGGCCCTGTTTAATGTTGAGGCAATTTCTCTTCGTAGGATGCTTGGAGGGTCCTTGCCCCGTTAATGCAGTCCCATTACACCAACATAACCTTACCTATTTGCCTACCTCTCTGAAGGGAGCAATGTGATGAGGTCCATCCATGGTGTCGGAGAGCTGATGACCCAGGTGGTGCTCAGAGGCGGTGGGTTCTTGCCCATGACTCCGCTGGCTGCTGCTCCCGAGGGTAATGTCAAACAGAGCGAACCAGAGAAAGAGGACATCCTGGTAATGGACACAAAGCTGAAGATCATCGAAATACTTCAGGTACCAGCAGTGTAAATAATGTAGCATCTCATGCTGTCTTTAATCTAAGTGTTAAGGGAGTGCCGTGATGCCTTTTAATTCACTTTTGCCTTTTCTTAAGCTGGGAAAGCGTTTTTCAGGCATGCAGCATGCGCCTTGCAGATGACAACTTAATAGAAATGAGCTTGCAATAGACCTTTGTGTATTTTTACAGGTATTTGTAAGTACCTAACTTGGAGCAGAGCATTCCTCTTCCACCTTACTGCCTTTAGTGGTCTCCTGGAGTCTGCAGCCCCCCAGGCAGGGGGAGATACCCAAGACTCCTCCTTACCCAGCCATCGGCCTGCAGTGGTTTTTCACACGGGCACATTTGCCAGCCTCGCTGTCTCTTCCAGCTCTGTCTGGCTTTTCTCACTCGTTCTCTCTGAAGTCTTGGGGACACAGAGAGGAAAAGTTTCT
Organism: Jacana jacana; assembly: GCA_013400555.1. Classification (NCBI taxonomy): domain Eukaryota; kingdom Metazoa; phylum Chordata; class Aves; order Charadriiformes; family Jacanidae; genus Jacana; species Jacana jacana. Next base: position 496,373 of record VZTM01017309.1, on the reverse strand, counting down.
GTTGCCTTTCCCATGGTGCTGCCTCCATCTAGGTGTTGCTGCAGAATCACTGCTCCAGAATCCATCTTCCCTCCCTCGCTGCGGGAGTCCCTTTGCTGTGGGGTGACTTCACAGGCAGGTTCACGGGAGGCCAGAATGCTGCAGAAAGCCTTGTGGGTGAAACTATGTGAAGCAGTAGGAAAGCCATGGTGTACCTTCCCTGTGGGTGGCTTCCATCAAACTGGGTTTGGGATCGTGCCCTTCCCTTCAGCAGCAGATGCAGCAAGAAGCCGGGGCTTGACTCACTTCCTCACACCACTACTGATTTTAGTGAAAGCCAGAGCTTCTCTTACGGCCTGGCATGTGCAAAGGGATGTTTTAGCCTGCCAGTATTCCCACTCTTACCATGGTTTATTAAAACTGTTCTTAGGCATTTTTCACAGAACCACAGAATGCTATGGGGTTGGAAGGGACCTCTAGAGATCATCTCCTCCAACCCCTGCCAGAGCGGGTCCCACAGAAACATGTCCAGGCAAGGTTTGAATGTCTCCAGAGAAGCAGACTCCACCACCTCTCTGGGCAGCCTCTGCGAGGGCTCTGCCACCCTCACAGGAAAGAATCATAGAATCAGAATCATAGAATCACTTAGGTTGGAAGAGACCCTTGGGATCATCAAGTCCAACCATCAGCCCTACTCTACGAGTTCTCCCCTACACCAGATCCCCCAACACCACATCNAGTTTGTGCCTGTTCCCTCTTGTTCTTTCCCGGGCACCACTGAAAAAAGACTGACCCCATTCTCCTGATACCCACCCTTTAGCTCTTTCTCAGCATCGATCCCCTCTCAGTCTGCTCTTCTCCAGCTGGACACACTCAGGGCTCTCAGCCTTTCCTCAGCAGAGAGGTGCTCTAGTCCTTTGATTATCTTCATGCCTCCACTGGACTCTCTTCAGCAGTTCCCTGTCTTTCTTGAACTAGGGAGCCCAGAACTGGACCCAGTGCTCAAGATGTGGTGTCTCACCAGGCCGGAGCAGAGAGGGTGGATGACCTTCCTCCATCTGCTGGCCATGCTTTTCTTAATGCCCCCCAGAAGACCATTGACCTTCTTGGCTACCAGAGCCCATTGCTGCTCACGGGCAACTTGTCCACCAGGACTCCCAGGTCCTTCTCCACATGACCTAAGATTTTCCTGAAATCTGTGAGAACTGCAAGTGTTCTTTAGACTGTATTTCTTTCCCATAGAGGGAGGAAGCCCACCAATAAGTTGGTTTCACTGGCTCTGGCTCCTAGGCCAACCTGGGCTAGGAACGGCTGCAGCCTGGTTCTCAGCTTCTGACCTTCGGCTACCTCTGTCCCAGCACCCGGGGACAGCAGTGCTGCTTCTTAGATTCCTCCTGGTTTCAGAACCAAGAAGAATGCTGCTTTCCTTTCTTGGGGGTGGTTGGGCAGTAATGAGGGATCTGACAAAATCTCTTATTCATAAGTATTTATTACTTGTGTGTATATTGTATGTTTGGTGGACTCACTAAAAAAATGATTGAATTCTGGGCATTTTTAAGAAAAAACCAACCCCCAAGCATCTGTGCAAGTTTTCTCTAAGTTAAACCCACCTCATTACTGCCTTGATCTTAGATGTTGGTAGTGCTGCAGTTTGTGTAAACTGCATGTGCTGGAAACTGGCGAGTTATTTCAAAGTCTCTACTGCTTCTGTGTCACCAGTTTATTCTGAATGTGAGGCTGGACTACAGAATCTCCTGCCTGCTCTGTATATTTAAACACGAGTTTGATGAAAGCAATGCCCAGATGTCTGAATCCCCCACTGGAAGCACTAATCAAGAAATGCCAGCTAATGTACCAGGTGAGTTATTTTGCAAAGAATGAGTTTTAATCTTGCAAGTGCTAATTGGATCATTGAGTTGGGTTCTTGCTTTGGCTTATGATGGTCCCAGTGAGTCAGAGCACCCCACTGGCAGCGGGAATACTGGGAGAGGTTGTTTCCCTATACTCCCAATGATACCCAGGATTTATTTGTACTGTCTCCTGCCTGGTCCTGTGTGTGAAGTGTGACCCAAAGCCTGACATGAATCCTTTAAAAAACAAACAAAAAAAAGCCCCAAACCAACCTGAAATAAGCACCATCATGTAAGATCTCTCATCAAGCTAAGTTTAAATCTTCTACATTAACGTTTCTGGGTGAAGGAAAAGGGTTCCCCAGAGTAATCTGATTTTCTCCATCCCTTTTCCCTGGCCTGACGATGTCTCTGCCCACACAGATTTCTCATTTTCCAAAGGGGCTGCGGGAAGGCAAGGCAGCTGGAGGTGTCTGTGCCTTGGTGCTGCTGGGCCAGGGTATGGAAGTGACCTGCTGAGGAGCTTGGTGTGTCCAGTGGTGTTCTTAACTGAAAGCAGGATAGTTAGTGTCCTGGGTAGATGGGGTGTTGTCAGTTTCTGTGTCGCTTTCCAGGGGCAAAGGTGTCCTGTAGGTAGGATGTGGACTGTGTAGGAATAACTGGACTTTAAAAGTGCAGCTTATTAGACATCAAACAGCTTTTCCTGAATTTGAGGATTGTGTCTATAGATGCAGAGAAGAAAGATAAGGAAAACGTGGTTTAGATGTGAAGTCTTCAAAGGGAGGGGACGTTTCTTTTGATCTCGCTTCAAAGGGAATGTGTTTGTTTTTTTCTCGGGCTGCCTGTCCAGCAGTCCCCCTGGTGTGCTGGGGCCTTGGAAACGGGGCTGCTGGGGAGAGCCAAAGCTCTTTCTGGGGGCTGAACTTCGGAAGAAAGAGGGAAAATGATTTTTTGGCAAGAAAGTAAAATCCCTGTGCTCTCTTTCCACTGCCCTTTGCAAATCTTTGTGAAATACTGAGAACTCCACGTCTGTGTTACCTTTTTTATTTTTCTTTATTTAATTTCAGAATATTGGTTATTGATCATGTGATAATATATATCTGATACTGTAAAATGCAGAGACCTTTTTGTGTGTTGAGCCACAGGGATATTGCTGTCATTGTTGAATTTATTACTTTTAGAACTTTTTAAGGCTGAAGTTTGGTGTTTCTTGTGGATGCTCCCCTCGAATGATGGGCACCAGGTCCTGCACTGATGCTGGTGCAATCTGAAAATGGGCAAGAGAGGAATAAGCCTGGCTCTTGCTGCAATTATTACGTAGTTAAATTCAGAGCTGAGAACAGGTTAATGCATTGTTTTATGTTATCTTAGCAGGCTGCTTCAGTAACCTCTCAGCATTCCTTGCAGCTTGTTATGGCCCCCTTGCTTACACCTACATCAGTACTTGCCCTTTCAAATATTTATAGACTGCAGAACCATCTCTGGTGCTGCTCTGACGTAACACCTTGGTCTTTTTATTTTCTCAGGAGCCCTAGACTTTGAACATATTGAAGAACAAGCTGAAGGCATCTTTGGTGGAAGGAAAGTATCTCTTCACTGGTGCTCACCAAGGGGTAGCTGGGGAGTCCCCAGGCTGCAGTTACCTGGGCTTTGTTTGCCTGGAATGCCTTTGATTCTGCTCAGATTAGTGTCCCAGTGGATGAAAAGCACGGATAAGGGACAGGGGTCCTTTAGCTAGAAAGGTCTTAATGGGAGAGCTTCACTTGTGTGTGGGAAAGCCAAGTTGGAGGATTAGTGCTTCTAAGCTGAATGCTGCAGTAAAATCTTAGGTGGAAAACTTTGTGGGCAAGAACTGGGTCTTTTGCTGAGACAGAAAAATATTTATCCATGCTTTTTTTGCTTTTTTTTTTTTTTTTAATAAAGCAGCATTAAACTGCACATGCACGACAGAACAATGCAAGCTGTACCTTTCTTACCTGCCTCCCTTCCAGAGCAGCTTATATTCTCCCTTGAAATCTCAAGAGAGCAAGTCAGTGACAGACCCCACACACCTGAGCTTGTCCTTAAGCTGCTCAGAGCTGCAGTTGTTTTCCGTAGGCCCGAGAAAACTGATTTCTGAAATCAAGGCAGAAGGGGGGAGGGAGAGATTCACTTACAGAATTATTAACCAGAATTTTTAATGTAAGTGTGCAGGTTCCCTTTGAAGCAGAATCTGGAAAAGATTTCAGGTGGCACCAATAGGAAAAAAAAGCCCCAGTCTAACATGAGTTTCTCTTGCTCAGAAAGGGTGTGCGGGGGAAAGAGTAGAGGAGGATTGCGAATGCCTGACAGAATTAGCATTGCAGCCCAGATACTGAGGTAGGGTTGTATTTTGTAAATAGTGAGAGAGGTTAGTACCAGGAATGGGCAAGAAGTATTTGAGCAATAGGGCGAGGCTGACATAGGCACAAATACTTTGGCATAGTTTGACCCCGAAAAATGTAAGTTGGATAAGGTGAGCTGAGCGAAATGTGATTAATGAATGGTTTTGGAATAGCCTCCCTATTAAGCAGCACACCAAAACCCCTGTGGGCCTTATTTAAAAATAAGAAAGAGGGTGTCTTTCTGGACTTAAGAACCTGCTGGGATGTTTGGTTTAATAAACTAACTCCTCCGCTCCATTTGCAGTGAGGAGAACACACCACTGGATTTGGATGATCACGGTGGCAGAACGTTTCTCAGAGTTCTGCTGCATTTAACGATGCACGATTATCCTCCTCTGGTGTCCGGAGCGCTCCAGCTACTCTTCCGGCACTTCAGCCAGAGACAAGAAGTCCTTCAAGCTTTTAAGCAGGTATGGGTGTGAATTAAGAGCATCATTCCTCGTCTGAATGTATAGAGAGAGAGCTAAAACCAATCCTTGTGTGCAACTAACGGATTGCTTTCATGTAAGGTTCAACTGCTTGTTACCAGCCAAGACGTTGACAACTACAAGCAGATAAAACAAGACTTGGACCAGCTGAGGTCTATCGTGGAGAAATCGGAGCTTTGGGTTTACAAAGGCCAGGGCCCTGATGAGGTTATGGATGGAGTGCAAGGTGAAAATGAGCACAAGAAGAAAGAGGTAATTGGGTTCTGTTTGCACAAATTAATGTGCTAGAATCACAGAATGGTTCGAGTTGGAAGGGACCTTAAAGCCCTCCCAGTGCCACACCCTGCCATCCCTTGGGCAAGGGACTCCTCCCACCAGACCAGGTTGCTCCAAGCTCCCTCCAACCTGGCCTTGAACCCCTCCAGGGATGGGGCAGCCACAGCTTCTCTGGGCAGCCTGGGCCAGGCTCTCACCACCCTCACACCAAAGAACTTCTTCCCCAGACCTCATCTCAATCTCCCCTCTTTCAGTTTAAAACTTTTCTACTCATCCTATGGCTCTCCTCCCTGATCAAGAGTCCCTCCCCATCTTTCCTGTAGCCCCTTTAGATACTGAAGGTTGCCATAAGGTCTCCCCAGAGCCTTCTCTTCTCCAGGCTGGACAAGCCCAACCCTATCAGCCTGTCCTCATAGGAGAGTTGCTCCAGGCCTCTCGGTTGTTTTCATAATGAATTAATAAGTAATATTTTATGAAAACGTAGCTGTTTCCCAGGCATCCTTCGAGCAGTCTGCGCAGCCTGGTGAGACTGTCAGAATTGCTGCGGGGCTTAGGCAAGAATAAGAAGAGAACTTGAGCTATTTGCTGGCAGTGAGTCTCAGCTGGACACTGCTCAGAATTAGCACTCACTGATGTGGCTTCTTTAAGCTCTACCGGAGCAGTTTGGGTTTGCTCTGGCTCCGGAGTGCTGTCTTTTCACCATGTGGGAGATATGGTTTTTCACATGGTCAGAAGTACCTCAAATGATGTAAGGGCAGAGCTGTGAACTGTGTTCAGGTGGTGCATGAATCATGGCACTATTATTAATTGGCAGGGTAGAGCAGTGCTGGTAAATGGTAGTGCTTTATCTATACCTGATAATACTGGGCTCTCCTGGCAAGGATATCTGCCTTAGAACGCATTAAACACCTTTTGTCTCTATCATTTGCAATCAAATAGAAGAGACCAGGTGAGGGAATGCAAATACTAGTCCCTGGGTTATGAACATTTGTAGTTGACAGTAAATAGAAACAATTTACTCCTTGCTTTCCTAGGGTGTAGTTCCATGAGGTATCTCTGGATATCTGTGCAGCTGCAGTTTAATAAGCATGGAGAGGGGAGAGAAATTAAGAAGTTTTTTGGGGAGAGACTTGATTACAGGCATAATGTGACCAGCACAGGAGGTTGCTGTCTCTACAGTCATCCCACCCTTGCCTTATTTTATGATATAGTGGTCAATGGGACTTGACAGAATAATTATGTGCACTTATCTGAGGCTGCCAGAAAATTGAAGGATGACATTCCTTTCCAGGAAGAGAGTGTGCACTATCCTAGAATGGTAATTTTAGCCTTTTCACAAAGACAGCACTACAAGCTACTAATAAATTGTCTAATTTTATCCACAGGAAAGTCACAGCAAGTCCCAAAAGCCTGAAAGTACCAGCAGCTACAACTACCGTGTAGTAAAAGAGGTAAAATTTTGCTTCTTGATGGTTAAATAGAAGTGTAGATGAGTAACACAGTTCTGGAGAGCTGTAGTCAGAGGGAGACACCCAGGAAAGTCTGAGTCACTCTTCCATTGTGGAAACTATTTGCTGAGTAATAACATATCCCGACTTGAATGAGAAGCCAGGAATATAACAAGCACGATGTGTATTCTTTCCTTCAGAATGGATGAGTGAGAAACGTGACATTCCGCTGCTGTTTCAGCGGCAGCACGATATTGTTGTTGTTGAAGGCTACAGAGGAAGTCAGCAGACAGAGAAGCTTATTTAGTTTGCCCTGTCCTGAGTTTGGTGTACTTGAAGCCACCAGGCTGTTGAAATTTAATTTAAAAAAGGCCAGACAGAGCTGTAGAGCCTGTGTTGGCGCTTGGTGGGGTGGTAGCTGATGGACTTTCCATGGCAGTGTGCTGCAGAGCCCAAATTCCATGGGACAAGCCCCAGTCAGAGACGCAATGGGTGGTGCCCCGGGCCAGTAAACCACCAGATGTGATGCTAATGCTATTGCCACACTGCTTCCTTTGCCCATGCCAAGTGGCACAAGGCTGTGGTGGCTGCTGTGTCCCCGAGGTGGTGGCTTGAGAGGGCGGCAGCCACCATTACTGCTTCTGCCCCAACATATCCCAGTGGCTCAGAGTTCCAACTCAGTCCCTTTCTACCCCTTACTGATGTTGCAGGAGCAACCAGGCCTTAGCCTGGTCTTGCCCCGAGACCACAAAACCTGATTTTGCTGCCTTGAGCTGCTCTGGTCCGTGCAGATGCATTGTTGCTGCTCTCTGGGAGCCACCTGGCATGTTTTGAAATAAACCCCAGAATTTCAGCTCCTAAAGCCAAGTGTCTTCTCCAGATCCTGCTGCGGCTCAGCAAGCTGTGTGTTCAGGAAAGCGCCTCGGTCAGGAAAAGCCGTAAACAGCAGCAGCGACTTCTGAGGAACATGGGAGCTCACGCGGTTGTGCTGGAGCTGCTGCAGATCCCTTACGAAAAGGTTGAGTTTCTGTACAGTTGTCCTCTTGCTTTGTGTCGCGTTGATGGGCATTTAACACCTCCCATGAGTCTTCCTGAACCTTCCACCTTTGTGTTGGGTTCAAAGAGGCTCTTGTAACAGCTCACGCTTCAAAAGTAATCGACTCTTTGAATACACAGTGGTAAGCACTATTTGCTGAAGAAAAGCTTGTCCATCCTAACTCAGATTTAAGACCAAGGCTGAACTCTCAGCTTGTCGTGGGAGGTGTGTGCTGCCTTGAAGTTAAGCTGTGCTGGTTGGAAGCCAGACCCTGGTTATTGCTATGAGGCTGTGTGACAGCCCGTTCTGGGATCACTAAGGGAAACGAGGGTGCCTGGTCCCTCATGGGGTTTATCAGCAGCTCTGCCCGGGTAGTTTGAGTCCCAAACACCCCTTTAGAAATGAATAAATATCGACTGAATCTCCAAGCGAGGCCTAGTGGTCATAATTAGCTGTATAATGTCAGTTTGAAGGCCCCTCTGGCTGGGCTGCCATCGGGTTTGAGCTTGCAGAGTTGTGCTGATGAAGCACAGCCTGAGCTCATGGCAGTCCCTGCCCATTAGTCAACGGGTGACAGGTTCTTATCAATGAATAGGAGAGAGCTCTTCTTGTTTTTCCCTGTCACTCAGCTGTCCTCTGCCCCAGACTCTAAAGGTTTCTGAGAAGCAGTAATTCTAGACCACAGCTTTGATTAATGTTGATCTCAGTCTTATGTTGTCTTGCTTCATATTTTGCAAAAATAATCAGCAGCAAAACCACCCTCCCAACACCTCTTGTCACCTCTCTGTCCTGTGCAGATGAAAACATATTGGACAGGCAGTGTGGAAGGGGCTTTACACGTGGAAATGTATGAAACAAGAGCAGGCAGTGATTTTTTTTTTTCCAAACTGCATTTTATGCCATCAGTGGACTGGTAAATCCACACTGATGTCAGGGGAAAGGCACCGGTTCCTGAGCTGTACTTGGAAGCATGAAAGTGATGTGCAGATTCCAGTAAATATATATTGGGCTGAACTGGTGTAATGATCACTTTCCATCCCTTCTTTGCCATGAACTACCTATCTGTTGCTGCTGAAAAGCATCTCAGTGGAACGTGGCAGCTTTCCTGCGTAGCCCCAGGGTGATGTGTGCTTTGGCCAGCGTGCTGGTACGTTCAGAAGTGTAAAAGTGACTAAAGCACGTTGCTGGCAGGCTCAGGCATGGAATATGCAGTTCTAGAGAATAAACTACTGTAACTTCTATTATGGCCTTTATTTTTGATGATCCATAGAACTGTGAAGCAGGCCAAACTCATCCCTAATGTCTGAGCTGGGTGGAGGTTTGTTTTTCTTTGGAGTGTGAGAGAGACGTGACAATTCCCTTGCAGAGCTGGAGCCGTGGCTCATCCAGTGCTCACCTGGAAGTGAACCTGTGGATTCTTATTTAACCCTGTCCTGTGTCTCGTGCAATCACAGGCTGAAGACACGAGGATGCAGGAGATCATGAAGCTTGCACATGAGTTTCTACAAAACTTTTGTGCTGGGAACCAACAGAACCAGGCGTTGCTGCACAAGCACATAAACCTGTTCCTTAACCCAGGGGTAAGAGTAACCTCATGCTGTGATTGATTGATTTATTTCTCACAAGAAAAGATAGTCCTTGGTAATTCCTCTGGGTCTCTTCTGATGCAAGATGGGTTGAAAGGGTCACATTTTGTTTCTATTCAGAAGCCTCAGAAACTGACAAGATGTGTTTGTTTAAGAGTGTTTCAGTGTAGAAAGTTCAAGAGGCTGAAGAGGGCTGAAAAATGGGCTTAGATACGAGCTCTTGTGGTGAAAGATGGGGTCCTCAGAAATGTTCTTTTCGGCCCTGCGCCCTGCAGGAGCGTTGGCGTTACCCTGACCTCAGTGAGGGTTCGGGGGTTTGTTTATTTTTCCAATGTCTGTCTCTCTCTTCTATCCCCTCTGTTAGATTCTGGAAGCGGTAACGATGCAGCACATCTTCATGAACAACTTCCAGCTCTGCAGCGAGATTAATGAACGCGTTGTTCAACACTTTGTCCACTGTATAGAAACACACGGCAGGAACGTTCAGTACATCAAGTTCCTGCAGACGATTGTCAAGGCGGAAGGAAAATTCATTAAGAAATGCCAAGATATGGTAATGGCTGAGGTGAGAGCTGCAGAGATTCGCAAGGTCTGAACAGAAGTTTTTCACATACCATTTGGTGGAAATGACAAATTGATCCTCTCGCTGCTGGGACTGCCAAGAAGCTGACAGGCAGCTCTCACCATGCAAAAAGAGCATGCAGCTACCAGAAAGCAGAGGCTTCTTTGTGACCCAGAGCTTTCTGAGCTCTTTGCCTCTAGGTATAATGAGTGGTCACTTACTAATGACAATTAGATGTTACTTTCCAGGATTCTCCACAGTAGGCTGGGCACATGAAACAAGGGGTCCTTTCTCTCCCAGCACAGGCTGTTAGAGAAGTAGTTTAATTTCAAAATCACTAATGCAGAGGGAAAATTCTACCATGATGGTATTTTGATGGGAATTTCTTACCTTCCCAAGATCTTCATATTCAGCTGTTTAAGTGCCAAAAGGGAAAAAGTCTGAGGGTCTTCAGAAGTTTAGGTGTGAAGGCAACTGGGAATTTGGGGTATCAGGATAGAAGGAAGAGATCAGAGAAGGGTGAATAAATCTCTTAAGTTGGGTGTTGAATGTGATTTGTTTGACAGCATTTTGCGTGCCTGGCAGGATTTTAATTGGCCTCTTCAGCAGGGGGAGCCCGAGGATCAGATTTGCCAGTCTCTGCCTTTTGTGTCTCAATCCTAACTAGAATGATCAAAGGTCTTCCATAGTTTGTCTTTCAGTTCAAAAGTGGTTTTGTGAGAGGCTCAGCAATGGCTTTCCACAGGGTTCAGCAGCTGCTGGGGGATAAGAAGGGGTTGCCTTCTGGGGTAGCCTGTTGGGTTTTATCTGGCTTTTTGCCCCAAAATCTTGGTTGGGGGGAGATGACAACACCCTCAGATCCCTCCAGCTGCCTGCTCAGCCCCAGAGCAGGGCTGGGTTTACTTCTCCTTTCCCTCGTGGAGCATCAGGAGGTCTGAATTGCTCTGAAAATCTGGCCAGCCGGCTCTCAGATGTGAAGCTGATAGAAATTTCGGGTGCTCAGCTACACTGCTCACGACCCTTGGCAAACTGCTGCTGTTTGTTCAGAAGGGTGGAATTCCTGAGCCCTGCAGCCCTCCAATCCGGCGTGCCCCCGGGGCGTTTCTCTGTGTCTGCAGCGAGCTGGATTCAGAAGTCAGCTGAGGCGATAGACGTGAAGTGAAAAAAAGCCTCATGGAAAGTCACAAGCTGCTTGGCACAGCTTCTGTCTGAGCAGTCGCCTGGGCTGACTTTGAAGTTCTTCAGCAGTTCAGAAATGGTAAATTCCTGAGGAGAAAATGTCACACTCGAGCCCCGTGTCCCAGGAAGGGAGCACAAGAGGGAATGCCCGGCTGACTTGTTGGGCTGCTCACCTTTCAAGTGTCTGAAGAGTAACTAATGGGGACTTGCACCCGTAATGGTCAGCCTGCAAATGAGGGGAGGATGCTGCTGTGGGGAGATGCCGCAGGCTGTGATCCTGTTTTTCTGTCTCCACAGCTGGTGAACGCGGGAGAAGACGTCCTGGTGTTTTACAATGACAGAGCCTCCTTCCAGACTTTGGTGCAAATGATGAGATCAGAGAGGGATCGGATGGATGAGAACAGCCCCCTGATGTACCACATCCACTTGGTAGAGCTGCTCGCCGTCTGCACGGAGGGCAAGAACGTCTACACAGAAATCAAGTGCAACTCCCTCCTTCCTCTGGATGACATTGTTAGGGTAGTAACCCACGAGGACTGTATACCTGAGGTGAGGGCTGCCTGGAGGCACTGTGTGGCCTAGGAGTATTTGACATGTGCTGGCTTTGAGTGTGAGGGCTGTGATAGGGCTGAGCCCTGAGCGAGGGGGAAGGTGCAGGTGGACAAGAAGCTGTGAGCTGGGAAACTGGATTCCTTCCCCGTTCTGCTGTCAGCAACCCCAGTGAATCTGGATACCTTACTTAAATCCTTTTATACTTGTTTCCTCGCCCTCAAAAAGGGGATGTGATGCTGTACTTGCCTGTTTTATAGGGTTCCTGAGGCTTCTGGAGGATGCTGCTAACCTTGAACAGATGGTTCTGCAGAACTGGAAATGATTCTCGTGCTGACGTTCCGTCTGCAGTGATCCTGGGTTTTTTTATTGGATGCTGTCTTGCTATTCATGGCATTAAATTTCACCTGTGCTTAAATAAGAAGGAAGAAGTAGAATCACAAGTGATTTATGTAGCAGTTTTCACGTGGTGTTATTTTCACTCATAATACCATTCGGGTTTGGATTTTTTAATGGTCTTTTTTTTTTTTTCTCTACTTTTAGGTCAAAATTGCCTACATCAACTTCTTGAATCACTGCTATGTGGACACAGAAGTAGAAATGAAAGAGATTTACACCAGTAACCATATGTGGAAGCTATTTGAGAACTTCCTGGTTGACATCTGTCGGGTAATGACTTCTGTATCAAGGACCTGAATTAAAGAAAGCTGAAACAAACCTATGTAGTAGAGAGTAGGAAGAGTAAGACACACCAGTGCATCGAGGCAATAAGTCTCCTCAACACTGCCTTCCTTCAAATTTGCATGTGCCTTCTTTTCCTTATGCCTGTGGATTTCATTAGTCATATTCCGTGGAACATGTCAATATTTTCCTTTTAAAAAGGAAGAAAAAAAAACCCCAACCAAAACAAACCTCAGAAAAGCCCCACACCCAGCCCTTTTGTCTAATGTCTTTTTCTCTTCTGCCACCTGGGTTGCTTATTCTGGCTGGGACAGCGAGCTCCTTCCTGAGCAATAGTCAACTGTTTTTGGCAGGTCAGGACAAATTTTTTCCAAGCCTGGCATTTGTGTGGCCAGATGGCTTTTTGCCTGGGATTCCAAGTATTTCCCCATACGGAAGCATTACACCTCAGTCCTCCCTACCCTACTGCGTGCTTTCCTCTGAGGTTATTTCTCCTTCCCTCGTTAAAACAGTGATGGTGCTGGGCTTCTGCTTTCCTGTGTGCTGCAAATCCAGAGGTCCCAGTGTCATAAATACCCCTGTGGCAGGGACTTGCTGTCACCAGAACAGCGCAAAATTGGGAATTCCAATCCCATAATGCTGCTTCATCTGACCTGAGAATGAATTGTCTTGCAGGCCTGTAACAACACCAGCGACAGAAAGCACGCTGACTCCATATTGGAGAAGTACGTTACGGAAATTGTCATGAGCATCGTCACCACCTTCTTCAGTTCCCCGTTCTCTGACCAGAGCACCACTTTGCAGGTAGGAAAACCTAGTCAGGCCACCAAGTGAAAACATGCTGCCCAACATGATTGTGTTCGTTCCACTTCGGTGCCATTCACCGGTTGAAAAGGAACACGTGTTTGTAATCGGGGAGCAGGAACGTATTCTTTGGATCTTTCTTTTCCTGGAGAAATGGAAAGATGTGTCCTCAGAGTACAAATGTCTTTTCTAGAGAGGCTGAAGTGTCCCATTGCTTCGTTAGAAGATTCAGCTCCATAGTACCACCCAGATCACACAGGTCTTGCAGAGTTTCTATGTGTCATTATCATGACCCATGTTCCGTATGAAAAAACACACACTGCAACTGCAAGTAGGGAAAGGAAAGGAAAGACTTTGCTTGTATTGCAGTTCCATCTGAGGGCCCTGGTTGTCCTCTTTTGGCGCCTTAGATCAGAGTACACTTGGGTAAGATGATGTGGGCAGGTGTAGGAGAGCAAATGAGATTTTTCACAGAATATCAGGGATCAGAAGGGACCTTGAAAGCTCATCCAGTCCCATCCCCGTGCCAGAGCAGGAACACCTAGAACAGATCACTCAGGAACACGTCCAGGCGAGTTTTGAATGTCTCCAGAGAAGGAGACTCCACCACCTCCCTGGGCAGCCCCTTCCAGTGTTTCCTCACTCTCACTGTGAAGAAATTTTTCCTCATATTTAACTGGAATCTCAGAGATAGTTTGTCATCCCAGCTGTCAGAGCAATAGCATGGCAGCAAGTTCTTCAGAATGCCATGAAAAGGAAGGCAAAGTTTTGGTAGCAGGCATTCCAGACAGGAAGATTCTAATTTTCTTGAAATACAAAACGTTTCCAAAAGCTCTAGTGTGTTTCATTAAGCTGAGTAATTCCTGTCGTGTTCAAAAGGTGGGGAAATGCGGAAGAGAAGCCTGGACATGTGTGAGGTGATGGATCTCCTCTGCAGAACAGCAGTGTCAGGACGTTGTCCTCCTATTTGGATTGCAGAGCAGAGATAACATCGTTCACGCACTCATAAATAACTCCTTGGGAGGAGTGTGGGTGGAGTGGTCAGGTGCCTGGCAGGTCTGTCAGAAGTGTGGTAGCTGTTGGAACTTGACGTGGCCCCAGCGTGCCAGAGGCGGTTGTTCACAGTACAAACTCTGGGTTTGTCACTGAAGGCCGCCAGCAGCAGGTTAGGAGACATCTGCTTCCCAGAAGTGGCCAATTTTGATGTCAGTCCCTTGTCAAAGAATTTACACTATCCTTTTGGGTCGTGGTGGGTTGCCTGGGGGACTGCAGGGCTCTGGGGAAGTGTATGTGAAACTGCTGAAGGTCAAGACTTCCTTCAGCTTGGTGTATGAGCTGTGATGTTCCTGCTTTTCCCTCATGTCTTTGCTGCCAATCTTGAGTCAGGATATGGATGTGACCCATGTCTGGCTGACCAGCAGCCAACCTAATCTACCAACTGTTCAGTGTCCTAGACAGACCTCCTTATTCAGATCAGGGGGTGGGTCACACTGAAAGCCACAGAGAGGTGAATCTGCTTTCCCAGGCCATGCCCACAGGTTGGGTTTTCTTAGAGCATTTGAGCCAAACTGGCTTCATTAGGGCTGAGCAGCTTTGTTAGGGCTCTGCCTTCACTCCCACAAGTCTGAGCAGTCCAGTGCTTGATTTGCTCCTCATGTGGCTTTAAAACATCAGCCCCTGCTGCAGGATCAGCCTCCGCACTGGTTTGTCAAAACTTCTTCAAAAGGCGATGAGAAATGGAGATCATCAGCCATGTCCCCCGGGGCTCTTCCCTGTCATGCTTGTAATTGCCATCTCTGTGTGTACAGCATTTGAATACACTTCCTCACCAGCACATTTTAGTGATCTGTTAATTTTATTTGTCAGCTGCTTTTCGTGAGTTTCTCAATCTCTCCCTCTGTCTAGCAGGAGGAGTTAACTAATTTCACCTCTCTTTTACCTTCTCTGCTGGTAGTTCTCTCTTACCCTAGATCCATCTTTACAGCTCTAGGTTAAAATCTTCACTAGTCTCCCACTTTCTGTCTGTCAGGACTCTTGCCCATAGCCTGGGACTCTCCCACCTGAGGAGCACAGCCCGTTGGACTTCCTGGCTGTGGACATGGCTCCTCTGGTTGGGAGTTTTCTTTCCATCTGAGGGAAATAGCAGGGCGATCTGCAGCCACTGCCACCCAGCCAGGGTGCCACTGCCTCCACAGGTGAGGGGACTGGTGCCACTCTCCTCTGCGTCACCCCTGGACTCAGTCACTCCCCCTCCTTTCTGCTGCACCGTGTCATCTCGGTGTTTCCCATGCGAGCCTCCCCTTGTCTCATGCTCCATCGTGTCGCGGCTTGTTCTCCTGAAATTCTATCTCCTTTGAGTCAGGACCGGCCTTGCTTGTTCAAGGAACACCTTGTACGTCTGTCACGCAGTTCAAATAATATGAAATTAGGAGAACATAAATATGTCTTCTCAAAGAACAGCTGTCCTGTTCTTTGTCCTCAGGGTGCTGCTGCCCCAGCCTCTCCTTCCCGAGGGGTGTTGGAGGCATGTGGAACATGGAGTAAATTTCTGACTTGATTTATTGGCCTAGTTTAAGCAAATGAAGCGTGTTTGAAGCTTTGTAAGAAGGAAAAGTCTTTAAATGTGAGCTGAAAGGAGTACGTGGGTGGCTTGATTTCAAAGGTGCAGGTATTTTCAGTGCCTTTGGATAATACTCCTGTCTGCCATGTTTTTGGTGTTGGGCTTATTTTGAGAGAGCATAACAACAGGTATTTACCTCTTAGTAACTTTTGGGTCTTGCATTTTCACTCTCCTTTTGTACGTTTCATAAGTGTTATGTGATGAATTGATAGATTTAATTACCTAATAGACTTGGCTTTTTTATCTAACTCCACTTTTTTCTTACAAACAGGCGTTAATCTTGACCAGAATAAAAGAGGTATTTTTTTCACTGGTTCCTAAGTCTCGTGGGCTTTGCACAGTGGTGTAGTTGACTTAGCTTGTAGGAATACCATATAAGTAGTGGGCACAGGGACATGGGGTATTCCCTCTCACCGTGGGTTCATTTGAAATATGTAACATTCACTTCCCTCTCCAGCAGTAAAATAAATGAATTGTTCCACCAGGTAATTACTGTACAAAACCAAACAGGGAGTTTTGGCTGATTTTGTTGGGACATTGCAAAGAAGGAAGGACAGAGCTCGTGTGTGTTGGAGTCTCTCACCTGCCTATGGGGGAAGATCCACCTTGGGAAATATGGGGCTAAAACCCCACACCTTGGTTGTGGCAGATCCGTGGCAGCCACTAACTACTACCTGCCTTCAAAGTTAACAAACACACAGCTGGTTTCTTTGGTAAATTAGAAACCATTTAATCTTTGAAATGATGAGTTTTCAACTCTGGAGCTTCTCTGGTGTTTAGCCAAGAGGAGTCCCATGTACCTGTGGGCTCCTGAGTCAGGCACTGGTCAGCACTAAGAGAAGGATCTCTGTGGGTCAGGTTTGCTGATATCTCTGATTAAAGCAGATGAAGAGGACTGCTTATTTCCTTTGCTTAGTCAGGCTTCAATTACTCCAGGCTTTGTGCTTTAGAAGCTATTTAAGATTTTTCCCTTCCAGCCTCAGTTCCCACCCTTTTCCATTCAGTTGCTGATTGTGTGGTAGATAATGCTGTCTCCAACCTGAAGCTGCCTGACAAGTGGATGCAGACCAGTTAGAAGTGACTGGTGTGCAGAGTGTTGAGGCTGAAGCCGAGAACTGGTGTGCCACCTCTGGGTGATGCTGGTACATCTCTGTATGCCATGAGGGGTCTGATTTTTCTCTTGTCTTTAACTTTGTGTTCTAGACCCGCCAGCCTGTGTTTGTGCAGCTGCTGCAAGGCGTCTTCAGAGTCTATCACTGCAACTGGTTAATGCCCAGCCAAAAGGCCTCTGTGGAAAGCTGCATTCGGGTCCTCTCAGATGTAGGTAAGAAATGGATGTCACCACAATGGGGGTCACCCCTTATTTGCTGCTTTCATGTCATCCTTCCAAAGAAAAACTGCGGTTCTTGGATCTCAGAGCCCAGGCGTAGCACAAAGCCAGAGGTCCCTTGATATAGTGTCATGGTTGAGCAAGAGGTGATGTCACTGTGACCTGAAGTGTTTTCTCCGACTAACCTCAAAACTCTCTGCAGTCCTGTTGATCTGCAGCAGGGAAATAGTTCTGCACCACTTCTCCCACTAATTTGCTCCACTTTTAGAAGCAAGAAGAGTAATTTGTACTGGGTAGGAGACTCACCTACTCCTTGTGAGTAGGACTCGGGAGGTGATCATCCCTCTGTACTGGGCACTGGTGAGGCCCCACCTGGAGGGCTGTGTTCAGTTTTGAGCCCCTCACCACAAAAAAGACACTGAGAGGCTGGAGCATGTCCAGAGAAGGGCAAGGGAGCTGCTGAGGGCTCTACAGAGTAAGTCTTGTGAGGAGCAGCTGAGGGACCTGGGGGTGTTCAGCCTGGAGAAGGGGGAGGCTGAGGGGAGACTTTCTTGCTCTCTACAACTCGCTGAAAGGAGGGTGCAGCCGGGGGGG
>VZTM01017309.1:466006-478922 GCA_013400555.1 Jacana jacana | reverse complement strand
GGGGGGCGGATTGGAGATTAGGAAAAATGTTTACAATGAAAGGGTTGTTAAACCTTGGACTGAGCTGCCCAGGGCAGGGGCTGAGGCACCATCCCTGGAGGGATTCGAAAGCTGGGTTGCCAGAGTGCTCAGTGATGTGGGTTACTGATGTGGTTAGGTTGATGCTTAGACTGGATGATCCTAAAGGTCCCTTCCAACCCAGACAGTTCTGTGACTCTAAATTGAGTTGGGTAAGTGCACTTGTGTGTTGGCACGGGATGTTTGGGAGTATGTGAGGGCACGTTGCTACCCCCAGACTTTGAAGACAGCTGTGAGGTGTGAAAGCCTTCAAAGGTAACGCTCCAGAAGGGTCTGACCCATCACACAGGGACTGAGTATCACATTTAAAAGCTCACACAAAGGAGGCTGTAGAAGGAATTGGAAGTAGAGCTTGTCTTGTTCTTGCGGTGGTTGTGGTACACAGGCTGAAGGAGCCCATTCTCACATCAACCCATTTTGGTTGTTGCAGCAAAAAGCCGTGCCATTGCAATTCCTGTAGACTTGGACAGTCAGGTCAACAATCTCTTCCTGAAATCTCACAACATCGTGCAGAAGACTGCAATGAACTGGCGAATGACTGCCAGGAACGCTGCCCGCAGAGATTCGGTGCTCGCTGCCTCCAGGGATTACCGGAACATCATCGAGAGATTACAGGTGACCGTGTGGCACCCCTTCCTCCTTCCATAGGCACTTCTGTGCATGCCTACATGAAAGGAGGAATTTACAAAGTAGAAAACCATTTTGGGATGGATTTAGTCAAAATGCCATGTGGTAATCCAGTTAGCTGATGAGGAATATAGTAATACTGCATATAAATCACATGTAAACCATTGCATGAGGACAGGTAATTAAATGTGCCCAAGTAATGGACATAGATGTACTCTCCTGAGGAGATGCAGGTATTTGAAGCATTCTCGTTCTACCATGAGTAATACTTCTTTGATTTAGACAGGACTTTCTCATCATCACAGCCTTCCAGACTCCTCCTACACCAAAGCTCTCCATACAAAGGGTGCCTCAGCCCTGCCTGGAAACCACTGCAGGGCCTGAAAGAAATAGATGTTTCGGTTCCCCGTGAACCTCTTGCAGCCGCAGTCGCTCCCTGAAACAAAGTGTGTGCATTGCCACGCTGCTTTTGCTGGAAAGGCTATTGAAATACAGTGCTGCGTGTTAGAAATAGGGCTTGATGTGTTCTAGCTGTAGTCTGTGTTCAGACGCAGAGTTCAGTAAGGCCTTCCTCAGGCCAAATGAAATCCATCATGTTGAATGATGCCTTTAACCTTTGCAGATTGGCTCTCTGGTAAAAAAGCATTCTCTGGCAAACAGTTCTGAATAACTATGTAAACTTTTACATTATGTAATGTAAAAACGCTGCCCGACCCCTTGGCATCGAGATGGCTTCTCCCTCTGCCTGCTCCTTTCTCCATTTGTCATTTGTCCACTGCAATTTGATTAAATTTCTTCTCTGGCTTCAGAGGTTCCTTGGTGTTTTCTGCTGGTTTAAATACTAGGGTAAATGTGGTTTCATTTTAAGGTAGCTACAGCTTTTGATGAAAAGGGGAAGAATTCTTTTTTGTTGTTTGTTTGCATAATTGTAACAGTGGGTTTTGGGGGTGTTTTTTTTGTCAGCTCATGTAAGCATCAATAACCTGATCGTTATCACAGAGTTTCAGTGCAGCTCTGAGTCTGCATTTTTAATTTCTGCCATAAGAACAAGGGCAGTGACCAGGATGGGGAGGGCAGGGGAGCCAAGTAATTGGGGGGACTGCAGGAAATCAGGGCTTCCTTTTTAAAGACAACTATTAAATGATAAAACCGAAAGTCTTACCTGACCAAGCTCAGGTCTTTGATCCAGTTTATCCGGGCAAGACAGACCTACATCTCCTGTCCCTCTCCTGCAGTTCGTAAAACTTAATGTGTGTTTATATGTATGTAAGATTGGTTTAAAATCTTGATGTTATTGTGTCCTAGGACATAGTGTCAGCTTTAGAGGATCGCCTGCGTCCTCTTGTCCAGGCAGAATTATCAGTTCTGGTGGACGTGCTCCACAGGCCTGAGCTGCTCTTCCCGGAGAACACAGACGCCAGGAGGAAATGTGAAAGTGGAGGTTTCATTTGCAAGTAAGTTGTCCTGCGATCTGGCTCACTGGAAAGGGATTCTGTTGTGTTTTGCTTTCCCCCCAGTTTTCCCATGCCCTGTGGAATGGTGGCCTCTTGCCCAGCTTTCTGTAAAGTGGGTTTTTTCATGATATGGTGGATGCAATTTGTCCTTGGCCGGGGTTGAAGCTCTCAGGGATGGGGAGAGGCCGCTTGACGTGTTCTCACAGCTGATGCTTAACAATTGCTGGCTTTGCTGCAGGATAGAAGTGCCATAACCAGTAGTGTAAACAAGTAGGAAATGATGAGCTAATCCCTGTTATTCTCTCCCTGCCTTCAGCCCTGGTCTTGGTCTTGCAGCACTTGGCACTGGGGAAGAGTCAGTTGTTATCACGTGCATCACCCCATGCAGATGCCTCCCAGATTTGGAGGGAAGGAAAATGAGATTAGAAGGTCGTTTGGAGGGCAGTTCAGGGCAGAATCCAGTTCCTCAGATCACCTCCAGGAGGGGTCTGTAGTCAGAGGGCTTTCTCTAGCTGTTCTCCTGCCCTGGGGATGCAGTTTCCTTCCCAGCTTCACCAAAGCCCCCTGGTAGCTGGTTCAGTGTTGCTCTTGAGAGAATGTTCCCAAGAATGTTTTATAATGATATGGTAATAGAACTTGTTTGCAACTTAAACCAACTTAGAAAGCAAGCCATGTATATTTTATCCTGTTTTTTGAATATCAGTGCTAAAAGGAGCTGTATTTGGTTATTTTCAGGTTAATAAAGCACACTAAGCAGCTGCTAGAGGAGAATGAGGAGAAACTATGTATTAAAGTATTACAGACGCTCAGGGAAATGATGACCAAGGACAGAGGCTACGGAGAAAAGGTAACGTCACTTACAGTTGATCATTCTGGGTTAAACACTGTCTTTATTGTGCAGTGAAGGAAAATAAAATTCTTGCTCTTTCAAACTGTGTTTTGTATGTGTAAGCACTTCTGTACCGGATCAGGAGCAAAACATTTTTAGTCAACTAATAACTGCAAATACAGTTGGGAAGGTAAGCTTCTTCCTGTTGCTTCTCTACTTCAGACTTGCGAGTTGGAGTGCAATTCCTGTGGTTGCTGGCACTGTAAAAATACCCAGTGTCGTTACCTTTGTATGGAGGATGTCACCTCTTTATGTGCTCTCTGGCTCTCGGTGATCCCTCATCAGGTCACGTAACCTTGCAAGAGGATATTTTGTACTTTAATTTTAATTTAATTTTCATGTATGTACATTTGGGTTGTCATCTCCTGGTGAATTACAGATGGAAAGAGCACGCCCCACCCATGGTTTGGTTTTTTTTTTTCCTTCCCTTTTCTACATGCAACTCCTTTGTCTGGTTGAGAACATTTTTCTGTAGGTACAGAGCCATTCCCTATTTGCATCAGAAGAGTGTGCATATGCCCATATGTCTAGACATTCCTACAGTCAGTCTCAAAATACTAGTCTAAGGTATCTCTGGGCATTTTTAAGCAACCTGGGCTATTCCCACGCCACAGGGTAGGTGTACAGAGGAATAAACCCTCCCAGTGAACGTGCTCATGAGTAACTGAGAGTGGCCAGCTGGGACTGGGGGGAAGCAGTGGTGTGGAAGGATGCTCGCTGCAACTGGGAGCAGATGGTGTTTCCCAACCAATTCTCACTTGCAGCAGAGTTTAAAGACGTTGCACAGTGCTAGATTCCCAGTGCAAAAAGGCAAAAGCTTTAGTGGTAGGACAGTTTCATAGTCATCATCATAATAATTGTTTATCACTGTAGCCATAGCTGCAGGCCTCCAGGGAGGGAGATGCTGTGCAGGCAGAGGTGCTGGGCTGTCTGGCCAGCTGGGATGTCACACATGGTCCATTTCTTTGGCTACTCTCGTTGGACATGAGGATAACACAGGAGTAGAGTGTAGCATTCCATAGCCAGTCAACCAGAGCACGGGGACCTGGAGGAGGGCAG
Source organism: Jacana jacana (assembly GCA_013400555.1). Lineage (NCBI taxonomy): Eukaryota > Metazoa > Chordata > Aves > Charadriiformes > Jacanidae > Jacana > Jacana jacana. The sequence continues at coordinate 474,815 of VZTM01017309.1, read as the reverse complement.
GCAGATGGAGTGAGGAGGCTACGTGCATGTGGGTGTGCACGTGCAGGCGTGTGGGCTGTTGCTGAGCACACCCAGCTGAGCAGTGGGGAGACTCCCAGGAAAACACCCAGAGGGTAGGGATGGCCGGTGCTGTGTTCCCTGCCCTGCCAGGGAACGCTCTTCTCACCTGCTGCTGCTGCTGCCTCTTGGCTGTCAGAAGTGCAGCCTACCTCCCAGACACTGCTCCAGACCTGCAGTCCCACCTAGGGACTTTTTTTGCCAGTTTGCAGTACCAGTATTTTTTTAATAAACTCATTGAATTTGGAGAAATGCCCCAATCAACTGTGAGAAAGAAGCGTATCATAGAATGGTTTGAGTTGGAAGGGACCTTAAAGCCCATCCAGTGCCGCCCCCTGCCCCAGGCAGGGACACCTCCCACCAGACCAGGTTGCTCCAAGCCCCCTCCAACCTGGCCTTGAACCCCTCCAGGGACGGGGCAGCCACAGCTTCTCTGGGCACCCTGGGCCAGGCTCTCACCACCCTCACAGCCAAGCAGTACTTTCTTGGATCTCATCTCAATCTCCCCTCTTTCAGTTTGAAGCTATTCCCCTTGTCCTATCACTACATGCCCTTGTAGAGATGTGGGATGAGAAGGGGAGCAGGGCAGGTAGGGAAGGGCAGCAACTGCAGCCTTTGACACACTTTTTGGCATATTGTCCTTTTCTGCTGAAGTGGCAGTTTCTTGTGCTGGGTCATAAGTGTGAGATGAAGCCCCGTGGAGACCTGTCCTTGCATCCTTTGCTAAGACATCTATGATACGATCCAAGCCTGATCTGGAGGGGCCTGGTCGTAGCCTGCAGAAGTTCATCAGCTTCTGCAAAAGGGAGTTGGGCCAGATGATCCTCTTCAGGTAGTGCTGGTAGTTCCTCTTGCCCAAAGCTGGGGATGGAAAAGGGTCAGTGTAATCATGGCTTTAGATTTACATACTGCAGCCAAGAGCGTCTCTCTCTCCAGTGTCACCTGAAGTCATAGAAAGGGTGGGGAAGATGTGCTCTACACCAACAAAACCCAAATGAGAGCTTTGAGGGGTTGGTTGGTTTGATATGTCACCAAGAGATTTTACTAAATGGAAATTAAGCTACAGGAGCCCCTCAGCCTTTATTTGGCCGACTCGGGCAGAGCAGTATTTCTAGGAGATGCAGTTAAAATAACTTGCACCATTCAGACCATGGGGAGAACCCCACGGGATTCTAAAAAACAAAATAAAAACTTAAAGTGTAGAAAATGCATTACTTCCCGAAGCAGAGGATGTTACGCAGTGGAAGATGAGAATATGCTTGCACAAGGAGTGGATTTCCAGGTAGGAGAAAGCAGCTGATGGCTTACAGATAGCCTGCTCCTGGTAGTAGCACAATTGTATTTATTCTCCCTTTGTGACTCATATGAAGGTATTTAGTCACCACTTAAAAGGCAATACCTTTTGTTTTTTAGAATCGCCCTAGAGTGTTTAAATTAAAAAAAGCAGAAGAAACCCCCCAAACTTACGCACCCATTCCAGAGAGTGGAGTCCCTGCAGGGATAAAGGTGGAAAAACTTCTTATTCTGACTTTTTCTTATTGATCACGTGAGCAGTATTGCTCATTGGTCAGATGTTCCCGGAACCAGTGGCGTCGCTGCAGAGCCACACTGGGCTCCAGAGGGCTGTGCAAGTTTTGGAAGTTTTGGCACAGCCTGTGATTTTTGTTTGTTTGTTTGTTTTTCTGTAATATGTTGTGCTCACTAGAACAATCTGGAAAAAAAACAAAAAACAAAAGTTTGCCTCTCGGGCTTCACCTCCCAGCACAGGCAACAGAAGCGCCGCACGCCCCTGTCCCGTGCGCTCGTCCTGCCGGTAGGTGGGAAGCGGAGAGGCGGGTGCGGCCTTGTCCCCTGCCGTCAGCCCGGGGCTCGCTGAAGCAGCTGGGGTTCCTCTGCGGCGCCCACAGCCCGTGGGGAGGACACAGATGTACAGAAAAGCTTGTGGGAAGGCTCGAAGTTTTACATATTGCTGAAGTCTCCTCGTCTTGGCAGGCGCTCCGGTTCGCTCCGTGCCGGGTAGCAGACTGTGGGGTGTTCAGCAGGCAGGAGGCTGCACTCCCCTGACAGCGTACACTAGACCCAAGTTGGGGTTTAGGGTTTTTTTTTTCTTTTTCTTTTCTTTTTACTTTGCTGAAACATGTCATTCATGCCACGTCTTCCCGGGTGCCTACCAGATGATGAGCCTCAGGTCTGCAGGACATAGATTTAAAAACTCTCTTTTTTTCTCTTCCCAAATTGGAAATCCAGCCCTCCCGCTGCTTTTCCAGCTCAGGCTGGTGATGGCTCTTGTGCCTGAGGGTGAAGTTCTTGGCTCGGGGTCAGCCGAGCCCCCGTGGTTTGTCACTTGGCAGAGGAACAAAGCCGGGGCGCATCCCGCCTCCCGGGGCACAGCGCTTCCAGCGCTGGCAGTCCCAAACCCACCACAGCCCAGGTGCTCGTGGATGTTCCTCATGCTGACTGTGAAACACCCTGTTGGGTCACAGCGTTAATGTGTTAAATGATTTATAAGATCCTAACATGAAATCTACTTGTAATTTCTCTTACTAACACTTGCTTTCAATTCTCCCCCTTCTTCTTTCCTTTGCTGGCAGATTACCATTGAATTGGATAATGCTGAGGTTTTAATTTTACTTATTTTTCTACAGTGTTGTTTCCATGGTGTATGTTCTACGAGCAGCCCTGTGATCTGTCTTGTTGTCTCTTCAGCACTCAGCTTCCCAGTCTGCATTGCCTGTGTCAGTGAAGTTCCTGAGTTTTCAGTCTGCCCTGTGTCCGTGCTGGGAATAGTTGCCTGAACTAATTCCGAATGTCATGACTTAGAGTATTGGTCCAAATGCAGTCATAACTTCACAGAATCATATGGGTTCCTAACCTATGATATGGGACCTCTGGAGACCATGCAACCCCCTGCCAGAGCAGGTCTGCTCAGAGCAAGTCCCACAGAAACGTGTCCAGGGGGGTTGAATGTCTCCAGAGATGGAGGCTTCACTGCCTCTCTGGGCAGCCCCTTCCAGGGCTCTGCCACCCTCACAGTGAAGAACTTCCTCCTTGGGTTTAGACAAAACTTCTTACGTTCCTGTTTGTGTCTGTTCCCTCTTGTCCTATCTCTGGGCACCACCGAAAAAAAACCTGGCCCCATCCTCCTGACACCCACCTTTTGAAGTATTTATAGGTGTTGATTAGATCCCCCCTCAGTCTTCTCTTCTCCAGACTAAGAAGTCCCACGTTTCTCAGCCTTTCTTCATAAGAGAGATGTTCTAGTCCTTTCATCATCTTCATAGACAATCGTGTGGTGCCGTAGTAAATCCCATGAAGTTTGGGAATAGATCTGAATGCTTTAGGGGCATCAGCTGCCACTAGCACCATTACAGCATTTAGCCCTCAGCCACAAAGACCCAACATGGGTGAAATGGGTTCCTTCAGTGAAACTATATCCCGAGGTTTGATGGCCTTCACACAAGTTAGAAGACCCTGTGTGAGGTTTCTACACTCATTGGCTATCGAGCCATTACTTGGGTCCTCGGGGTCCTGCCAAGGGGTGGGTCCTTGAGCAGAAACCTGACCTTTTTTACCGAAAAAGGTGACAGTCCTGCAATCCCTCAAAGCATCTCACTGTCCTTCCTGTTGCTTCTTGGTGGGGTTTGGTGTGTGAAGCCGCGTAAAAGGCTCGGGTGCGTTGTGAAAGCGATGTGGTGTAACCCTGTGAAAGTTACCGACTTCTGAAGCTGTTTCTGCATGAAAAAGCCTTCCTACCATCAAAAACGTGCCTTCACTTGGCAGGGCAGCAGCCTGGGCTGTGTTTGTGCCGGATGGAGCTGTTTTACAGGTGGAAAAACCTATATTTGAGCGAGAAATTTCAGTTTAACTGAAATTAAGCTTTCTAAGGACTTCTAAAAGCAGTGTGGGCACTGGTGCCTGGGCTGGAGGGAAGCAGCTGAGCTGTCTCTGCTGCTGCAGCTTCCTCATCCAGCTCAAAAAAAACCCACGTGTGGGTGCTAAATTTGAGAGCCTTTTTGCATAAATGTATAATACTGAGAAAGTGATTGACTGGCACCTTATTTTACTGAAATACCAGGAAAGAAAGAAAAAAAAAAAAAAAAGAGAAATATTTTCCTGTCTGTGCTTTGTTTCCTGCGTTTTCTCCCAAGCCAACCTTTCATTTGGAACAAAATTTAACCACTTAGAATGCTGAAAATGTTACTGCTCCTCATTCAGTAGAGTAGATAACCAATTAGGCCACAAATTCCTTTCTGTAGAACCTCTTAATTTTGATGTTGATGAGCTGAATTCACCTGGGTGAACTTCTTTCTGAGAACCAAATAGTATTTAGGGAGCCGTCCTGTTGGAATGGATTTTAAAGCGAATTTGTCACAAAAATAGGCCAAAAAGCCTACAGGTCACCCTGGGTTGGGTTGGAGGGTCTTTCTGTTCATCAGGGCTTTTGGGGGAGGGAAGGAGCAGAATCCCTTGTGAGAAGAAAGGGGAGTTATGGCTTTTTGAGTTTGTTTTTCACCTAGACTCTGGTTAGGACACTCAGGACCCTCTCCAGGCTGGAGCAGAAGGTCCCAACCAGGATCTGAGATACTTCTAAGAATTCTATGACTCTCCCATCACCAGTTTCAGCTTCAGGGAAAAGCTCTTTCACTGCTCTGTCATTGCCTCTGACCTGTGCTAAGCATGAGATACTTCAGGTGAGCTCCAAGCTTCCCACCAAACTTTGAGTACTAACTAGCTCTGGAGGTGTTGGAGTGTCCCACCTCTGCTCTATCTGCTGTAATTACTTCCTTGTTTTTTTTTCTTAATAAACCAGGATGTGTTTCTCCCCTCTTACCTGGTAGGCACCAGCAGCTTGCTCTGGTTCTGAAAGGCCAGTCTGTAGCACGGGAATGTTTGTCAGGTACTAGACCCCTTAGGTTGTGTGGTGCTCCAGCCTCCCAGAATAGCACATAAATATATCCTTCTATCTTGGAGAAACTTCAGAGAGAAACTCAAATTGTTTAATTGCAAATTAAGTCATAATATGAAACTCTTTCCCTTGTAGTTTCTGGCTGCCATCTTTTGCTGCCAATAAATCACAGCCAGAGTCTGGGGAGCAATTTAGGATTTGCTCTGGAGGCTGCAAAGGAGGAACTTTTATTGCTCCTGGATGGAGCAACTGGGTGGAGGGAGCAGGTTTATAACCGTGGGCAGCAAGCTCTGGCTGCTTGGGGAGAGGGACTGGGATGGGGCTTGAGCCACTCACACGTCTCAAAGGAAATCCTGGGGCTTCCTTTATTATTTTTCTTTTTTTTCCCATTTGTCAACCCCAGAAACTGCAAACATTTAGAGCCAAGAATTATTAGTGTTGTTGGTAAAATTATTAACTTCCTTTTCAGTGGAACTATGCACAACTTAATTTTTCTGTTCAGCTGAAGTGCTCCTTATTCCCTCGGGGTAAAACTCGCTTAAAGTAGCTGTGGCCCCATTTCCTGGGCTGTGTGTGGCTGTATGCACAGAGCTGTAAGTACAGGTCGATTTATAGATCTCAGTTGCCTATTGCAAGGTCACTGCAGTGAGCGGTGGGTCCCAATAACAAGAGCTGCTAAAAATGCCAGGAGGCCTGTGCAGTTGTTACTGGAAGTTGTGTGAGAAAATCGGGGTCCTGGTCCCCCCTCACGTCTGCGCGAGTGAAGCAAGGGAGCGCTCCCGTAATGGGGTGAATAACGCTGGAATTCACCTCGCTGGGAGGAAATCCCCTGCAGAACAGGAAGGAGGGTGAGCCCTTACAGATGCCCCTGGGGCTGAGGAGCATCTGCAGCGCTGCAGAAGTGGTGTGGAGGTGAAGGGGGGGGGTGTAGCATGGTTTAGTGCCCAATTCACATGTTTGCTGTTGAGGGGGTTATCTGGAATTCCCTTTTTGTTGGAAATGAGGGACACTCTCCTCGGAGTTTTCCAAGGAGAAGCGGTGGAGCCTGGTGTTTGTTTTTAACACCTTACTACTGCAGTCTGAGGACCCTGATCAAGTATGGCCACGGCATCTTTTGGTAGGTGGTTTTTGAACCCTGCAGCATCCGCTGTTGCGGCAAGATTCCTACAAGAGGTTCTTCTTTTGGGGACAGACATTGGAATGTGCCAAGAATGAGAGCTGTCTTACAATGTTTCTAAACCATTGAGGTTCCTGTGAAGTTGTCGAAGTGCACAGGCCTCTGGGGTATAGGGGCTGTGTAAGACCAGTATAAAATCAGCAGCAATATTTTGAAAGATGGATGGAAAGCTCGATTTGTTTTGGTAGAAAACCAAAACCATGAGACACTGTAAACCACTTTGCACCTTATTTGTGCCTTCCTTGCAATGTGAATGTGTTGAGTTTTGGTTTGTCTTGATCTTGGGGACCTCCGTGCTCAGAACTTTTGTTTTATGGTGGTGACTCCTCTTTCCCCGGCTCCATGGGCTCTCCCGGAGCACTGGGCAGGCAATAGGAGCTGAATGGGGGTGGTCGTAGCAGGGGCTCTGCACAGGTTTGTCCTGTAATAAAGAAGGCAGGAAACACCAAGGCACTGGCACATTGTCTTTAGAAGCCCTTGGGCTGAGTCCCTCTTGATGGACAGGGCTGGAACTGCAGTATCCGGTTCTTGGTGGTGCTGGTGGCTATTGCTGGTCTCTCAGAGAAGAGGTTGAGGACAGGTAAATTCTTCTCAAATGTTATCAATTGTGAATCTTTACACAACAGTGGTAATAAAGCCCCAGCTGTAATTAGCCACAACAGCTTAGTTTAGTGGGCTGGTAGTTGAATTATAAAAGTAAAGAGTCCCGGTGTGCTGCAGATTTTGTGATGGTAAGATGGTGAGCTCCTCCGTGGGTTCCCTGTGCTCCAGGACGGCTCAGACACCGCACCTCCTTCCCAACGAGGCATTTTCTGTTCTCCACGTCATGTTCCCATCCCCTCTCCCAGGTCTGGACAGGCGTTTGGGGACAGCATGGCCCAGTTCCCACCTATGGCGCGAGTCCTGGGCACTAAACGGCCTATGTCCCGGAGAAACACGTATTTTATGGGCTGAGGAGGGGAGAATTGTTAGTGCTGACCTGCAGGTGGCATGCTCAGGATGCTGAATGCAGCTAGGAGATGTCCTACTTCTTTTTTTTTTTTCTTTTAATTATTTATTTTTTCCTCTCCTTTCCCCCCCTCGCCCTCCCCTTTCGCAGCCCCATTGCAGCGAGCGGCTGTGCTGGGCACCAGCCAACATTCAAGCAGCAGTTACATAAGAACAGCCTTTTTTTTTTTTTTTTTTTTTTTTTTTTTTTTTTTTTTTTCCTGGAATTTAGACCCGCTGCTGATGTGTGACCTTCAGTGGGAATTGCCAGTGAGCACGCTGGAGATGTTTACAGTCACGGTTGCTGGCTCCCCCCACTCCCCAACCCCAGCCTGCGCCGGTAGCCAGCTGTGCCCCATGGGGCTGCCAGTGCCTCCCGAGACCACCCGACCCATTGGGCTTGGGTTTTAATTTTTCAAGGTGAAGAGTATTTTTCTGCTGTTCTGTCCCTCACCCGCCCTTTCCTTCCCTCCTGGGGCAGGGGCCAGCAAAACACCCCAAAATGACCAAATCCAGCAAAACTCTATAAGTGCCCAGAAGTCCCCCTTGTAATCGTTTAGCCCTTTTGAGGATTTTAAGTTAAAATGTTGAACCCTCTTGTGGTTTTTTGTTGTTGGTTTGGTTTTTTTTTTTCCTCTTGCTAGGGTTTTTCTATTTTTACTCAGTAATGACCCTTCTTTATGCAGCTGAGAAAACGGCATCCAGCAAAATACACCTGCAGAGCCGCTCCACAGCGCTGTTGATCGTGGGGCTGGTTTTTCTCCCTTCACCTCCTCACTTGGGGCTCGAGGTTTCAAGCCCTTGAAAAAGGGAACTGAAAATCCCTGGTTCGAAGGGGGTGACTGAATTAACCTTCTCAGTGCTGCCTATGGACGATGAGCTAAAGCTACAGGGGCTGAGTGAGGTGCAAAATAAGTGGTATTTGATGCCTCTTGTGATCAGAGTTGGAAGCTGTGTTAACCATTGCAGCGCTGGAGAGATGCAGTTAAGAGTTATTTGCCATGTAGAGACTCTGCAGCCATTTCTCTCGTGTATCTTGCACTTAGACAGTGCTTCACTTGTTGTGTCTCAGGCAGAGGAAATGCAGGCTCTCATAAATTTTTGTGGGCTGCCTTATTTTTTTTCCCTCCAGAAATCCTGCAGTCTTTGGACTGCCTCTTTTTTTTCCTTTTTTATTTTTTCTTCCCTTTTTGCACAAACTGGAATCGGTCAGCTCTTTGGGAAAGGAAGCTGGAACATTTCTTATAGTTATTTGTCACCAAAAAATTAGAAATATTTAAAGCATTTACACTGTGTTACGGGTTAAAGCTGCTAATGAAGAATGTGTAGTGAAGATAATCCTTACTCAACTTAGTTATCATAGGAGACCTGCAAGACTGAGGATTTAAAGAGAAGCAAGTGATTGCATTCCCATTGACGGTCAGTGGTCTTCTAGCTCCAGGAAAGCCCCAGCCCAAATAAAGCATGCTCTTTCAACTGAAAACTCTGGAAAACGAGTGAAGGCACTCTCATAGGCAGATCTCAGTGACCTTTTGGTGCAGGCACTGGTGGCTCTTATGCCAAACTTCCCACCTCATTGTCTGGCAGCGCACAAAGTCTCTGCAAATTCACTGAGATAAGGGGAGCCACGTCCCCGCTCTGGTCATGCGCTGCAGTTGTGAGGCCGGGGGGGAGGAAGTGTG
>VZTM01017309.1:397549-461315 GCA_013400555.1 Jacana jacana | reverse complement strand
TAGATGAGAATCCACTGAAAGCAGTGTTGGTTTGGTGTAGGCTTATGTTTTTAAACCAACATTGTGAGGCTGCTGCCTTTCTGTGACATGCAGCCCGGGCTTTCTCCTCTTCCTCCTCCTCTTCCTCCCTGCTGGGGATGGATGTGCTGCCTTCATCCCCTGCCTTGGCAGGTCCCGTGGTCCAGGCTGCCCAAAAAAGGCATCTCTGCCCGGCAGACCTGTGTGCACCTGCAGCTAAAGGCTTTTATGCCTTCATGCAAAGCAGTTGGGGATGTTCAAAGTATACCTGCAAAATTCTCCAAATGCAGCCCTTTTAGGAGGTGGGTGGGTGGGTGGGAGGATGTAAACAGTAATTACGGCTGTAATTTGTGTGTGATGATTCAGCTGAAGTCAAGTGCTTTGCTGCTTCCCTTCCCCTAAGTGTTGACCACTAGATTTCTGTTGGCATGTAAGATTCTTGAAGAATGACTAATTTCTCTGCATTTTACTTTCAACTAGCTGCCGCAGCCTCCCGAAACGGAAAGCTCTGTAGAGGTGTGTCACCCACCTATATTTGTACAAACAGGCAAATATCGGTGTTTTCAAGTAGTCGTGGTGGAGTGTCTTGTTGGTAAAAAAAAAAAACCAAACAACCCTGTGAAATGTGTGTTCCTGTGTGGTGTTAGACAGTGAAAAATAGGTAGATTTGTTGAAGAGGTTTAATCTGATGCAGCATCATAGCATAGTCTGAAAAGATTAAAAAAACCCAATGTCAACCAGTCCCAACTCTTTGTTCCTTCCTTCCAGAAGCACTGGTTGAAAAGTCTTCTCTTGAATCCTCCTACCTTAGCAAAAGGAGACTTCGTTTCTCCAGCTCCTAATAGCAGAATGTGATTTTGTCCCATGTCTTTAAGACCCTTGCTGAGGAAGTGGAGGTGTCAGAAGAAGTTAGTGGAAGATCCAGAATCCCATGGCAGCTGGGTGTGCTGTTTAAAATGCCACAGCCAAACCACTAATGGTCACTTCCCATCTTCAAGGTTCCTGGCTCTGTGGTGAAGTGGAACAGAGGCACGTTTCCTTTATGAGAGAGCCTGTCTTGGGCAAACCAATACTGGGGTATTTGCCATAAATAAGACGTAAAAATGTACAAAATGTCAAATTCTTTTGAAATTGATGGGGCATCCAGAGATGGCATTGGCAGACTGTACAACTGGGTGCAAGACCAGTGCAAATATAAGTGAAACAACACGGAAGTATAATTTCAGGACTGTGCTGGTTCTCTGAGCTATATAAACATGAAGATTATAACTAAGTTTTGAAGTCATGAAGGGAAAAAAAGTAGTTTGTGGTGGTTTAGACTTCTGTATTTGTAATTTTTGTGGAATAGTGTTTAAATGTAAATTGAAACTCTGTGTGGTCATGGAATGCCTTTCAGATGTTTGGGAGATGGCTCCTGGTTTAAGATCCTACACATTTTCAGAATGCTTTAAAGCAGCAAAAACTCGACTGAAGTTGACAAAGTGGAAGTTCCATTCCTGAAAACGAGTATCTGATGTAAAACAGATTTGATTTGGAAACACACCTGTGCCAAGGGACTTTGTTTAGTTGAACCTTCCCCCCTGAAGTCCATGGCACGGGGACAGAAATCCCACAGGTTTTTCAGGAGGCCCCCTGCAAGTCTCAAAAGAGCTTCCTTGACCACTGTCAGATGTGTCAAAGTACCTGCACTTCCTCCTGAAGTGTGTGTATGGTGGGACGAGGTGTTTGTGTGCGTACCTGTGTATCTGTGTGCATGGGCATGCATGGTTTGAGCTCTCCAAAACTTCTCCGTGTTACTGGTAACCCTAGAATTAGACGGACTTTGTGTTTTCCTTGGATCCATGAGAACATGGGTGGCCCATGTGCATGCTGTGGTGGTCTGCTGGAGAGTGGTAGAGCAGACTGGTTGAGTGCTGCTGGAGCTAAGGGAGGGCAGGTGTCCTGTTCCCATAGCTTGTCGGTCCATCTTCCTCATCCCCCTCCTCTTTGCTTTCTGCTGTGACCTCCCTCGATATTTTCCCTGAGCACCAAGATGTTAGTGTCTCCTTAGCGCTGCTCTGCTTTACAATGAAATTTCTGCACACACAGCAGGAGCTTGATCAAAGTCTACCACAGAGGCAACTGGAGGATCATAGAAGGGTATGTACAGCAGTCAATCACCTTCATGCCTAACCCTCTGCCTTTTCCTTTTAAACAGTGAAGTGTAAGTCCTGTAAGAGTCTTCTGTGGTTTAACCGCTTGCTGTGGGGCTCCTGGACAGTCCAAAGCCACCCTCACAAAAGGGGGTGCTGGAGCACCTTCTTTGGTGGGAAATGGAAGGAGCAAGTGCCTGTCTGCTCCGAATTCAACCTCAGATCCTGGTCTGGTCTGGTTTTTTCAAAGCACTCTCCTTTGGAGATGATGGCACAGTTATGAAGTGAGATTAATCAGTGCATCACAGTTTGCCTGCTTTGGCCCCACCTCCCTCTTCCTCAACAGCTGAGCTGCAAAACCAGCCCCATTCATACATTTCTGGATTTCTTCTGCTTTTGTAGTTGGGAACGGACTATCAGGAACTTAGAACTGCTTCATTTTTAAATCTTATGAGAAACTCTGTTTTAAAGGTAACGACAGGTTTTTGATGTCGCTTGAACCATGTATTACATCTGCGTTAGGGGCGCAGGTTGGGCACTGCGTACCTGGATGGTGACTGCAGATGAAACTGAAGGCTTGGGGTTTTTTTTTTCTTTCTAGGTAGCCAATTTGATTATTTTTTTTGCTGTCTGCCACCAAACATCTGATATTTGTTTGCATACTGCACGCATCAAAGCGGTGTACAACAGTAACATGATGGTTAAAGAGCTGTTCCGCAGCCAAGCGTTGCAGCTGAATTAATTAGAACATTTCTTAAATACCACTTTTTTTGGTTTTTTTTTTTCTCCCCTCTCCTTTGATCACAGACTCATAGGCTGGTTAGCTAACACAGTGGCTTTGAGTACTTTTGTAGGAAACCAAGTTTTTTCTTCCCACTTAAAACTGGAAGGGCCAGTGAATGTGTGTTTCCTCACCCCAGAACCGTGGATGAGCACACGTTTGGGCTACAAACAGCAAATGCTCCATACGTGTTCCCACTTGTATTTTCTGGCTAATTCTCCTGTTTTGGACACGCTAGTCCTAGTCAGCAGAGGTGCTGCAAGTCTGTCCTCAGAGCCTGAGCTCTCCAAGAGGCTTCTCCCCCCAGCTATTTTGAGCAAGGAATAGAGCTTTAGGTTACCCTTCTGAGGGTAACCTTACCCAAAAGGGTAACCTTCAGGAGGAGTTTATTGAACAGCAGTTCTTATGGTTCAATGTGTGTCATTATCTTTGTAGTAAGTACTGGGTTTAAATGTCATTTGATACAATGACTGCCAGTTAGCTAAACAGAAGAGGAAAATGGTCATGTGAGAACTCCATCATAACTTGATTTTTGGCACAGGGCTTCTATGGGTATCGAGTTGCCTTTCTAATCAGTACACATGTAGCAGGAAGACATAGTTAAGGGTTTTGTTGGTTTTGGGGTTTTTTTTGTTGTTGTCTGGCTTGGCCTTGTTCTGTCATGTAGCCTCCTTACCTGCCAGACCGAGAGCAGAAGGATGTTGGAGCACTACATCATGTACTAAACACTCCCTTGTTGCGGTCACTCAGAGTGGCTCCTCCAGGGTAAGGTTTTGCTTGGGCTTTTGAATTTAGTCTCTTGCCTCTCCTACTTATTAACTCTTTGGCCCAAGCAGTGGTAGGAGGTGTGTGTCCCTTGGAAAAGGGCTTGTTTTCTGTTCCAAAGGAACTTGCCTTTTCTCCCTTGTTTTGGGGGACTTTTGGAAGCAGCTGGTTGGAAAGCTCACTTGGTGTGTATTTTACACCTTGTTTCCCCTCCTGTTTTCCCCCCATCCCCATCTGATTCCATAAAATGCAGCTCCCATGCTGCAGCTTTCACCCTAACAATCCAGGGGAGCAGTTTTTCAACTGCTGGATTTTGGGGACAGAGGCGGAGGGTGGGAGCCTTGGCTGGGCACCAGCCTCACGAGGAGGGCAGCCTCCCCTGACCAGCTGTGGGTAGGTTCTGACCTTCTCCTTTCAGAAGCAGTGGCTGAGATTTGGTAAAGGACTCTTTGTTCCAGGCTGGGGTATGAGGGTGTCTCTAAGCCTCCTTTCGTGGGTGCCAGCTTTGCATCAAGAGCAGTGTGGCTGCAGCAGTGCTGGGGTTCTCTATCAGCCAAACGATGCACATTTATATTGTTCCATTTATTTAAGCATTTATTTGTGTTGTAGCCTCATGTGAAGGTTTAGAAAGCCAGGCTTCGTTCCCGTGACAGCTAATATTAAACCTTGTAGTTAATTGCATTTTGACTCTATAGCCAGACAACTAATTTCTTAAGAAATACAAACTGAAAATCAGTGCCAAGCACTTGGTTTGCGAATGGAGATCGAGATACTTTAGTTCATCCCAACAGATTTTATTTTTTTTTTAAATTATTCTTGTCTAGATCCATTTTTTTAAATTTATTTTTTTATTCTTAGAAATCCCCTTCCTCCTCTCTCAGGGTGGTGATACTGCTGCAACCACAGCGTGCTGCCATTAGCAGGGAAGGGAGCTCCCAGTTAAAATAATCACTGCTCTTCCTTTTTGCACAAAGACCTCATAAAAAAAAATATAAATATATATCTCTAAAAAAAAAAAGAAAACTCTGTTAATCCAGCTGTGGTGTCTGTGTGTCTGCGGGTGTTCCCCCCAGCTTTTGTGCGGGGCTCTGAGTTGCTGGGAATTTCTCTAAAGTCTGAAGCGGGGGCAGCTGGGGACCCGCGGGTTGATGTTCAGCCTGGGAGGCGTTTTGATCCGTGGGGACGTGCCGGGAGCTCCCGGGGCCGTCGGGGTTATCTGAGGACCGGTGCCCCGCCGTGTCCCCGGGCTCATGTGCTGGGATGCTGACTGCTGGCGTGACTGGGGCGGCTGCCAGCCGGGGACAAAGCCCGGGGACCGCTGGAGCCTCCGCCGTGGCTGATGGCGTTAATGGCATCGGCTGCTGACAGAGGGGAGGAAGGAGCGGGTGAAATGGCAAAAACAGGATGGGTTTGAGAAGAGGATCGCTCGCTCACAAACCCATCTCTAATGTCACTCTCTCTCCATTCTCCTCTTCTTGTGTTGGTTCAGTATAGATGCCACCACTTTACATTTAAAACCGACAAAATAGATCTTGATTTACTTATTTTGTTGGGTTTTGTTTTGTTTTTTTGTTTTTGTTTTTTTAAAAGCTAATTGAGAATAAAATCTGTCTAGAAAGCTTTAGTAAAAAATCTGAACTGTAGCTGTTTCTCGTGCTGGGAATGTGGGATTTTTGTAGAGCCCTCAGGAGAGCCCCGGTGTCCCAGCCAGCCTGAGCACAGCGGGAGGTGCTCAGAGGACTCTGCCAGATCCTCCAAGGGTTTTGCTTCCCCCTCCCGCACCGTCATTAGGCTAAGGATAGCAGCAGCCCCCTTGCTACCGACTGTTAGTAGTTTGTTCCTTCCTGAAGCTCACATCATGATTTCGTTATCCTCTTTGACTCAAGGGGGAGGCACTCAGGCAAGTGTTGGTCAACCGTTACTATGGCAACGTGAGACCGGCGGGCCGGCGGGAGAGCCTCACCACCTTCGGCAACGGCCCCTTGTCTGCCGGTGGCACCAGCAAAGCCGGGGCAGGAGGTAGGACGTGCTCCTGCTCATCATGGTTCGGGTGATGTGCCCTGCCGGATGCCGTGTGTCTGTGTCTGCCTGGCAAATTGGGTGAGATGAGTTCGTTGGGGGTTTTTTTCCCCCCTTTCCTGCTCTATGAAATCCCAAAACCGAAGGAGCTTTCACAAGGACGGGGAAGGCGTCCTGCTTGCGTGTTGTTCCTGGCTTCGGAAACTCCAAAGTATTTTAACTCTCCTTGAAGGATTCCACACTAGGCAGAGCAGAACATTGCTCTCCTCTCTCATGGTGTCAGCTGCCTTTTCTTTGTGCAGATGAGAGCGGCAATCTCTTTATCCTCACTGTGTTTGAGGAAGTAGAACCACAGAATCACAGAAGGGTTTGGGTTGGAAGAGAACTTGAAGCCCACCCAGTCCCACCCCCTGCCCTGGGCAGGGGCACCTCCCACCAAATCAGGTTGCTCCAAGCCATGTTCAACCTGGCCTTGAAGTACTTCAGCATTAAGCAGGCAGAGCTTTTGACACTTTCCAGAGACCGTCCTGGGTTGGCTGGAATTTGGTGACTTTGCTTTGAGTGAGTGTGCTTAGAGAACCTGATCCATTTAATGTTTGCAATAATATTTGGGAAATGTGCTCATAGGGAATGTCAGGTTATTAGCCTTGTCTGAAACAAAGCCATTTTGTTGTATTATGGAGAGATTGTGGCTAGGAAGAGCAATAACTTGGTTTGAAGTCAGTTATAAAGTGTGGTTTATTTAAATTAAGACTATTGCTAAAAACCAGTATTGTCAAGCACATTCAGTTCAGTGGGTTCTGTCTCTTCAAAATACAGTGGGTAATTCTGTTGAAAGCAGAAATTCTCATTCCTGATCAGAAACAACAACAAGCAAAGCCCCCAATTATTTCCCCTCTACTTTCTGAAGTCAGTATGTGTTTCACTACTCCTTGTGCTTTGCTGCCTACCACCATGCTCTTCCGCTGCCTGGAGCGTTCTGCTTCACTTCTTGTTCTTCCTGCCTCTTCCACAGGCTCTCACTTGCTTCTCATGTTTGCTCTGTTTATCCATGAGGTTCACTGCTCTGTAGCCACACAGAAGTGTAGCATTGGCTTTGCCATCCTCTGGAACTCGCTTCACTGTGTTTTTTCCATCCCCTCGCTGGTTCTGCAGAGCTTCTGCTTCTCTTTGTGCCCCTGAATCCACACAGTTTCCAGAATCCTCATCCAATACACCACCTACTTTGCCATTTTTGGCTGCTAACGAAGGCAGCTGTGGCATTAGCCATTCCCCATGGCCAGCCTGGGCTCTCCTTCTCCAGGCCAGCCCCTCCTGCAGACTCGCATGCCGTGTTAAATGCTCGTCTTAAACATGCCTGATCTGTGCTTTGAGTTGCAAAGTCTTCCTCGCAGCAGTGCCAGGAGCCGAGTTCATCACCGTTAATAAGCGTGTGCGTGTCATTGGTGAAGAGCTTAAACCAGAAGAGAGGGTGCCATTACCGGAGGGTTTGAATCTCAGCCTGTTTCTCATCATCACCTTTACAGGAGGCAGCTCCGGATCAAGTTCAATGAGCCGAGGTGAGATGAGTTTGGCTGATGTCCAGTGTCATCTGGATAAAGAAGGTGCATCCAACCTGGTCATTGATCTCATCATGAATGCCACCAGTGACAGAGTCTTCCACGAGAGCATCCTGCTGGCCATTGCCCTTCTGGAAGGTGGGAACACGACAATACAGGTAGGGAAATGGAAAACTTCAAGCTTATAACTGAAGCGTGTTGGGAAGGGAAATGTTTTTATGAAATCCAGGAAACTTGAGGAGGTTAAGGATTTGGGATGGGAAATGACTAAATGAGCTTTGACCTGTAATTAAGAAAAATATGAGTGTCTGCCGTGCAAAAGTTAACTTACTAAATGTTTGCATGGGCACTGAGTAATTGGGGTGTTTCCCAGGGCAGTACAGAGAATGTATAACAAAGCAACTCTGTAGCATAAGCTAATGTGACTGCTTCCATGAGTGAGTTTAGGCAACTGCAATGTGCTCCAAGGCTTTTGCAACCAGCTGTTTGGTTTCAGAATTGAAAATATCAGTAAACTCCAGACCACTGTTCTGTAATCTTGCTGTACTTTGTTCTGTTTTAAATGTGGATTTGGTTTCCCTAGATGAGAATTGCACCTGGTACAGGTTTTTAATGAACATACACCAAATATTCTTCCAAACAGAAAGTAAAACCTTGTTATGGCAAAACCTGCCTGGAGAGATTATTGACCATGTAATATCTTATTCTTTTGAGTCTGCGGGTGTCGTGTTTGCAGTCAGTCTGTTTCTGTCTTGGACAATGGGCCTTACAGGTAGCTGTTCCAGGGAGTGTCACCGCTCTCCTGCCTCATTGCACAGTCTCCCAGGTCAGAACAAAACCATTGGTGATTTATTTTGGGTGTGTTTTGCAGATTGCTCCTTGCACTCAGAGAAGCGATACATCCAAATGGTTGATGAACGTACAGGGTTAGACTTATAGGTTGATGCTGTTTGTGCTGCATCCCAAAGAGGAACGTTTATTTAGGTATTAGGGTAAAACTTGCTATCTTTTTCCAAAGAGTTTATAGAATTGTAGAATGGTTAGAATTGGAAGGGACCTTAAAGATCATGAAGTTTCAACCCCTCTGCCCTGGGCAGGGACACCTCCCACTAGAGCAGGTTGCTCAAAGCTCCATCCAGCCTGACCTCCAACACTTCCAGGGATGGGGCAGCCACAACTTCCCTGGGCAACCTGGGCCAGGCTCTTACCACCCTCACAGGAGAGAATTTTTTTCTTGTATCTAATCTAAATTTCCCATCTTCCAATTTAAAACTATTACCCCCTTTTCCTATCATTACCCTCCCTGACAAGGATTTCGTTCCCCTGCCCTATCTCTCCTGTAGCTCCTTCAGATACTGGAAGGCTGCTCTTAGGCCTCCCTGAAGCCTTCTCTTCTCCAGGCTGCACAAGCCCAGCTCTCTCAGCCTGGAGAGGTGCTCCAGCCCTTTGATTATCTTTGTGGCCCAAGGCTCGTGCAAAGAAAACTAAAAAAACTATATATATGTGGCCCACCGTTCCCAGTGTGTTATAACCCAGTCCTTTCTCTTTCTGCCCTGAAAACCCAGCTACCTGAAGGTCTATCTCTGGGATGGCTGCAGCAGCACAGAGGCACCACAGTGACAGCATTACTTGTAACTGGACCTTAATGGTGACTTCTGGGGGAAATATTTTACCAGACAGGGGGTAGTGCCCCTTCTTCTGCTTATTCTGTTCTTGCTGGGGCAGCTCTGCTTGTCCCCTCCTCCCCCAGCTTGTGCAGTGTGGGCTGAGCTGAATTTGGAGTGGTTGATCCCATGGAAAACTAGCCTGCCAGTGAAAACAGATTAAATCCCGTTGAAATGTGTGGCTCAGGCCTGAGCAGAGATGTGCTGAAGAGCAGCTGTGTCCTCTGGGCCACAGAATGGGGTGAGAGTTGATGAAGTGGGATGTGGGGCTGAATCCTGACTAGTTAGTTGATTATTATGGTTAAAACACGCACCGGATCCCTACAGCAGCTCCTCGTGTCTCCATGCAAACCTCTCTTGAGAGGAGAGGGAATGCTTTTGGGTTCCTTCACTTGGTCTCTGTAGTCAGTACCTTCCTTTTTCCCCTGTGTATATGCCCAAGGGTGAAGCTTCTTTGCAAAAGACAAAAGTGGGAATCAGGCACTTAAAATCCCACGTCACCTTAAACTGCAATGGCAGGATTAACATTCCTTGGGGAGAGTCACTCCTTTAAATTCCCTGCTCTCCTCCAATGTAAAGGAAGTTGAGCTTTCATCTCCTTGGCTCTCGGGGAGCCTCGGGTAACCTCACGCTGTCATACTGGAAGGAAAAACAGATTCTGCCCCAGCCTGACGTGGAGAGATGCTTTGCTTGTGCTGGAACCCAGAACTAATGGACTGAGTTGAGTCACTTCCCGCTGTGTGCGAACCGGGGTTGGAGGCACACTCCTTAGGCTCGTCTGGTCAAAGCAAGAAGGGGAAATCTGAAGTCCATCTCCCAAGACACCGTTCTCACCAAAAAGGGAGGTTCTTTAGGTTGCATTTGCTGTCTGTAAGTGGGAGCTGGGAGTCTGCAGAACAGGTCTGTGGTTAAGCTCCCCATGCCAAGGGCTCGTTCCTATAGCAAGTGGTGTGATGCTTTCACATCCCTGCCTTACAGTCCTGCCAGTTGCTGCTGCACTCCTGCCTTTATGGATGTCATTTCCCCAAACCAGAATGACTATTTTGCATCTTTTCCCACACAGGAATAAGTCTTTGGTAGTTGTCTTTGCCTTTAGAAAGCATTCCAGGCACTGGCAGATTCTGTAATTCTGTACCCCCATATGCACACCATGCATGTAGGGGTACAGAATCACACAGAATCATAGAATTGTCCCGGTTGGAAAGGACCTCTGACATCCCAGAGTCCAACCAGAGACAAAAACACAACCCCACAGCCTACAGTCTCAGCCACTAGAACATGCCCTGAAGTGCCACATCTACATGTGTCTTCAATCCCTCCAGGGATGGTGATCAGCCCCCTCCCTGGGCAGGCCGTTCCAGTGTCTGACCACTCTGTCAGTAAAGCAGTTCTTCCTGATTTCCAGACTAAACCTCCCCTGCCCCAACTTGAGACCATTCCCTCTGCTCCTGCCATTATTCCCTTGGCAGAAGAGGTCATCACCCACCTTTACAGGACATGCTGTAATGCAGCAGAGAGGGGCTGGGGGTGGGAGGGGGATGGACTCTGGTGGAGCCTGCTTTTAAGAAGGGAATGTTTTAGAAACCAAATGACTTGTGGTGCCTACAGCTACTGAATGCTGTAAGCTCCGAGGTCTGGGGCACACCCAGCAGCTCTTACTCACGCATGCAAAGCACAGATGAGACTTCATTGGAAATATCCCATGGAGGGCTTGGAATGTAGATGTTCTGTGTTCTAGCAATGCAGTGGCTCAGTAGCAAAAGGTTAAAAAAAAGAAGGTTCTCCAGTGCACGAAATATTGCATGACTGTGGTCTCCTTTGGTTGATTGGTGCTGGTGCTCGGTGGCGTGTTCACGGGTGCCTGGTTTTACTTGTGTTGGCTCCAGCAGAGCCAGGGCCCGCGGGGACTGCTGCCATGTCAGTCAGGAGCAGCACGTATTCGGCACTCTGGTCTTTCAGTAGTGTTTGAGTCGCTAAAGCCAAGTACGTAAAACTTTAATGGGGAAAAAGCAAAAACAAACGCCGACCAGAGCTGAACTCCTGGGAGAACAGCTGGCTCGACGCTGGTGGATCAGCACGAAGGTGGAAGGCTTGCTCTTTCCTAAAATCACTATTTCAGGATCAGAGCAGTTGCTGAGCGATGTCCTGGTTAAAGGGGTGTGAGACGGTCGGTTCCTGTACCCGAGCTTTTCTCCCTGGGCCTAGGAAGGATGGGGTATCTGCTTGCCCCCAGGGTGCAGAAGATGCCCCAGCTGTCAGGGTGCGACTCGGGGGGGCACTGGTTATTCTGCACGGCCTCGGAGCCAGCGTGTGTTACAAAGCAGTGTTTTGGTACCTCACAGTAAAGGTTTAACGAGAGCACGGCACTGGGACGGTCTCCTCCTCAGCAAGGCTTCGTTTTCACAAAATACGCTGCGAGATTTGTCCGCTCACGGGAACTGGATGCAGTTACAGAAAGGAACCCCGATACTTTCCGCTGTCTTTTATCCCGATCTTTCTCTACTCTTTATTCGTTGGGTGAATTTTGCAGATGAGGTGGGTATGGCTTCAGAGCCTCTGCAGAGTGGATTTTCTGAAGTTCTGGGGCAGTTTCCAGTAACTGCCAGTGGAAGAGTCATCTCCAGTCTCTGGACCAATAACTGCGCTCATTTTGTGTCAGTTCCCTTTGTCATTGTGAAAGTCACCAAATCGACCGGCTTCGTCTTTGAGGTCTAACACAGTTCATCTTCATTTCACAAACTATTTCTTTGTTGTTGTTGTTATTATTAGCAGCTCTTGATTTATCGTGTTCTGGGCAAGTTGATTCTGTGCTCATTCTGAATAATTTTTACTGAACCTAAATTGCTTCTATCTACGGGCCTTTGAGCCCGGAAACCGGTGGGATGGGGACAGGTTATGTAAAAAAGGCTTTTTGGCAGCAAAGGCAGAAATGTGTCACCCCTGCATGGCATGCTCTGAACTCCAGGTTTTCACACGGGAAACGAATTCGGCCTGAAGTGAAGCACGAGGTTTGCACTGACACACAGGAACTTGCAGGTGATGATTGTAATATGGTTAATAATGGGAGTTCCCGGGTAACTCCCCTGAGCGTTAGTGGGAGAGCAGATCCCTGTGGTGTTGGGAAGGGATAACTGGAATAGGTGTGTTGCCGCTTCATTACAGACACGCGGGGCCGGTGTGAAGGCTAGGCAAAGTAGGTGGTTGCCAACTCCAGCAGAAAAGCAAATCTAGAGATGTTCTGTGTTGTAATTAGCAGGAGGGATTTTTATTGTATTGTTAGGAAGATTAATGTGGGGGAGAAGCAGGACAAGAACAAATCCTCCCGGTTTTCCTTGGGAGAGGGGCCGAGCTGGTCGAGTTTGGCACCTTGAGGCCCACGCTGCTGCGTTGTGGTGCAGGGGCGAGCGAGGATGTGATAAACTGTTCCGGGAGCAAAACAGAGAGAGGTCTTTGCCCTTTTCAGGCTCTCCGGGTGGAAAGCTTTCTGGGCTATTCTTAGTTTTTGGAATTCACTTAGGCTGTCAGGTTCTTTGGTAGCAGAGATGCTGATGAAGGTGTCGTAGCCGTGTCTGGTAAGCTCCTTGCCCTGGCTCAGCAGGAGCACCAGGTTTTTTTTCCCGGTGGGAAGCCTGCCCCCGTTTGTAAGGAGACAGAGGTGGAACCGCAGGCTCGAACCGGACGACAAATTAACTTGACAGGCGCTGCTGCTCTCTGAACTGAAGGTTACATAAAGCCCCTTTATTAATTTATATAACCCTCAGCATCCACCTCGAGAGCGCTGGCATCAGCAGTTCTGCACAGACCAGCCCGGGGAGGGACATTCTACCCTGAAATGTCAGGGGCGAGTGGCTGGGGTCTGTCACAGTCCCCCCCTGAGGCTGCTGGCCCAGGCACCCTGGCCAGATGTGTTGCCCATGGGCCTGCTGCACGTGGAGCCGCGTTTCCCTTGGCAAGGGATGGAAGTGTGGTGCCTTCTCCGCAAGACGGCGAGTCTTCCTCCCTTAAAGCATCCTCGGTGAGTGAGTGACAGGGCAGGGAATGGCTGAGGACATCCATAACACTGGTTGCTCATCTGCCAAGTAAAAATTATACGCCCCGTTACTCCGCCTCACCTCGTGGAGGTTTGGGCTTCCTTGGTCGGTGGAAGTTCATGGCGAGTCAAGTCCTTTACGTAACCGCCTCTCCATGGAGACTTCAGGCCGCTCAGTTAATGAGGGATCTTCTGGAAAGTTAGAGTGCGTGACAAATGACCCACATGCACATGCTGTTTTCAGCCAGGGAAGGTAAAATGAGGTTGATGGCATTAGTGTAGTTTAAGGCGGGTTGGGTTTTTTGTCTGTTTTTTCTTTAAGTGCTACTTCAAAGCGCCGCAATGCAGAGCTGCCACTTTGAAATGCTGTGGTGCCATCTTCCCCCCCCGCCACCCCATCCACCGTTCTCCCCAAGATGGACTGTGGGCACCGAGGGGTGAGGAGGCAGGAGTCAGAACCAAAGCAAAAGGTAATTCTTTTTGATGAAAGAAGTGGGACGTGCTGCTAGCTTTAAGGCATCTGAGCAGGCTCACTGCTCTTGCCCAGAGGATGATGATGGGGTGTGCTCATCTCAGCTGCTGGGAGAAGGAGGGATGTCTGGGATGAGGACCAGGAGCCACCATGACTAGAGATAGCACCAGGGAGCCTGTGGTGGTAGACCAGAGGGTTCTGCATCCATCATGGTGTGGCAAGAGTGAGCTGGTGTTGTGCTGAGCCAGGGTTTGGAGCTCACCATGTATGCGTGAAGCTCCTTTGAGATGGGACTGTAAAAATCCTGTGCTAACAAGATGGTCCAGCTCTGTCTTACACCATACAGAGACTAGGGCTTGACTGGGTCACCATCCCTGGCTGTATTTAAAAGATGGGCAGACATAGTGCTTAGAGAGATGGCTTGGTGACGGTTTTTGAAAGAGTAAGGTTGATGACTGGACTTAATGATCTGAAAAGTCCCTTCCAACCTTGACAAGTCTACGATTCTATGGCATTTCTCCTCATGCATTGCCACCAGTAAGAAAGCTCCAGCATGGTGAATTGTGGTCCCCCGTGCCAAGCTCGGTGCCTCAAGCTGTCCAAAGATGATGGATGGTTATTCCATAACTGCAGAACTGATGCTCAGAAGGAGTGGAATCCTGAGCTGCCCATGCCTGTTGGTGTTTGTGGCAGGGAGGAGGGTGCCCTGGGGACCTGTGAGTGTCTGCTGCAGCCCTCGAGCTGGAGGGAGCAGTAGTTTTGAGGCAGATCCATGTCCTGCAGCTTGTTGTAGCGTTGGCTGTGAAATGCTGTCACAAAAATGGAAGGATAAGTGACACTAAAAAGATCAACAGTGAAATAGTTGGAACCAGCCAGGCAACCTGCTTGATTTTATTTTTTGTTTCACTTTCCCAACTGGCCTCAATGTGTCCTGTCCTATTCTGCTGCCGAAACACCGAGAGGTTATTTTTCCCCATGACTGCAGTTGCCTGGCAAAATTGGAAGAAAAGTTTTGAAAAATGTTACAGAAGTACTGGTGACACAAAACATAGATTTAGTGACACAATGGCGCTTTAGGGTTTGTGGTTTGGACTTCTTGAACCCGATTTACTAATTAAAAAAATTGGCCCCAGTCATAGATACCTTTGAGCACACAGAGTCACCCGTGAGGGTAAATGGTTAGGAGGGAAGAATATACATGGATTGCTGAGCTATTCCACCTAGCAGCTGAGAACTTTTTGGTTAAGTCTGTTAAAATTTCTACAGTTTGTTTATAACAGGCAGAGTTCTTTGATACAGGATGTTACTTCTTTCTTACAAGGTTTTAATAATGCCTGTTTAGGAAACT
Organism: Jacana jacana; assembly: GCA_013400555.1. Classification (NCBI taxonomy): domain Eukaryota; kingdom Metazoa; phylum Chordata; class Aves; order Charadriiformes; family Jacanidae; genus Jacana; species Jacana jacana. The sequence goes on along the minus strand of VZTM01017309.1, from coordinate 446,527 downwards.
AATGCAAACCCAGCAAGCTCTCGACATGTATTAAGTCTCTCACCTATGTCTTTCACTGTTTTAATGAGGTTTTCTCACCATATTTATATTTTTTTACGTTCTGAGCATGTGGCTTCAGAATATGACATTTCAAAAAAAGTGTTGATAGGGACCTGCATCAACCACCACATTCACGTTTCACGTGGGCACTGGCCCCCGTGTGAAAGAGAGCCCTCTCCAGCATGAGGAACGCTCCAAACCCAGACCTTCCTTCACGGCGCAGGTGCCTTCAAAGCCAGGCATGGGACCTGCCCTGGTAATTCAGTCAGCGCTGAGGAAATCCCCCTCCTAGTGGTGTCTGATCCGCAGCACGTGAGGACACTGGAGGTGGCAACCCCTGGGAGCCACCCGCTCCCTTTCACCTGGGTTTTGATGTGTTTAAGTGCAGTGGCATCTCCATCTCAGCCCGTAGATACCATCTTGGTAAAAACAAACAAGCCCTGCTAATACCTGCGCTGAGAGATGGAGCCAAAAGCTGGGAGGGATGGTTCCTGCAGGGATGATTTAATTTCTGCTGGGGGCAGAGGTGAGACTGAGAAACAGGGTGGATGAGGTGAGGCTGTAACCATAGCACTTTCTGCCCCAGCTGCAGCCAGCACTACTCATGGAAGCACACGTGGACCATCGGTGTTCCTGTATCACAGCATCTTCTGGCCTTTTTGCCCAAAGGAGGTTTTATGCTTAGATTTTGAGGTGGAAAAAAAAGAGGGTGCTACAGCAGGGTTCAGCTGGGTTGCTTGTCCTCCACCCTTGGCAGCCTTCTATCAGTCATGGTTCTCGGGTACCATGCTCCTCTCCTGGGTTGAGTCCTCTTGGTGTTCAGGTGAGGAGCAGGGAGGTCAATCATTAATGCTCCTTATTCCTCTCGGTGGGATCCGGGGTCCGACGTAAACTTTTAAGATGATCCCTAGCAGGATTAAAGCCCTCCACCGGCGGGCAGAGGCAAGCTGTTCAGAAAAACAAGGTCATGCTGCCTTTTTCTTTTTTTTTTTCCCCCCTCTCTTTTTCTTTTTTTTTTTCTTTTTGGTGAGCACGGGAATCAACAAAGCGCAGTTATATAATTTCTATTTATAGCCCTCTCGCTCGCTGCAGGCACCCAGGAGTAGCTGAGACGGGGATTTAATGAGCTCTCAGGGCTTGCTCACCTTCCAGCGCGGGTAGGAGCCTTCTTGGGGTTTGATTTATTTTTTTGGGGTGGTTTTCTTTTCTTTTTTTTTTGAAGTGCGTCAGCAAATGAAACTGCTGGGTGGTGGGTGGGTGGTTTGGGTAGGTGGACTGACTTGTTGCTATGGTTTTCTTTAATTCCTCTGTCTCTCAAGAAGATCTTACACTTTTTTTTTTTCTTTTGGGGAGTCTGCAGACTTCCTTGTTTCTCACACCTACACAGAGCTCGCTGGGGTTTGGTAAGGAAGTGGGATTCATGCTCCTGCCATGCGAAAGCCTTGCACAGATTAAGCGAGTGACCCGGGGAGTGCGTGCTCCCACGTGTACGCAGGAGGAACTCAAATAAAGCTCCGTGCTGAAAGCAGGTCGGGCCCCCCGAGTCTCCCACGCTGTGGGAACCATCTGCTCTGTCTGCAGGGGGGATTCAGACCCCTCAACCCAACTGTCAATGTTTCTGCTTGGTGCTCCTCTGGTGTGCCTTGACCTCTTGGGGGTACGGTCCCAGAGGCCTTGACCTCTTGGGGGTACGGTCCCAGAGGCCTTGACCTCTTGGGGGTACGGTCCCAGGGGCCTTGACCTCTTGGGGGGAGTACAGTCCCCTGTCACTTCACTGTCCTGGGGGCTTTGTACTGGCTCTGGAGGGGCACAAGAGGACGATATCTCTGTCAAGTTTGTTCCTACTTTCCTCTCTGAGAAATGACTTTAAGTTGCGTCAGGATTTGAGGTGTTGCAGTAGGAACTTGTGTAAGGGCTCTTCCCAAAGTGAGTGGTGTGATTCTGCTCCTGCTTTCATTTGAAGCCGGTGGGGAACATTTACAGGGGTCAGGCTTTGAACACTCTTACCCCTCCAAAATCCTCCACCCTCAGGTGGGACAGCGTGTCCAGCTGGGAGCAGAGCCTTGGAGGATGGCACATGGGTGTCCGTGGCAGGGAGAGTTTGTCTTTTTGTGGAAAATAAGGCAGGAAGTCCCCCTTCTGCTTTCAGGACAAAGTTTATTTTACAGTTTGAAAAAAAAAAAACAACCCAAAACCTACCCAACAAAACAAGCAATTGAGGTGTTCTGGCAGAGTCTCCTTATGGGTTTATTTCACACTGTGAAGTACGTTCAGCGTGAAATATGTGAAGCATTTCAGCTGCCGTTTCCTTAAGCTATGCAAGACTAATGATATCCATCACTCACGCCCCAGAGTGATGGATCTTCCGCGAGCCAGGACGTAGGAAAAGCTTCAAGAAGAAAGAGAGAGGAGGGATGGGTGATATTTAAAACAAATAAACCAGCCGGGAGAGAAAGCAGGGTTAGCTTTGAGTTTTCTGCGGTGGGAAGCCCTTGCAATATGCTTCAGCAGAAGGTAAAGGGCTGGCATTTGCACCGAATTCCCTGCCTGTGTTAGCAGAGCAGCTCCCCTCAGAGCGTTGGCTGCTTTGAAGTAGTCCAGCCGTCAGGAATGGGCTGGGGGTGGCAAGCTCTTTCCGCAAACATGAGGTAGCGCAGAAGTTTCGCATTAGTTGGCGCTGGCAGCCTCTCCCGATAACCCAAGCGAGTTAAGATCCCTGTAATAATTCCTCCCTAGCGCCGGAATAAAATGTCCTGAACTGGAGCCAGACCGTTGATCTTTCTCCTGTATGTGGAGGGACTTTCCTCTTTGAAATATCCCTGACAAGTCAAGTTGACGGGGGATTTTCTGTTGGCTGGTGTTAGGGGAGGGGGGCGGGAGGGTGTGGGGGGAATGATAACAGTTTGTTTCAATTTGTGAGGTGTTTGCTGGGGCTTTGCTTTTTCTGATTTATTGGCAATCCATTGATTGTTGTGCTGAGGAATTCTCTGGGATCTGTTGGGATGGCCTGACAGGGTGCGATGGCTTGTTGTCTGCTGAGATGGCTTTGGGAATTAGGGAGGGTGTGGTCCCCAGAAGACACTGTCCTCTGCAGGATGCCAGCATCTCTGCCAGCTTCTGTAAGCCAAGTGCTTCCCTAAAATCAGGCCACCCTTCTTCCAGGAGGAAGCACGGCTCTGAGCAGATGCATCTCAACCCTGACCCTCGCTAACAGGTTTTGGTTCTGTTTCTCAGAGCGCCGTGGTTCAGACTGACCACGCAAGCAGCTCAGCCAGCAACCACCCCATCGGGGACGGGGAGACAAGGTATTGGATGCAAAACAATCAAAGGGTTGTTCCTCTCCTTGGTTGGGAAAACCGCTGTGACCTGGGGGCAGATCCAGGGAGCGGCGCAGGGGAAGGTGTTCCCAGAATAGGTGACAGCACAAAGCTGGATCAGCCTTTCAAAGGCAAGAGCTGGAAAGAAGCTGCTTTGAGCTGGGTTGTTTTTTTTTCTTAATTACTGTTTTTCAGAATCATAGAATGGTTAGAGTTGGAAGGGACCTTAAAGATCATTGAGTGTCAACCCCCTTGCCCTGGGCAGGGACACCTCCCACCAGAGCAGGTTGCTCCAAGCCCCATCCAGCCTGGCCTTGAACCCCTCCGGGGATGGGGCAGCCACAGCTTCTCTGGGCAACCTGGGCTGAGGTCTCACCACCCTCACAGCAAAGAATTTCTTTCTAGTATCTTATCTAAATCTCCTCCTTCCAGTTTAAAGCTGTTACACCTTGTCCTGTCACTGCACTCCCTGACAAAGAGTCCCTCCCCAGCTCTCCTGTAGCTCCTTCAGATACTGGAAGGCTGCTCTAAGGTCTCCCTGGAGCTTTCTCTTCTCCAGGCTGAACAACCTCTCAGCCTGTCCTCATAGCAGAGGTGCTCCATCCCTCTGATCGTCTTCATGTCCCTCTGCTGGACCTTTTCCAGCAGGTCCATGTCCTTTCTATGTTGAGGACTCCAGAGCTGGACACAGTGCTCCAGGTGGGGTCTCATGAGCACGAAGTAGAGGGGTAGAATAATCTCCCTCATTTATTTCCATTTAACAATCCTACATGGGGTGCAGACTCACAAATCATTAAGCCTGTTGTGAATTAAGTTTATAAGGGATTAATTAGCTGGGTCTGTACTTATTACACCTTACACAAAGGTATCTGGGTGCTGTGTTTTCCAGCTTTGGTCTCCAAAGGGGAGATGTTGGCTCTGATGGTTAAAAAAGCCCAGTTTGGTACTGATTGCTGGTATGTGAGACACACTAAGGAGCAGTTGGACGTGCCGGGAGGTTTTCCTGCCTCCCTAATCCTATTCCTTTCAACGGCCAGGCAGTTTGCTGAGCTGCTCTTCTGTTCCTCACTAGAAATCACATATGTTCTGTGCCAAAGATCTTGGGAGGCAAGGCAGGGAGGGGGAAGAGGTGGAGAGGCAATGCTAGGGAATGTCCCCGTTCTTTGCTGAGGTTTTTTAATTATCATTATTTTTTTTATGTGATTCTACATTCCAGATTGTTAATGATCAGCAATATTTAAGAATGTGCCAAAAAATAACCACCACAGAAAGTGATATTGAGTGAAGTGCCAACAAGCAAAAATTAGTATTTTCTGTTTAGTACAAAAGGTAATCAAACATTGAATAGTCTGTGTAAATAATTTGAAGGGGAGAAGGGTACCCGGTTCCGGAGACAACAGTGGAAGAGACACAAATTTTAAAAAAAATATCTAAGAATCGGTGACTGGGAGTTAGTGACATAAAAAGGAGCTTAATCACATGTTTCTAAGAGTCATTAAGCACTGGAACAGAGCGTGGACAGATGTAGTTCATCTCCAACCCTTTCTACAGAAGGATGGGATTCTTCTCTCCAAGAGAGGCTCGGAGGCGGAATGCAGGAAGGCAAAGCGGGAAGAGGGATGCTCTGCTGTGCATGAGGCTTCTGGCTGGATTTCTTTAGGAGCAGAGTTGAGCGATGGGGAGCAGAAAGAAGGAGAAGTTATCATGCAGATTTCCTGGTACCTGGTGCTATTAGTTGTTTTACTTTGTGCTATTCTAATAAGAGCCCTCTGGATGTCAGGAGGAGGGGTCGGGTGGCTGGTTTTGCAAATGTGCTGTGCCTCTGCTGGGTTCTTCTCCTTCCACCCCTCTGAAGCTCATGCAGGCTCATTGTAATGCTTGAGGTACCGCATGCCTGTGAAAGCAGCAGTGCTCCGTTGCCTGCCTGGTGCTTTGTACCTGCGTGGAGATGGAGCACCACAGAAATAACTTCTTCTGCAGACACCTACAAGACTTTGAACTTGCAAACCTTTACACAAGAAGATTTTCCCCTTGCTTTTCTTAACATAGCTCTTTCCATTGCCCCAAGTTGGTGTAGGTGGTGGTTGCTCTGTCTTTAAAAGCTATGGAGAACTCTCTGCATGATGTCCTTGGACCTGATGAGCACAGCTATCTCGCTAGAAGCTTCTGTGAGTCACATGCAGATGTTTTTGAGTTTCCTTCATTCTGTGGCTGTGTAATTGATTGCGATCACATTATCTCTGATATTCTCACATCAGAGAGAAGCCTCGGTTCATTTAATCGTCTGGTTGTGGTGCCCAGGAGATGCATTGTGTTTCACCGAGGTGCCTGTGCTTGTCGAGCTGTTTGCTGAATCCAGCATTCATAAAGCAAACCTCGTGATCTTCTGTGTGTCATGGGGTGTCTCTTGTTTAACGGCAACAGCTCTTTAACAGTCATTAACAAAACACAGTTGAAATAAAATACAGTTTCATAGCAGATTATTTTAGCAGTCCCTATGAGCAGGCAACCGGTCCATTGCCAGCGTCTCGGGTATGAGATGAAGCTCGTATCTTCATTTGACTTTCAGGTGGCTTTTCCTCTGGCATCTCATACTGGGATGGACAGATACAACCCACATACTGGTGTATTACAGGTCACCATTCCCTGCCCTGCTGTAGGTTCTAGGAGATCACAAGCCCCAGTTTGTTGGTGGCTAATCAGCAGTCTGGCTGGGAGATGAGTAGCCAGCCTGGGCTCCTCTGCCCCACGGTGGGGGGAGCAGGGCTCTGGGATACAGATGTCTAACATGTCCACTTTGTTTCCATGTTAAAAGGTGAGGTGATTGGTTTTTTCCCCCAAATTTTTTGCTTTGAGCACAGTGTGCTGCTGAGGCAAAGCAAGACAACAGGATGCTGGGTTGCATCAATAAGGACATCACCAAGGGAGATGAAGTCATTGTTCTACTCTACACAATGCTGGTTGGGCCACACCTGGAATACCCTGCTCAGTTTTGGTCCCCACTATATGAAGAAGATGTGGTCAGGCTGGGGAAGGTCCAGAGAAGGGCCACCAAGGTTATCAATGGACCGGGAAGCTGCCATTTGAGGAGAGGCTGAAGGAACTGGTTTTGCTCAGCCTTGAGAAAAGGAGGAGAGATCTTAGGGGAGACCTTATCACTATGTTCCAGTATTTAAAGGGTGGCTACAAAGAAGGTTGAGCCCCTCTTTTTATCAGGAGTCACATGGAGAAGACAGGGACTAATGGGGACAAGATACTCCTGGGGAGATTGACAGGATACAAGAGGAGAATGTTTCAGAATGAGAGCCGTCAAGCATTGGAATAATCTCCCCAGGGAAGTGGTGGGTTCCCCAAGCTTGGGCACTTTCAAGCTTCATCTAGACAGGGCTCTGGGCCATCTAGTCTAGATCATGCTTTGGCTGAGAAAGGTTGGACCAAGTGGTGATCCCTCAGGTTGGGATTCTATGATCTGTAACTAAATGTTAGGATTTCTGCCATAATTATCAGCACCGATTACCTGCTTAAGCACAGCTGGTGAGATCACACCTCTTAAAATACCCTACCTTTGATAGCTGGCATGTGGTTGATTCATCCGTGCGAAGGTGTTAGGCATCCTGACCTCAACTGAAACAATCACTTGGTGACAACCATTGAACACGTGCACAGGACGCACGAGAAGAGCTTTACTGGAAATGTTCGTTCCATTGGGGTTTTCTTTATTATTTTTTCTCTGAAGCACAGTGGAAAGTCAGTGAAGGAGCTTTGAGAAGATGGCAAAAACGAAGCCTGTCAGCGAGTAACGATTACTCGCACACAAGGTATTTCTTCAGCGTGGTTCGTTTAATAAAGAGCTTTCCCTGTCACCGCAGGGAAACTCCTCCTGTAGAGTCTCTTGAGATGTGCAGGCAGGTGACAACCACCGCTCGCCCGAGGAGCCAAGTGTGGTGTTTTTCAGTAAAACAGCCATCCTTTCCAGAACCAGTGCTTTATGCGGGTCTGTTGTTATTCTTGGTGTCCTCGTTGTGTAATACTGGTAGCGGGAAATTTTCAAGGTGCACCTTATATGCAGGCTCTTCCTCTGTCCGTTCTCGTAGCCACTGAGTAAGAGACCACTCTTCAAAGGGTGGGCTGTCTAAATAACCCAGCCCTGGGTCTGGTTCCTGGTCACCAGCTTAGGGCAACCACTTTCTACAAGGACTTGAAAGGCCATCGTAGAGAGGTTGGTGCTGGTCTCTTCTCACAGGCAATGAGCAACAGAACAAGAGGGAATGGCTGCAAGCTGCAGCAGGGTAGGGTTAGGCTGGACATGAGGAAAAAGTTTTTCCCAGAGAGAGTGGTCAGTCAGTGGAATCAGCTGCCCAGGGAGGTGGTGGAGTCCCCATCCCTGACTGTGTTTCAGAGTCGATGAGATGTGGCGTTGAGGGATCTGATTTGGTGTAGGGGAGAACTTTGGAGAGTGGGGCTGATGGTTGGACTTGATGATCCCAAGGGTCTCTTCCAACCTGAATGATTCTGTGATTAATGCTTCTTTTCATTACGATTGTAATTTGAGGGTGTTCTGCCCACTAAGTCTGGTCAAAGAACTAGAGTGGAAAAACCACCCTTGATAAATAAAGTGCCATTCAGACAAAGGATGAATTTGGGTTTGTTAAAGAGAAAGCACTGAAATTCTTGATTCATAGTATTGGAATAGAGGATAATTCTGCAAATACTAGTAAGTGAATTGGGCACCCAGATCATCTTGTGTGGTGTCCCAGGGCCCAGCGCAGTTTCTGTTGCAGCACCTTTGGGTGGAAGGCATCCCATGTGGTGCTCTGGCATCTCTGTTCTATTTGGCTGCTTGAATGGATGTCAGGAGAAGGTGCTGGTGTGGAGGCTTGTTCTTCTGCTTTCCCTTCTCTGGGCTCTTCTACTTTCCCTCCTCTTTGTTGATGGCTGGAAATCAGAATGAGCTCCTAAAACGTGTACCTGAGGCAGGTAGAAGGTGTAGCAGCATTGAGAGGGATGTCTCGTGTGGATGTTGACCAATTTCTTTAAGTAGTGGCACAGCTCTTCTGTCTGTAATCAAAGACACAACTTTTATTAGTGTTTCAAAGTCATTCAGCGCTCTCCTGACTGCAGCTGCTCGGGAGTGATCAAAGGCAGGCGTACCAGAGACGGCCTTGTGTGCTCCTCTTCGCAGGAAAGCGGGCAGGATATATTGCTATTCCCATTTTAATTTGTTTTTTCAATAAATCAGGCTTCATTCCTATTCATCATGCAAAGCTGTTGGATCGTGAGCCACTGCAGAATGCTAACTAATTTCATAATACTCTGCATAAGGTGACCCACTTACAAGTTCATCCTTCAGTCGTGTTTAAGCTCTGGTCCTGATTTATGTAACGGCATATTGGTTTCATCAAGAATTGTCTGATCACTCAGTGTGTTGGCTCCTTTTTGACCCGTACATGATTTGTATTCTCCTCAATTTTAGGAAGAACTTTCTGTCTCTGCACACATATGGGCAGAAGCGCATTAATAAACCTTTTTAAAAGTAGTCAGTGCTTTGAGGTTTCTTGTTGCTTAAAGATATATTAGAGGAGGAATTAAAAGGAGTTTGAAGAACTTTGCTGCAGATGGGGCTATGGAAGCTCAGCGTGAAATATCCCTCATTACATTGCCCTGTTTGTTTGTACATTTTGGGGTATTAGAATATCAACTACTGTGTGTTATGAGTCCCAGTCTCTCTGGTTCGAGGGCAGGAAGGCAGGAAGGCTCCTACTGTTTTGTTTCTGAGCTGAGAATCAGATTACAGATAAGTCCATTGTCCTTACCTTAATTCACTGTACTTACCTTAATTTCATTGTTGTGGAGAGAAATGTGCTGGCTTAAATGTGTGAAGGACAGATTGATTTATTGCACTTGCTACTTTAAAAATATATTTGGAAGTTGTTAATAAGGGAGTTTATGCAGCTGAGACACTTGGGCTTCTGTAACAATAAGGTGCGAGTCTCCATTGCTCCAGCTTTTCATTTACTGAAAACTAATTAACCTCCGGTCCTGCAGGATATACAGTGCAGAAAGGTGAGATGATCTGTGTTCAAACCTGCCTGTGGAGATAGAGATCCTGTTCTGTTTTCTCTCGTAGCATTCGTTCTTCTGCCGACTGACGGAAGATAAGAAATCTGAGAAGTTCTTCAAGGTTTTTTATGATCGCATGAAGGTGGCACAGCAGGAAATCAAGGCGACTGTCACAGTCAACACGAGTGACTTAGGAAATAAAAAGAAAGATGAAGACTCAGAGAGAGATGTACCAAACAGGAAAAGAGGTAATCCCCGGTCGTTCCATTTCTGAAGCGACAAAGGGAGTAAAATGCTGTGTTTTGGACTCGTATCAACTGATGCAATAATGCTCTGATCTCTGATCCCACAGAGCAAAGTTCAGAGATCAGTGGTGCCCTGGCTCGGGATTTCAAGAGCTTCATCCCCTCTTCATCCAGTTGTGAGGTTGTGCTATTAAAATGATGAAAAGTGTTTCCAAGATGAGCCTCTGCCGCCTTGTCCATCGTGACAAGCTGCCCAAATCCGATCCCTAGTAACAACCCTGGACTGTGGGTTGTGGTCGGTGTCTTCTCTAACAATAAGTGGAGAAATCCTCATTTTCTTCTACAGCAGGTCCTTTTATCCTACCTCCTGATAGTGCTAGATGTGTGTGCCCTAACCCATTAATACCAGAATTTACAACTTGAATGCGGTTCGCATGAAAGGTGTGAAGGGAGTGACACGAGATCCTTCTAAACTCAAGACCCTCACATGGCACTAAACATACTCACCGGAAAGAACTGGTGATGAATAGCTGGCCTGCAAGTCAAACTGGAAGGGGAAATGGGTGAATAGATTTTTCTGCTCCCTTTTATTCGGTTTGCCTGAGGAAGAGCTGTTCTTGTGTGTTGTAGTGAGAGAGCCCATGACCCAAATTACCGAGGAGGTCCGGGATCAGTTACTGGAGGCCTCTGCGGCCACAAGAAAGGCTTACAACACTTACCGGAGGGAGGCTGATCCCGACGACCATTACTCGGCGGGAGAAGGAGCACAGTCTGCGGCAGACAAGAGCAAAGATGAGCTGGAGATGAGCGCTGTGATCTCAATAATGCAGCCCATCCTCCGGTTCCTGCAGCTGCTCTGCGAAAACCACAACCGGGATTTGCAGGTACCGCCTGGTTTTCCTGGGCAGGGGGGCTCGTGTCACCTTGTGCAGTCACCGCTGTCGCATCGCTCTCGCTAACCTCAGGCCTTTTTAAATTGATACGTGACCAACTGTTTTCTTTGGCCTTAAACATGATCCAAAAAACGTGTTTTTACCTTGCTGGATGAATACAGGGAAGTCCAGTGTTCAGTGGCCTTTTCAATGCATATAAAAGGTGGTGGGATCAACAGTTGGTGTGGCTTTTTGGAAGTATATGCTAAAGCAGACATTCTGCTGTGAAGTTACTGGTCTACTTTTGAGAGATAATAGAGAGAGCATTGGGACTTTGGTTCCAGCAGCATATGCTTACTTTGCAGTGAACAGATTCTCATGGGTTTTCTTGGATCTGAGCATGTGCAGAGTTGAACACATGGGGAAGGTATCAGGAAAGCCTCTGCTGGAGCTGAATCTGGTGAGGGACATGAAGGGCAACAGGGTTTTGAAGTTGTATCTGCAGCACAAAGACACTAGGGAGAGTGCGGGTCTTTACTGGGCGGTAAAGGTCATGAAATCCAAGGTACTCGATGCCACCTTACCCTCGATCTTCTTACTGGTAAGACCAGACTTCGCAAAGCTTAGGACCCTGAGCCTGGAGGGGAGGGCTGGAGCAAGGAGGACATACCCTTGGTGGAGGAAACTTGGGTTAGGTTTTCTGGATGAGCACAAATCCACAGTATCTGGTGGGATGAGCCAGCCTCCAGGGAGCCTCAAAGATCATTAAGGGACTGGAGCATCTGATGGGGATGGAGAGGCAGAGAGAGCTGAGAAAGGTCAGCCTGGAGAGAGAAGGCTCAGGATTCTATAATTCTCATCAGAAATAGCCCAGTGTGGGGGGGTGAAGAGGGATGGAGCCAGGCTCTGCTTGCTGATGCCCCATGACAGGGCAAGGGAGGTTGGAACATTCAGTCTCCAAAGGTCCCTGCCACCCTCAGCTGTCCTGCAATGTTCTGACGTGTTTGTATAATTTTAGATAGCGAGCCCCGAACTTGTGTGTTAGTAATCTTATCCAGCGCCTGCCTCCACAGGGGAGAAGACTGTTATTTTTATTATTTTTTTTAATGCTTACAAATGGACTGCGATTACCATGATTTCTGTTCAGCGTAACCCCTGCTGCTGGGCCAGAACGGAAAGCTGGCGAGGAGCTGGGGAGAAGGCAGCACCAAATGCCCTCCCTCATCAAGGGGGAGGAACTGCGGTGATTGCGCATCGCTGTGCGGCGGAGGGCCCCGCCAGAGCACTTCCGCTGCGCCCCCATGCCCTGCTGCTGGCGGCCTTCCCCATCCCATCTGTGTGGTGATGCCCCTGCGCCGCCAGCCGCTCCTTCCTTCAGCGTTCTATGGCTGCCGAGGTTACATGCATCGGGCTTTCTCCTTCTGGTTCTTTTATATATCTTCTTTTTTTTTTTTTTTTCATCTCCCCCCCTAAAAAAGAAAAACACAAACTATTTGGCCTTAGTTTTGTCAAACACTTTTCATGCCGTTAGCGGTGTCGGAGACAAGTGGGACGGCAGTTTGAGGTGGCAGCCACCCAAACCGCACGCACGTGATGCTCGGCGGCTGCTGCTGTCTCTGGCTGGGCACCCACAGCTAGAGGAGCAAAATTGAGTTCAAGCCAATGCAGAAACTTGGCCTGAGCTCTTCACCAGCCTGAACAATTAAATTTCCCAAACAGTAGGTAGTTGTGTTCTGCTCTGGGATAAAAAGGTGGGTTTTGTTGGTTTGGTTTTTTGTGTTGTTTTTTTTAAAAAGCAAGCTGTGAGGAACAGCTTTTCACATAGAATCCTCTCGCTGCTTTCCTGCCCTGATGCTGTCCTTCCTCCTTCAGCCCTGAAGGGGAGGCAGGACTGTCTGAAGCTTCAAAAACCCTAGTGTTTGCATTTGGTATGTTGTCACTGAACTCCTTATCTCTATTTCCACTTCTTAAAAGCATGGTAGACCTGTCCTGGAAGCTGTGTGTCTCCCAGAATTGTGTAAGCTTGGTTTGAATGAGAGGTGAATAGGCATCACCAGCCCAGTCCAGCTGTAGGTTTGTCAAAGCAAGCGTTTTACAAGCCCTTAGCAATTGACTGGCCTGATGTTGTGCAAATAACCCCAGGAAAACACGAGTTGCAGCTGTAAGAGTCTATGAGTATTGGAGATGAGGAGGGAGTCTCCGTGAAACGGCCCAGGGAGCTGCAGTGCAAGTGCCTTTTGCCTTCGTCATTGTCTGTGAAAGCAATGACCTTCTCAGACAAACCTGAGGTTGGTTCCCTGTTGAACCCTTCAGGGTGCTGCCACCCCTGCCCCCAGCTTGCTCCATGGGTCTGGAGGAGGAGCTGCCCTCTCTCCTTCAAATCCAGTCAAGGACTGGGATGAGCAGGTGGATGCTTGAGTGTATGTTGTTACCCGCTGCAGGCTGAATGCCTTGGATTTTGCTGAGGGGTACTCCTGATGCCTCTGTTTCTCTCCCAGCACACAGATACTCGGAGGCTTTTATTAAATTTGCATTAGGTCTGGTGCTTGATTGTGCATGAGAGCTCAGCCCTGACAGCAAAGCTCTCACAGCTCTGTGTTGCTGTAGCCAGCCTGTCTTCTGTCCTGCTTTGGCTGGGCTTACAGCCCCACCAGTTTCCCGAGGAGGTCTTTTCTGTCCCTTATCTTCCTGAATGAAGATGTCCCCATGTCATCCAGGATCAGTCATGAGGAATGAAGCTGGTGACAAGCTGAGTGGAGCATCTGGGGAGAGTTTGCCGTGAGCAGCAGTGCTGGCTGGAGGAGAGGAGCTCTGCCCACTGCTAGAGAGGCATTCCATCACTGGAGTAGTGGGGCAGTGCTGCTGCAGGCAGAATGAGCCTCACCGTGTTTTAGGCAAGTAGTATGTGTGAAAACTCACCTTGGAAGACCAAAGAGCAAGTCTCTGTTCAGTTAAAAAACACCTCACCGTAGCTGAGTGCTTGTAAAGAAAAACCTGATACTCCTTACTAAGACTTTCCTATTTATGTTCTTTCTTTGCAAAGTTTTTCCAATTAGGGATCAGATTTCTGGTAAAACAAAGACTCTCCAAAGAAAACATTCAGGCTTTTGGGGGAATTACCCACTTAAATGGTAAAACTGTTCCTTTCAAGGATTCTGTGTTCAACCCTGCTTGAACAAACCAAGCTGGTATTCTCCAAGTAGCCAGTTTTATTTTTAGTCACTGTGTTTTCTCTAAAGGGTACTCAGCTTTAGGGAAGTGAAGTCTCCCACACCCCAACGTGATGGAAAGGCATTAAGAACTGGCTGCAGGTGCTGCCTGTGCTTGTGTAGCCCTATTTGGTCATGGATCCCAGAAGTGAGGACCACCAGGCTCCCTAAAATTGAACAGTAGCATGAAATCAGCTGGCAAAGGGTCTCCAGGAAGTTATTCATCAGGGTAGGAGACAAAGACTGCCTGACTTTAGGTGCAGTTCATCCCATGGGAAGGTATTTCTTCCAGCTGAGTATCTGCTGAGTTGGGCAGCGTGAAGGCTCTCGTCCTGCTTTTCTCCTTCAAGATCCCACAAGCTGTATATTTTTCGTGTGTTCTGGCTGAATCTGCAGCCCTGCTGTTCTTTATTCAGAATGCAGGGTATCGTGGACTGGGTTCATTCCCACCTAAAGCAATGGGGTGACATGTTCGGTGTCAAAGAGTTGTGTTCCCACTCTGGAGCCTGCAAGATGCTCTGGGTGACAACTGAAGGGCTCGATCTGTACTGGCTGAGAGGGCAACAGAGCTTCCCTGGGGCAGCTTCTCACAGTGCAGAGGGGTCTTGTTTCCTACAATTGTTTTCCTCCCTCTGCTTTAGCCGTCTGACATTGTCCTTCTGTCTCCTGTGCCTCGTTCCTTCTCTCTCCTTTGTGTTTATTGACTTTGGATCAGGAAGCGAGTGCTGGTATAAACCTGTCTATAATGGGAATAACCGCTGTACTGCCGCCAAGGAGCATTTTGTTTCATGGCTTTCAGTGTTATCCATGATTTCTGCCCTCTTTTCCTGAAGGGAAAGGACGAGCTCCGATTTCTGTAGCATCAACCTTTCTACGTTCTGACGAGTTAATCAAAAGTCAGGCTACTAAATGAGCAATCAGCTGAAATGTGCTGAATCACTGTCACCTTTAGTCTGCATTCATAGACAACATTTTCCCTTTTTAGCTTAGTCTTCAATCGAATCTGGCAACTTCTCTGTCTGTTTGCCTTAAAAGACTTCTTAGTCTGCCGCAGGCCCCAGAGGCAATCAGTTAAGGGCGCTTCTCTGCTGGCTGGCAGAAAAGACCTTGTCCCGTGCTTCTAGTTCCTCTGAGGGGTTTTTCTTTCCACCTTTCATGTGAAGAGGTTTGTAACCTGCTAGAGTTAAGCTAGATGGGAGTTCTCCTGCTGAAACTTGGAGGAAAAAACCGAGAGTGGAGGTGGCTGTCCATTTTCACAGCGTGCCGCTGGGAACACACTGACAAACAGCGTCTGAGTCACTGGGAAATTGATTCTCATTAATTGTCCTCCTTTGTTTTGGTTGGGTTTGGTTGTTGGGTTTTTTCCATTTGGAATACAGGAGAGAGGAAACCTGACTAATTCATGCTGATAAATCTGGCCTTTCAGTAGAGGCGCTGCTCCTAATCAGCAGCTTCAAGTGGGGATTACAATAATTACGTGGGAAGAAATGCCATTGAGAGAATTGCATTTCAAGCCACCTTCCTTCCAGGCACAGTCAGGTGCTTCTCTGATTCGATGTTGAAGCCAGAGCCAGGGAATTGCTGCTTCTCTCTTGGAGAAAGGTCTTGGGAGGAGAGAGCTTTAGGTGGTAGTTGGCAGTGAGACCTAGCAGAAAGGCTGGATGGAAAGACTCTCCAGGCTCAGGAGAGCTTTCTGTGAAGGGCCTGTTCCATAGAACTATAGAATGGTCCAGGCCAGCAGGGACCTCTAGGGTCATCTAATCCCACCTCCCCAGTCAGCAGGGACACCCCCAACTCTAGACTAGGTTGCCCAGGGCCTCCTCCAGCCTCCCCTTGAATATCTCCAGGGAAGGGGCCTCAACCACCCCCCTGGGCAACCTGTCCCAGCGATTCACCACCCTCAGAGTGGAGAACCTATTCCTAATATCCAATCTAAATCTGCTCTTCTCCAAATTAAAGCCTTTGTCCCTTGTCCTGTCCCTGCAGGCCTTTGTAAACAGACCCTCCTCAGCCTTCCTGTAGCCCCTGCAGGTGCTGGAAGGCTGCTCTGAGGTCTCCCCGGAGCCTCCTCTTCTCTAGGCTGAACAACCCCAACCCCATGTTGGGTTCCAGTGCTCTAATGGATGCACACTGTTTGTCTCCTTATACCATCTGAAGCCAACAAGCTGCTCGGGAGAGCAGCACGTTGCGAGCAAGCCCTTCAAAGAGGCTTAAATTGCTTGTCCAAACCCAGTGAAATTAGAACGGTACAACACGCAGTGCAATTGGTGGACTTAATAAAATGTTATGATCCCAACAGTTTGGTTGTTTGTATTTTGTTGTTCTTTTAACTTCCCTCCCCGCTTTGACACTCTCCCCACAGAATTTCCTTCGCTGCCAGAATAACAAGACCAACTACAACTTGGTGTGTGAGACGCTGCAGTTTCTGGACTGTATCTGTGGGAGCACGACCGGTGGACTCGGGCTCCTCGGCCTGTACATCAATGAGAAAAACGTGGCGCTCATCAACCAGACACTGGAAAGTCTGACTGAGTACTGTCAGGGGCCTTGCCACGAGAACCAGGTAATGCACCCAAAACGTCCCCCTTTTTCCCCACACCCACACGTGTGTGCTCTGCTGGGCTTCGGATCTCAGTCTTATGGACTCGTGTTGTCTGACAGCACTACTCGCTTTACCTTTTATTTTTTAACTTATAAACTCCTAATAGCTGACTTGGAGTTGGACTAGGGGATCTCTAGAGGACCCTTCCAACTCTGACAATTCCATGATGCCACGAACTCCTCTTTCTCGAGCCCCACTCTGAGCAGTTGAACCACTCGAAGCAGCAGAGGTTTTTCTGCTTTCCTAGGATTTAAATTGTTTTATTAGACTTGAGGGGGAGAGTGGGGAATTTTTGTGCTTGAAATACTTTATAGTAGAAACATTACTCAGCCCAAGCTCTGTGGCCTCTTGTAAACAAAGCCAGAAATGTGGCTCCCCAGCCTGGTGGGAGGAGGTTGAGCTCTGTGGCTTTGTTAATGAAGGTGATGACCAGGGGGTTGAGGTTGTTTTCAGACAGTCCTGTGTGTCGAACCAGGTTCATGTCGCTGCCAACTGTCTTTGTGCTCACACGGGGACGTGGCAGTGGTTCCCAATAAGGGTTACGTGTTTGTGAGGACCATCAAGTGTCTGCTGGGGGGTGAGGCAGCCTCTGTCTGGCTCCCCCGAGACCATGCTCACTCTCAGGGACATGTTATGCACTAAGCAGGAGTACTGGTTCAAATAAAGCATGGTGGTTCCAGTAACTCTGACTGGGAAGGCAAAACTGATTAATTACAAGGATCCTATTGGATAAAGCAGACCCACAGCTGGACTTAGTCTGCTCTGTGCCTCCAAGGTTGGATATGGGAAAGAGACCTTATTGGCATAAGCAGGAGTTTTTAGGTGCTCAGGAATTAGGATTTGCTCCAGTGGGAAGGATCGGAGGGTGATGATGAGGGGCCTGGAGCATCTCTTTTGTGAGATACCTCAAGGGCTGGCAGGACACAGCCACATCACCCACAGGACATTCACCATCCCTTGCCACCACTGTCCCATCTTGTTTATTTAGAGGCCTGGAGCGTCTCTCTGGTGAGGAAAGGCTGAGGGACTTGGTGCTTTTTAGACTGTAGAAAAGAACTCTGAGGGGGGATCTAATCAACACCTGTAGATACTTGAAGGGTGGGTGTCAGGAGGATGGGGCCAGGCTTTTTTTAGTGATGCCTAGTGACAGGAAAGAGAAAACTGGCACAAACTTGAACATGGGAAGTTCCATCTAAACATGAGGAGGAACTTCTTTCCTGTGAGGGTGGCAGAGCCTTGGAAGAGGCTGCCCAGGGAGGGGTTGGAGTCTCTTCTCTGGAGACATTCACACCCCACGTGGGCATATTTCTGTGGGACCTGCTCTGGCAGGGGTTTGGAGGAGATGATCTCCAGAGGTCCCTTCCAACCCCTTACCATTCTGTGAGTGCAGCCGTACTGCGTGCCCACGCTTGTCCACCTCACCAGAGCGCCTTCCCACAGACGGTACAGCCATGTCTTAGAGCAGCAGCACCGATCAGTCATGCCCCTTCTTCTGCCTTGGTCTCACTCTGACTCTTGCTATAACTGTTTCCATGAGGCCAGTGAAGTCTGAACTCTAGAATAAACCACACTGAGGAGTGAGCTGTGCCTGTCAGTTCATAACCAAAAGTTTCTCTTTCTAATATGGACCGGTTGGAACAACAACCTATAGATATGGGTACACATTTTTGCAGTGGTACCTAAACAGCCCCAGGGATCTGGATTTTGAAGCCAGCAAGCTACCATCAGCTGGCACGTTTTAGTAATTAGTCGTTAGAAGAGCAGGGTTAAAGGGTAAGCGAGGTGATGGAAATTCACATGCTTTGGTGAGACAGGCCTGAAGTAGGTGTTGGTTGACACATGTAGAACAAAGAAAACTCTCCCTAATCTTAGTAAAACAGTGTTCTTCCTTAGCTGTGCGTTCAGTCTGGACGCTTTGGCGTGCAAGTGCTTCGTTTATCAACTGTGTTGTTTCTGCTTCCTGAGGCTGGGTGGTTTCGGTTGGACACGCTGATGATAGGAAAAGCTTGAAACAGAATGCCTTAATCTCTTGTTGTTCCACTGACTGGACCTTTCTCTGCAGTTATCCATCTCCCACAGCTTATGAGGTGATGAAAGAGGTGACTCCTCTGGCTGGGTCACCAACTCAGGCTGCAGTTTTATTGTAGACAATTAGTGAGGTTTGAATTTTCTTTGGACAGAACTGCATTGCTACTCACGAGTCCAACGGCATTGACATCATCACAGCGTTAATTCTCAATGACATCAACCCTTTGGGGAAGAAGAGGATGGACCTTGTGTTGGAACTGAAGGCAAGTGGCTCTTTTGCGTGTTCCATGCTAACAGTAAGGTGAAACATAATTTTACTGCTGAAACTGCGTGGGTGGTTATTATATCCCAATATTCAGTAGTGCCAAAAAATGACATGCATCAGCGAGCTGGAGGCAATGCCCAAGGAGGGTTTGTCACAGGTATTTCATCATTTAAATGATGATGTGGAGCCACCACGTTTTGGATGGAGGGGGGTTGCAGGCAGTCAAGATACGCTGAGGAATCCTAAAATCATTTCCTGTTAAAAATTTAACGCAGGTGAAAACTTTTCTGGTGTTGGTGAGCACTTTAACATGTACAGTGGAAGGAAAATTTCTCAGGCTTCATCCAGTTTCCCGATACCTTCTTGCTATTTGTTGAATCAGTTGATGTTTAATCGTCAAGAATTTCGGTGCTGAAATAATTAGCCCTGGTGCTGGTGTCAGGAGGGTCTCAGCAGGTTGTCTCTGAGCAATAGCCATCACAGAGCACTCCTGCTTTGGCGTGTGTTTGGGAAATATTTCCCTTCTGACTTACTGTCCTGTCCTATAATGCAATGTCTACTTGCTTTCCGTTGCCGACTCACACCATTATTATGGGTAATGTGGGCTTTTTATTATTCTAAATAAAAAATGCTTTTAGTCTCAGTTAGCATTATGCTTCGAAAATTAAATACTTTTATTGGTTTTTATTGTCAGCCGTGATGGATTTTAATCTTAATTGTTCGTATTAAAGTAGTCTGGTGCCTTGTGGTAGGTGCCCATTTCCTCCCTCTGTTTCTTGGCACGAGGAGGTTGCAGAGCAATTCTCAGTTGAAAGCAGTGGAGCATGTCTGTGTCTTCGGCCTTGGCTGTCCTTTGATTTAATCCACAGCACTGGGGAGTTGAGAGCTTGTAGTGATGCTGCAGTATCTTTAAACAAAGTAACCCAAGGTTCTGAAACCTCAGTGGTTTAGAAATCTCAGCTTTAACTAGGGTTAATTGGGTGGCCCCAAATGAGAAGGGTTTGGGAAATAAACGGGTAAGTTAAGTTGTGCATCTCAGTAATCAGAGGGGAGTGCTTGGGATGGTGAAGGTGTAGGAGTCCTGCTGGGACTGGGAGGCTCTGCCTTGCCCACACTTCATATTTGTAGAAATGAGGTATCTCAGGTGGTACTGGGCAGCAGGGACAGCTCAAGCTGGATACCCTCAGCTTTTTGGTTCCTGGTAGTGACGGGTGTTGTTCTCTCCCCTCTTCAGAACAATGCTTCCAAACTGCTCTTGGCAATCATGGAGAGCAGGCACGACAGTGAGAATGCGGAGAGGATCCTCTACAACATGAGGCCCAAAGAGCTGGTGAGTCCCCACATCACTCCAAAACTTCAGGCCAGGTACAGCGGCACTGGGGAGACTGGGGTGGCTGTGTCCAAGAGCTCCATGCACGAATCACTGGCAACTGGAAGACCTTTCAATGGTCTGGTTGAACGAGTGCAATATCCACAGGTCCACCTAGTTCCCAGGCAGCCACCGTCTCCTGAATCCATGTGTAGAAGTTATTTGCTTAACAGACGGAGAGAGACAACAATTTCTGGTCACCTAAGAGCTGCTCAGTAGACTGTAGCAGGCTTGTTGGCTGGTTAATATATTAACTGCTGAAAACACAAACAAGAGATTCAAAGTACAGCTGAAACACCGTCTGCTTGTCTGGGTGCATGTCGCTACGGTGGGGACCAGCTGTCAGAACACCATGGGGGTGACCTGTGATATATTACCTAGAGAGGAATGTGAGGTTGTTTCATGTGTCAATGAGCTGGGCTAAAGGGGCTGAGCTCAGGTCTCCTGCTTTATCCTGGGTGTCAAGAAGCCCATTGACCTTCTCTTGAATGTATGTGCTCAGCTCCCTCTCGCCTCTGTAAGTGTCAAGTGTGTACTGGCCTTCAACCCCCTGCCTGTCTCCCTTTTTGTAGGTGGAAGTGATAAAGAAGGCTTATCTGCAGGGAGAAGTAGAATTTGAGGATGGAGAGAACGGGGAAGATCTTGCAGCATCTCCAAGGAACGTGGGACACAACATTTATATCTTGGCTCATCAGGTAGAATTTCACCTACAGCTTTTGTAGCACCCAAGTGTCACGAGGTGGGAATAGCAAGAGAATACGTCCCTGAAATTGTTTTAATTGCTCATCTCTGAGAGAAACTCACTGCACGTTCTGTTTTCATCAGAGCAAATCCCAACCCTTAAAGAACCAGAAAAGCAAAATCTATAGCATTTGAAATTTTTTGGAGTTTTCTTTTATAATGGGAAGTAGGCAGGCTCTCGACCAAGTTTCTGAAGATGTGACCAAGTTCTTGGCAGTACCGGGGAGTGATGTATTGTTTTTCAGCTGTATCAAAGGTTACTTTGTGCTCCTGAGGAAATTCTGCTCACAGATCAATTAAACTGAGAGCAGGAATCCCACTCTGCTTTTGTGGTTCTTGCCTCATTCTCTCTGTGGTGGAGCTGGTCAGGTTCCTTGTGTTGATAGTGTGGGGTTTGAAAGGCAAAAGACCAAGAGGGGGAAAAATAATAATCTATAAATCTACTTAATATATATTGATGCTACATATATCACTCCATTAGAGACTTCTTGTTCCTTTAGCATCCAAGACTATGCTGTAAGATGAATTTAGGGCATCCAGAAGCACTTTTGGAGCAGTGCTCGGTGCATTTGCTTTTCAACTGATGCAGATTTTCTCTCCTCTCCTCTCTTCTCCCTGCCTCGATGCTTGTGTGAGGAGCACACCTTTGGAGCTGCGTGGGTGGAGAAGGACAGACCGAGTGTGAATGTTCAAAAAGTTGCCCAAGTCAGGGGAAGGGTGGGAGAGGATGGGTATAAGGACTACAACATGGATATTAAAAAAAACCAACAAACATATTTGAATCCTTCTGACTTGCTCCCAGAATAGAGCTGCAGGGTGTCTGGTTGGAAAAGAACAAGCCTCCTGTCAACTTTGCCCTTTCTTAGCAGCTGACTGTGTACTCTTTCCCTTTTTTTATATGCCAAAAATCAGAAATTTAATATCATAGAGAGACATCTGGTGTCTCCCACTCCCTTTGCATTCCTTTATTTTAGTTGGCTCGTCACAACAAAGAGCTGCAGAACATGCTGAAGCCGGGAGGTCAGATCGAGGGGGACGAGGCTCTGGAGTTTTACGCCAAGCACACGGCACAGATTGAGGTACGGGGAAAACCGGTGGCTGCCGGGAGGTGTCTGGGGGGGCGGTGGGATCTTCTGCTGCAGAAGGAGCCGCTCGGAAGAGAATTAAACAAGTTACTTCATACCTGATGCTTTGAGTGAACTGAGTTACCTGTGTGTGGACTGTCATCTTTGACATTAGGGTATAGATATATGTACTTCTTTTTTAATTTTATTTTATTTTTTGACAGCCGCTGGGAGGGGGGGAGCTATTTTTGAGCTGTCGTGTGTGGGCTTTAAGATGGAGCTGAGCAGAGCTCTGTTGGCAGGAGGAAGTGTAACTTCGCTTCTGTCGCATTTTGGCCGGTGCTATTGCTGAATCCAGAAAGTTAGTGATAGCTCTTGCCATTCTTCCTGTGGGGAAATGACAATTTGGCCTGATGCACATAAAACCCGAAGGTGGTTTTTGAAAGTAAAACACACAAGTAATGGAGAGGTCACAAAACTCTAATAAGTGATAAAAATACAGACATTGCTCCTCGTACTGGGCTGTGCGATGTAGAACTAAAATTGGCTGAGGTTCTTGAGTTGGGTGACCAGATCGCTCTGAAGTTCAACTCAGCTTTGGTGCAAGATTTGCTGCAAACCCCAGTTAAGATCTGTCTTGCTGGGATAAGACCACAGCATAGAAGTTATCAGTCTTGGAGCTAAACATAGGCCTGCTTTGAAAGGTAAATTAGATGAAGTCTCTATCAGGCTGCTGTTCTGTGGAAAGGTCTTCAAGTTGCTGTGTGTAGCTGGTTCGGAAGGTGGGGGGAGGAGAGCAAACAGCCCAAGAAATAAGTGTTTCCTAAGTAGGAAGAACTCCAACAAAGCTGCTGTTCAGATTGTCAGGTCGGACCGTACCATGGAGCAAATCGTCTTCCCCGTGCCCAGTATCTGCGAATTCCTCACCAAGGAGTCCAAGCTGCGGATCTACTACACCACGGAGAGGGATGAGCAAGGCAGCAAGATCAACGACTTCTTCATGAAATCCGAAGACCTCTTTAACGAGATGAACTGGCAGAAGAAATTGCGAGGTGGGTTGTTGCTGTTGCCCGGGTGGTTGCGGGGAGTGTTACCAGCAGAGCGCCGAGGTTGGGTGCTCAGAGTTTGGAACGCTGGCTCGGTGGCAGATGGTTCCCCGGGGTGGCAGCGACCTTGCTAAGTGTTTGAGAGAGTCTGCTCCTCTGCAGGATGGCAACAAGCTGTAATGAAGGCGAGCTTAAGGCAGGAGCAATGCGGACCCAGCGGGAGGGGGTCCAGGGGAAGGGCGGTAAGGAGGAACACAGGTCAGCTTTTTTTAAGATCCATCAGGAAGGAACAAAATTGTAGAGGCTTAGTTTAAGCTGAGAAGGCTTTTGGTGGCAGGGAGAGAGGTATTTAAGAACATCTTAAACATGCATTTTATTTCAATAATGGTAAAAGTAGAAATTTCCCTTCTTCTGGGCAAGGAATCATAGAATCATGCAGGTTGGAAAAGACCCTTGGGGTCGAGTCCAACCATCAGCCCTCCTCTACAAAGTCCTCCCCTACACCAGACACCCCAACATCCCATCTAAATGACTCTGAAACACATTCAGGGCTGGTGACTCAACTGCCTCCCTGTGCAGCTTATTCCAGGGTCTGACCATAGAATAGACTGGCAGATGGGCCAATTAAGTCCCTTCCAGCCCCGTAATGCTAAACTATCTGAAAGCAAGTATTTTCGTAGAATCATAGAATGGTTAGAGTTGGAAGGGACCTTAAGGATCATCAAGTTCCAACCCCCCTGCCCTGGGCAGGGACACCTCCCACCAGACCAGGTTGCTCAAAGACCCATCCAACCTGGTCTTAAACACTTCCAGGGATGGGGCAGCCACAGCTTCTTTGGGGCAACCTGTTCCAGTGCCTCACCACACTTGCAGGAAATAATTTCTTCCTAATATCTAATCTAATTCTCCCTTTTCCAATTTAAAGCCATTACCCCTTGTCCTGTCACTGCACTTCCTGACAAAGAGTCCCTCTCCAGCTTTCAAGCACTGCTTTTCCCTCTGAGATGTTCCCACTGGCAGCTAGGAAAACTTTTAAAATTGTATCTTAATTCACACAATGTCAGTTCTTCCCTCAGTAAACTTTCTAACTCATTTGTTTAAAATTATTTAAAAAATAAAATTGATTTCTTGCTTTGCCAAAGGAGAAGTGCTGCACACAAGGCTCAGCTTCCATGGGCAGTGATGAGTGGTTAGAAGTTACCAACAATGACCGCCTGAAATGCTGAGAGAGAAAGCAGTTATTTTCTGCTCAAGCCAACATCTGATACCACTGTTGTTCCCACACTTGAATGAGCTGAGCTCCAGTTATCAGCACGAGGGCACAAAGTGGTCCAGAATCTTCTCCTGGAGCAAACAGGAGAGTGGACTGAGTGCTCTCAGCCACCGAAACCTGCCCACAGCGCCAGGCAGCCCTCACCAGTGAGGTTAGCAAAGGTTCTCCCCCGGCAGAGACTTCGTTGGTCCTCAGTCACCATTGCACATCGTAGGAGAAAATCAGATTCATGGACTCCTTTTGGTTGGAAGAGACCTTGAAGATCATCACATCCAACCGCTAACCCACCACTGCCAAGTTACTAATTAGCTGAGAAGGAACTTCTTGGCCTTCCTGGTGGTGAAACTTGTTTTTTTAGAAAATGGGCTCTTTCCAGTGTGTTCCCAGAATGCGTACGTGCGGTCCCCACTAGAGCTGATGGTGTGTCACACGTTTGGTGACAAACTCAATAATGGCTTCTGGTTGTCGGGATCTTCGTGTATGTATGTGTTAATAGACCTTTTAACAGAGAAAAGCAATTGTAATAATTTGATTTAAAATTATCCAGGTCAGGTATAAGGCCACCTGAAACCTGATCAGCTCTGTTGAAATCTTTTTCGTGTGTGTGAATACTAACCAGAGTGGAGCTATTTCCACCCAAGAATGGATTAGTATTTCTGACAGCATCAAAATCCCCAGGAAGCTGATCTCTAAAATGAATTCGAAGAACCCTACAAGAATTTGTAGAGCATTTGACATCTTAAAGCTTCTGGGCAGCTTTGACTTTGACAGCGTCCGTCTACTTTTTTGTTTGAATTACTTTAATTGTCTTCCAGGCTATCTCTAGGTAAGCTGTGGTGATGTCCATAATTAACAGCAGACCACAAATTAATCAAGAATCCACCTGCAGAAGTGGAGAATATTTAAATTTTTTTTTTTTCTGGTCTTGTTTGGCCTCTGGGTGATACTTTAAATTTTTACCATGTTTTTTTCTCACGTCTTAAATGCAGGTTTGTGATTTCAGGCTGTGACGGGCTGGCAGGGCTCTCTGCTCTGCTCACGTGATACCACTTGTCATTTGTTCAAACCTGAGAAAGACTTGGGTTTTTTTTAAGAAGACCCATGTCCTTCCCCTTTCAGCTCGTGGTCCTGGCCCGTAAGCCTCCCAAGGTCCTAATTAACTCTTCAAAGGAGCCTGGCAGAACCAGGCAGGAGGCGCTGCAAAGGGCAGACGGGCTGTGCCCATCCCCGGAGGAAGGTTTAAAGTAAAACCTGGAACTTTATAACGACCCTTCGTATAACAATTTTATTTTATTTTATAAATATGAATGAATTCAGCCTGGTTACAAATCCTTCCAATTAAAAAGAAACTGAGAGCAGAAATAATGCCGAAATCAGCTTATCATCTCTTGGAAAGGCTGCTGCCTCGCGGTCGGGTGAGGCTGCCCACGTGCCTGGCTAATTAGGTGCAAGGAGGCTGGTATTCCTGGGTGCTGGGGGTGCCTTTGTGTAGCCCTTCCTTTTGCATTCGGCTCCTCAAGGCACTTGCTTTTCATGTGCGTTTCAGCTCAGAATAATGAGGCGTTACATCATTCTTTTAACCCCTTTTTGGGGGCCGAGGATGCCAGAAGGGGCGATTTGCTGGAGAGAGGTGGTGGCCACTGTGAGGCTCGGAATTGCTGCGTTCATTAACTTACTCCTCAGCCCCAGAGTTTGCGGTTTCATCTCTTCCTTAAATTTCACCATGAGCTGCTTTTCCTTTGCTCTCTGCTGGCTGGCTGTACATGCTGCCTCCTTCCAACTGCAAAAAGCATTTTAGCTCTTTCCCTGTGAGAGCATATTTTAATTGATTTGTTGTTGTTGTTGTTGCCCCTCTAGATGCCAGGAGTACACAATGTGCTGCACAATAGGCCCTCACGAGCTAAAATCAGGGGAGTTTTGCCGTGATGCAGAGGGAGTTACTGCAAGGCAGCTTCTTCGCTGTCCTTGTCAGCTTCTGGCCCACGACCACTTCAGAAAATGAATCTTTTTGCCTTCTGTGCCTCCCCGTTCTGGCTGCAGAGATTATTAAAACTGAAGTCTTTTTGAAAACATGAGGTTAAGAATTTAAGATGTGCCCACTTTGCTCTGTGCAGATGTGCCTGTGATCCTCGCCCACGGGGCAGAGGGGAGGCCAGCTGAGCTTCGCCCTGTTGTTATTCTGGGGCTATACTGGTCTATTACCAGCCTGAATTCAAGTTATCTTACAGGCTTGACACCTGGTGCTAAACATTTTAGCTTTCTTGCTGTCTGAGTACCGCTGTGTTTTGAGCCTTAATTGTCCACCTTGCACTGTCTTGGCTGGGTTGTTTTTCTGGCTTGCTGCAGCAGAAGAGAAGTTTGAAGGTGGGCAACATCCCTTGGGAGGGATGGGGCTGAACCTCACCAGTGCCAGTGTGTACAGATTTTCTTCCTCCTAATAGTTCTTCATGTGACTCCTGAGTACAAAGTAGGTTATTAGGGGAAACCTAAAGTCCTTGACCTCGGGCATTTCTGAGCTCATTCTCACGCTGACACTAAACCAATTCAAGTTTGAAAACACTTTCCTTTTTAACATGAGACCTTTGCCTTAAAACACTGTCTAGGAAACTGGAAGCACCCCAAAAATAAAGAGAAATTAAATAAGCTTCAGGATAAGCCATGACTCCTGCTGCTGTTGCTGCTGTGCTTTTTGGGAAAACTGACAGTAAACTGAGTTTTGGGGGAGATTTTTTTTCTATGGAACCCTTATTTTTTTTAAATGCTCCACTAAAAAGAATTATTTTCTCTTTTGCAGCTCAACCTTTCCTGTACTGGTGTGCTCGCAACATGTCCTTCTGGAGCAGTATTTCTTTTAACCTGGCTGTCCTTATGAACCTGCTTGTGGCATTTTTCTACCCATTCAAAGGAATTCGAGGAGGTACCAATATTTAACATTCATAACTATGTGAACAATTGGGGTGTAATGGGCCAAATTCTGTCCCCCACTTGTGTCTCTGCATCCCCATTTTCTTCATTAGTACAAAAATCAGCTTTTATGAGTTGCCTTGATTTAAATTGTGCTGTTCTCCGAGTTACTTTTTCTTGAGGCATATGTAAGGAAACTCTAGAGCCATGCTTTTTCCTAGGGGGAAAAATAATCAAAAGCAGACATCCACCTTTAATTACTTGACTGCTCTACTTTGTTTTAAAGTTCTGTAATTAAGTATTGAGCTAAAAATATGAGAAATGTTAATTCCTTGTTTTCCTTGAGCTTGCATTATGTTAATGCCATTTTCGATCAAACTTTGGATGGTGCAGACCTCCAGGAGGCTCCTGACTGCTGGGACTGGGGAGTGTGAGATGACCCTGTGTTGGCAGGCGAGGCATAAGGGAGCGAAGTGACCTGCTTTGTGCCACTAGAAATCACAGATACGGGGTCAGAAGGGACCTCTGGAGATCATTCAGTCCAACCACCTGCCAAGAGCAGGGTCACCTAGAGCAGGTTGCACAGGAATGTGTCCAGGTGGAGTTGGAATGTCTCCAGAGACAGAAACTCCACCACCTCTCTGGGCAGCCTCTGCCAGGGCTCTGCCACCCTTACAGGGAAGAAGTTCCTCCTCATGTTTAGATGGAACTTTCTATGTTCAAGTTTGCACCCATTTCACAGAATCACAGAATTCTGGTTGCAAAGGACCTCTGAGATCAACAAGTCCAAACATACACAAAACCACAACCCACAGCCTGCAATCTCAGGCACTAGAACATGCCCTGAAGTGCCACATCTACATGTGTCTTCAGTCCCTCCAGGGATGGTGATCAGCCCCCTCCCTGGGCAGGCCGTCCCAGTGTCTGACCACTCTGTCAGTAAAGCAGTTCTTCCTGATTTCCAGACTAAACCTCCCCTGCCCCAACTTGAGACCATTCCCTCTGCTCCTGCCATTATTCCCTTGGCAGAAGAGGCCACCACCCACTTTGCTACAACCTCCGCTCAGGTAGTTGTAGAGGGCAATGAGGTCTCCTCTCAGCCTCCTCTTTTCCAAACTAAACGTGCTGAGTTCCCTCAGTCTCTCCTCATATGACTTGTTCTCTAGACCCCTCACTACCTCAGTAGCTCTCCTCTGGACATGCTCCAGCACTTCAATGTCCTTCTTTCCTCTTGTCCTGTCACTGGGCATCACTGAAAAAAGACTGGCCCCATCTTGCTGACACCCACTCCTTCAGTATTTACAGGTGTTGATCAGATCCCCCTCAGCCTTCCCTTCTCCAGACTAAAAGCCCCAAGTCCCTCAGCCTTTCCTCATCAGAGAGGCACTCCAGGACCATAACCATCTTTGTGTTCCTCTGTTATACCTTCTCCAGTGGTTCCCTGTCCTTTTTGAACTGGGGAACCTGCCACTGGACACAGTGGTCCAGATGGGGCCTCACTAGAGTCCAGAGTCTCTTGCCCATGTGAGTCCTTAGAGCTGAGGTGCCCCTGGGTAGCGAGGAGTATCATCCCTGGCTTGGGGACAACCTGCTGCTCCACATTTCTGTGCCATCAGTGGGTAAAGCTGGGCTTGCTATCACTTCTGACATAATCTATGGGTTAATGTGTGCAGTTCATGCAGGATTGCACAATCTTGCTGTAATAGGTCTTAAGGAAGTTGCTTTTGATCCAAGCAGTGGGTTTGTGTGACGGTGGTGGTTCTTAAAGCCAACACAGTAAATACTCCTGCTGGAGTCCTGATGAGATCCAGCTGCTTGCCTTTGATCCAGCCTCTCCTGAGAGATGCACCCCAGGGCAGGTCAAGGGGTGGTTTCACGTCAGCAAGCATCAGGAAATCTGGAGAAATACTCTTGTGAGCGCTCTATCGCGTTTGTCTCTTGCAAAACTGGTGAAAGGAAATGCCTCGGTAGGAGATTTTGCCACATCTGTGTCAGCTGGAGGAACCCAGCAGTAAAGACCTCATCCTAGAGAAGATGATTCATGTCCAGGCCTTCCCTTCCCTTTCTCTGGCCGCTGTACCTCCACATCACGCCCTGTGACAGCAGACCATGGGGCTACCCAGGTGGCGTTCTGGCCAGCAGGCAGTTGAAAGGTTTGAACAAGCACAAAGAGCAACTGAACTTTCTGACCCTGCTTTCAAAGATCACAAGTCAAAATTTCAAAGTCTGTGCTTACTGCTGCTAGGAAAGCTGGTAATTGAACGAGTTCATGGAAATTACAAGTTGCAAGACAGGGGGGAGAGCACTTGGCATTTTGAAGATGCCCTACCCTACATATTTGAAATACTTTATCAGGTAACAGTTTGATAAAATCTCTGCCTCCTCTAGATACAATCAAAAATTAAAATTAAGTAAATACATGTGTGTTTTATATTTAGCTTTGTAAGAAAGCACTCAGACCATTTGGGGGAAGTTGTCAGTGTCCTGAGTGGCTCAGACACAGTGAACGGAGCAGCTGATCCGCATCTGACCATAGCAGAAGCTGTAAAACTTCTGACCTGAGGAGCAGAGATAAAACCAGACTCCTGGAATTTGGTGGTGGAATGGTGAGAATTCTGGAGACGGGAGACCTTCCTACTGCGTCCTCTCAGTTAGGTGCTCCTCCTGCCACCAGACATGGAAGGGAACCCAATGATCTGACATTAGGTTGGATGCATTCAGTTGATGTGGGTGACCACTGGCTTGCTGAGGTTCATTTGCTCAGGGCAAGGACACTGCTCCCTGCTTGTTCCCAGTCTCTCTGTGTCCCTGGGAAGGAAAGATGGGCTGAGCCCTCAGCCCTCCTCTTTGCTGTGAGTCCTGGCCTGTGCTTGGTCCTATAAAGGTCTTTGTACGTCCTGGCATCACGCTCCTCCTACTGATGTGGTACTTGACCTCTCCAGGCTGTGGGTGAGGCAACAGATGAGGACTTCATCAACTCTAGTTATGTTTTCAGGCCTGCTGGGAACCACTGAAACTTGTGAAAGCAAATATATTCATGCGCTGTGGCTGGCTCTGTCACAGCTGGGATGTTCAGACTCCTGTAGAGGTACAGGATCTGCCTCCTGTGGCAATTCCTGAGTCATTCCTTACAAGAGCTTCTGCAGGGTTTTTTTTTTCCCTCTCTCCTTTCTCTGTGTTGTTCATGGATCCCACTTGGGTGACTGTTTCAGGCTCTGCTCCTTCTGCCACTTGACAGCCCGAGCAGCGGTGGTGGCGCTGCGCTGAGATCCCCAGCTCCCTTCAGACAGCAGAAACATCTGTTCAACTTTACGCTTATTAAGTTTTAATTTCCATCCATCCTCCACTGTCTTTATTAATCCACAGTGATTTGTGAAAAAAATTAAAGAGCTGCTCGTGGTAGTCAGATGAGAGTAATTTTTCCGAAGCCTTCTGAAGTTGGGCGGGAGGAGGAGTAAGCCCTCGGTGAATATTCTGCCAATAAGACCCAGCAGTCCTGAGTGTGGAATTGCAGAAGGGCTGTGGAGTGCTATGAAATTTGGGGGGGGGAATCTTGCCTTTTTGCCTGTTGAAGAACCAGCTGCTTGAAGAAAAATGTCTTTTTTTTTTAATGTCAGTTTTAAGAAAACGATGTCTCTTATATTCTGCATAAACCCAGGGTAAATGGTATTTTTGGCCAAGTATTTATTTTTTTTATGGCTCTTTCAGAGAAGTGTATTTTTAGCGAGACGGGCTCGATGTTATGTAAGCAGACAGTCCCATGGGACAGTCTAAATAGAACCAGAAATAGCAAGAGATGACAAAAAACGGTACAAGGTTTTTTGACCAAAGGCCTAATTGGAGTATCTGCTGTGAACCTGGACCTGGAGGAGCATCTTATCTGTCTTCACCTTCCTATTCATTGCTCCTACAGAATGCAGGAGCAAAATCCCTCTCCTCAGCGTTCAAGGGGTCTAAGTAATGAACATGAAAGTGAAGAATCCTATAATACTGGTGCTTATCATTTACATAATGCCTTAGTAACAAGTTTGTAATTAAAATCTGCTGAAGGCATTGGGCTCAGATGTTCCACTTCCCGCTTTGAACTCAGTAGTATCTGAACACGAGGCTTAATGATGTTCCAACAGAGATAAGATAAAAATGGCATTTATTTGGTTATTTTGGTTCTGTTTGGTTATAGAAAGCATTGAAACAGGGTTTGTTTCTCCCTCTGTCGTCCTAGGAACACTGGAGCCCCACTTGTCAGGCCTGCTGTGGACAGCCATGCTGATATCTCTGGCCATCGTTATCGCTCTTCCCAAGCCCCATGGCATCCGAGCCTTGATCGCTTCTACGATATTGCGGCTAATATTCTCAGTCGGTTTGCAGCCTACTTTATTTCTTCTGGGTGCATTCAACGTGAGTACCAGCTGGGCTTTTTTGAAGTTCCCTTACATCTGATGTATAAGGGTTTCTTATATGCTCATGAAGATGTTGGGCAAAAATAGCTTGGGAGGCTGAAGTGGAACTGGTGAGAAGAGTTGATTCCCTCTTAGGGCAAGTGCCAGGTCCTGCCCTTAGGTCACACCAACCCCATGGATGCTCCTGGCTGGGGGCAGAGTGGCTGGAACTGCCTGGCAGAAAAGGCCCTGGGGGTGTTGGTGGACTGTGGGGTGACCATGAGCCAGCAGTGTGCCCCGGTGGCCAAGAAGGCCACCAGCATCCTGGCCTGGATCAGGAACAGCGTGGTGAATAGGACTTGGGAGGTGATCGTACCTTTCTACATGGCACTGGTGAGGCCTCACCTTGACTGCTGTCTCCAATTTTGGGCCCCTTCCCTTGAGAAAGACACTGAGGTGAGACAAGGTCAAGGGAGCTGGTGAGGGGTCTGGAGAGTAAGTCTTGTGAGGAGAGGCTGAGGGAGCTGGGGGTGTTCAGCCTGGAGGAAAGTAGGCTGAGGGGAGACCTTCTCGCTCTCTCCAACTCCCTGAAAGGAGGGTGCAGCTGGGGGGAGGTCGGTCTTTTCTCCCAAGTCACAGGCGATGGGACAAGAGGAAATGGCCTCAAGTTGCACAAGGGGAGGTTTGGATTGGAGATTAGGAGGAATTTTTACACGGGAAGGGTTATTAAGCCTTAGAATGGGCTGCCCAGGGAAGTGGTTGAGGCACCATCCCTGGAGGCATTTAAAAGATGGGTTGACGTAGTGCTCAATGATGTGCTTTAGTCATGTTTTAGGGATTTTTTTTATCAGAGTTAGGTTGATCTTTGGACTAGATCTGAAAAGTCCCTTCCAACCTAGACAATTCTATGATTCTGTCATTCTCTTTGCACTGGTTCTAACAGAAGGGCTTCACTGCTGTTCATTTAATCCTGGTTCTCCAGGCTGGAGATCTCTAAAGTCTTGCCCCCATCTAGAAACAGCCCCCACCCCAGCCAGACATGTAAAGTCTGTGACCCTAAAGTACTTGGTTACATGCTCAAACCCATCTCCCATTCAGTGACCCAACTGCAGTATTTTCGGGGTTCTGCAAGGTGCACTAAACCAATGCCTGCAGTCTACCTGCCAGCCAAAAGCCCACGCTTAAGCAGTTCTTCTGCAGTAACGTGTGGACTGAGCCTGTAAACTGAGCCACCAGAGAACTTGATTAATGCTCAAACCCAGATACTTGTGGTCTCTTGCGGCAAGCGAGCCAAGAGTGGTTCTCTCTGGCTGAGTCAGCAGGAACTGCGCAAAGATGCCTCTTCTCAGAGTCTTTGCCTTTTATTACTAAGTGCTCAGCTTTCACCTGCGTCATCTAATAGTGTTCCTTGTCTCCAAAATTCGTCACTGCCTGCCGTCTGCCACCGAGTCACAGCTGCCTTTGGGAGGGTGGTGGTTGTTGTTATTAGTAATTGTAGTGTTTAGCCGGTTCCAGGTAAGCTGGAGGCAATTTTCCTCTGGCACTGATGGCTGGTGCTCCACGGGAGGATCACTGGGTGCCTGGTCCCAGAGCGAATTGCTGAGGGAACCTGCAAAACTTGCTGATTCGCAAGCAATACCGGCTGTTTCTGGAAGCCTAAGAGTTCCTGGAGAGTTACTTGACTGCAAGAAGTGCCATCTTTAGAACAGGGTTGGGTGGTTTGTTAGGAAGTTTTACCTCTCACACCAGAGAGTGTTTTTACTTTCTTCTTTAAATCTGAGTCTTGATGCCCTCCAACAACAAACTGGAGATGAGAGTCCATGCACACAATGTATTGGATGTGCAGTTTTGGTTGTGGCTCCATCTCAACTGCAGGAAACCCAACAGAAACAGGTTTTGACTGATGTGTAAAACACTGTCCTGTAGCAGACAGACAGTCACTGATACCATCACGGACCTCATTTACTTCCAGCTTTGAAAAATTGCCCTTTTGTTTTTTTCCTGCAAACCACCTATGGTAACTTATGGTTGATCTTTCCTCAGGTTTGTAATAAAATCATTTTTCTGATGAGTTTTGTGGGTAACTGTGGAACCTTCACTCGAGGATACAAGGCAATGATCATGGACGTAGAGTTTCTCTATCACCTCCTGTACCTTCTGATTTGCGCTCTGGGCCTCTTCGTACATGAATTCTTTTATAGTTTGTTGGTAGGTATTTGCTTTGCCCTCAGAATGTTTGTGTGTGTGTGTGTGTGAAGTCCCATCTCGGGCATATCCAGGTGTGTCCTACACCACTAGCTCTCCGTTTTGGTACGGGGAAGCTCTTGTATGGGCACAGAGAACCACACACTGGGGATTTTGCTTGGGAGAAGTTATGGTAGGAGGCTACAGGGCATTTCTTCCTGATTTGTACAGACAAGCAGAGAATTATTTGTTCTCCTTCAGCGTATTATACAAGACATGGGTTTAAGGTTAAATTTAGATTAAATTGCTCATTTTGTATGAGTTGCAGCGGAGGTACTTAGCGTTTCCCTCTGTGTGTTGGTCCTTTTAGACTTTGAAGGTACAATTTTTCTAGGTTAGATGTACTGTTTGTGACCCTGCTCTGGCATCTGAGATAATGAACCAATTTAAACCTTGTGGCTCCAAGTTATGTCAATACCTGGTGAAGGTTTAAACCTTCGTAAGGTCAGATAAACTCTTACATCCAGGGGAAAAAAAAATCATTGATAAATCTAGCTGTAGAAACATTAGCTGAACAGTAGGGACTTTGGGAGTTTCCATGCTATGGGTAAGAGGCAGAGTCTTTAAGGTGGTTTATTCAAAGAAGCTGTGGCTGCCCCATTTCTGGAGGGGTTCAAGGCCAGGCTGGATGGGGCTTGGAGCAGCCTGGTCTGGTGGGAGGTGTTCCTGCCCAGGGCAGGAGGTGGTACTGGATGGGTTTTAAGGTCCCTCCCACACCAAACCATTTTATAATTCTGTGATTCTAACTATGAGACACTGTCCATGCTTCTGGAGCAGCTGGTTAACTCTGGGTTGTCTTCTCGGCTGTAGCCAGACTCCAGACCTTGCACAACTGACAGAGATGCCTGGCATCCCTCTGTTTTCTATTTGGGGTGTAATTCATCGTGCACAGCACAATACTTCTAAGAATAAGCACTGAAGGAGTAGATCTAGTGTTGGTGGAGAGAATGTGTCACTGTTAAAGCAAACCTTAAATCCCATTCAGAATGCTCTATTTTTGTCCCGTTGCTTGCTGCATCCTCTGGTGACCCAGTTCGTTATTTTCTGTGTTCGTGTAGGCCCGATTTCACCAATACCTGCCCCCTCACCATCAGCCCGCGTAGCCAGCACTGCCTGGGCTCTGCTGGTGAACCGTCTGAGACCCAGAGGGGGGAGAAATGAAGGAAACATCTGTCATTTCAACAAATAATTTGGGCAAAAGAATACTGCTCATTTAATTATCTGCTCAATAAACTTAGACTTTAAGGAAATTGTCTCCAAGTGCGTGGCACTGGGCTATAACAGTGGGGGTGAGAGAACCCATCTTCCTCGCCTCCTGCTTTCTTTTTCTTTGCCAATATGTTAAATTTCAGATAACTACAAACAAGAAAAAAATAATAATTGCTCTTAAAAACATTGGATTGGTGATGTTAATGTGCAGCCCCATGGTATGCCAACACGTAGCATGCTACCAGTGGTGTTGGTGCTGCATGTGAACTAGAGCTTTTGCTTTTTGTTTGCTGTCCTCAGCTCTTTGACTTGGTGTACCGGGAGGAGACTTTGCTCAATGTCATCAAGAGCGTCACTCGCAACGGGCGTTCCATCATCCTGACTGCTGTTCTCGCCCTCATCTTGGTCTACCTGTTCTCCATAGTGGGCTACCTCTTCTTCAAAGATGACTTCATCCTGGAAGTTGACAAGCTCCCCAATGAGACATTATTGCCAGGTTGGTGCCAGTGACTCATTTTGATGGTTTGTGTTGAAGATGGGAATGGGCTTTTGTTCCGCAGGACGTGCTGAGTGCTTCCACCTCTTGTAAGACATAGTGATTTGCCTCACCAGTTTGACAATTTCTTCCATAGAAGCATAAAATCATAGAATGGTTAGGGTTGGAAGGGACCTTAAAGATCATGGAGTGTCAACCCCTCTGCCCTGGGCAGGGACACCTCCCACCAGACCAGGTTGCTCCAAGCCCCATCCAGCCTGGCCTTGAACCCCTCCGGGGATGGGGCAGCCACAGCTTCTCTGGGCAACCTGGGCCAGAGGCCACCACCCTCACAGGAAAGAATTTCTTTCTAGTATCTAATCTAAATCTCCTCCTTCCAGTTTAAAGCTGTTACACCTTGTCCTGTCACTGCACTCCCTGACAAAGAGTCCCTCCCCAGCTCTCCTGTAGCT
The DNA here is from genome assembly GCA_013400555.1 of Jacana jacana. Lineage (NCBI taxonomy): Eukaryota > Metazoa > Chordata > Aves > Charadriiformes > Jacanidae > Jacana > Jacana jacana. The sequence continues at coordinate 410,713 of VZTM01017309.1, read as the reverse complement.
CCTTCAGATACTGGAAGGCTGCTCTAAGGTCTCCCTGGAGCTTTCTCTTCTCCAGTCTGAACAATCCCAGCTCCCTCAGCCTGTCTTCATAGGATTTCTTATAAAGGACATTGTTTAAAAAGAAAATAAAATCTTTAAGAACCTGAAGTGAGTGGAGCAAGCGGGTACCCCGGTATTTTTATGAAATGAGTGGGGAGGAGGAACCCCTGGAAATAGTGCTTGGGCTCTTCTCCACACGGCTGAGAGCTCTCCCCTCAGTGTTTGCTAAAACAGTTGAGATTATCTCGTTCAGCTCTACCTACTCCCTCCCCCAGTTTAATGACAAGCAGACTTTAGGGAGGCCATCATGAGGTCTCTGCACTGGGAGAGGTCAGTTTGCCAGATATTCAACACTCATGTTGGCTTTTAATGGTGAGGTTTGCTTTCAACATAACAAAAATTAATACTTTATCTGAAATAACAGACTGAATACAAACGATGGGCATCAAAGAGATGCTCCTGTGAAGCAGAGGTTTATCTCCTTTTAACACTGGTTTGCTCCTAGTTTTTACAGTGTATTAACCTCCCTCAAACACTTGCTGCAGTAAATTCTGTGGCAGAGCTCTCTGCGCTGACCCTTAGGTTGCTTACTGCAAGTTAAAATTTGGTTGAGCTATTTTTTGTCCCCTCTACCCTGCAGCATCAAGCAAGGAACTCAGTAGGTGGGAAGCACAGAAATTGTTAGGGGAGAGGTTGGGGTTTTGCCTTGTTTGTTTTTTTTTTTTCTCCTCTGACTCTTGAGCTATTCAGACAAGTATTATTTGAGGTTCCTACTATTTATAGGGTTTTTTTATACTTTTACTGCCAGCCCTGTGAGGGACCCAAACCCCCCTGACTCTATTATTTCACGTTGCTGTGAGGCTGGAGAAATGGCAAAGATGCCTCACTATGTGGCAGTAGGTTTGTTTTGAGACTCTCAAGGCATTGAAAGGCAAGTTTGCAAGGCTCCTTGAAAATATACTGCGTACTGGAACTTAGTGTTTTTGGAACAATTTCCATTACTCCCTCAGCTTTGGAGCGGATGTCAAATAAATGTACAACTTTGGGCTTCAGTTCCTAGAAACAATAAGAATTTTGTGTTTGAATTTAGGATCACTGACTGTGTAAATCAAAGTACTGTGTCTTTCTGAAGTCCAGGATACATATAAGAGTCTAAACCTCCCTAGTAGTTGCACACTGAATGCGATACATTAATATCTGAGAAGTAACCTTACAAGAGGTTTAACTACACGTTTGACTCCTCGCCTTCTGTTTTCAGACCGCAGGGAGCCGGGTGAGACCATGACTGGAGAGTTTCTCTATTCAGATGTATGCAAAGCAGGGAGCAGCGACAACTGTTCTTCAATCATTCCTTCAGACCGTAAGTGTCTGCACTTGGGTTCGTATCTCTCACACGCGGTTTTCCTACCTTTTCTAGTTAAAAAAGAAAGTTAAGGTGCTTTTTCTATCTAGCACCTCAAATGAAAAAAATAAAGATAATTTCTTTTAAAATCTTAAGTAATAAATTTTGGAACAGAGCTATCTGGAGACTAACTTGCAAATGGGCAGACTTAGGCCAACAGGGTAGGTGACGTTTGTTATGTGGAGTGATTAAACTAGAGAAGCCCAGAACTAAACCATACTTGGATAAAACAATCATATTATTTACTTTTCCACTTTATCAGTTTGAGAAGGAAGTGATGCAGTTATGCCTCTTTGCAAAGTTTATTATTTTGAAACATGAGGCCATTTAATGTGATCTCAGAGGGTAATACACTGTGAAATATGGAGTGGAACATGGTTTATTGTCAGCTTTATTCTGTCCAGCTAACTAAGGAAACTTTAATATGATGGCAGGAAGTACTCAATGGATTAAGTAGACAGGGTAGGTTTGGGGGGTTTGGAGATCGAAGAAGTGGATGCAAGATATTACTTGTAGCAGAATCGCCAGCCTCGGATTGGGGTATTGAAATATTTCAGTTTTATTTGCTAGAAAATGTAATTTACTTCTCAGAGATTTACAGTGCTGGCTGCGAGAGCCAGACAAAGCATCGCTGCTGCTCGTACAAGTGCAGCTCTGATGGGGCAAATCTTTTAAAGGTCAATAATGGCCACGAGCCCATGTGCTCACAAGAGGAGATAGCTCTGTTTTCCTCAAGTGTCCTCTTTGATAAGCAAAGGTTCAACGTTGATACGAGAAAAGCTGCTTTATTCAGCTGGAGCAGGAGTGTGCCGCTTCGTCTTCATACACTCTGGCTGCTCAAAGGAGAACTCCAGAGATGGTTTTACATCCTAAATAATCAACCCGGTGCCAGGGTCTTGTGTGACAGGGGATATTAGCAATGCCCAAGTTTTTGGCCATTCCTCTGCCATCTTGGGTTTTGGATATTTCTGGATTGCACAGAGATTTGAGCCTTTCTCTGGGAAAGTGGGACCTGCTCATGAGCGTTTTCGTGATGAAATGAAAGTCATGGGTACAGGGAGAGCAGATGAGATTAGGTAATTAATTCTAGCAGTTCTGCAACTGAAACCGTGAAGTTGAAGGCTTCAGCCAAATGAAGAAAGGGTCAAAAAAAGTGTGTTGCTTTTTTAGTAAAACGCCGTTTCCATAAGCAGTGATATTTTAGCCATTTGAAAAATACAAGTCGAAGTTGCCATTTTGAGTGCAGCCCAAAGGCTGTGCAATCTGTTAGGCACCAGGGGAGAGTGAAAGAGGCAACACTTTGTCCTCTGAGCTGTCAAAAAGCTCTGATTCTGTATAAACAGGCATCTGGTGATCTGAGCTGTGCCTGCTAACAGAAATGGAAAGAGAGATTTAACCGAGTCAAAGACAGCAGCTCAAGCACAAAAGAAAACTCTGCTGGTGGGGAGAGGAGGGCAGGGCAGGGGGGAGCCAGGGCAGGGACCTGCTCCCATGGTCATAGACTCATGGAATTGTCCAGGTTGGAAGAGACCCTTCAGATCATCAAGTCCCATCCCTGGAGTGGTTCAAGGCCAAGCTGGATGGGGTTTTGAGTAACCTGGTCTGGTGGAAGGCTGGGGGTTGCAACTGGATGATCGTTAAGGTCCTTTCCAACTCTAACCGTTCCATGATTCTATTCCATGATTGGAAGTCAGACTATCAATAATGACAAAAACCATCACTAACCCGTGTCCCTCAGCACCACATCTCCTTGTCTTTTAAATCTCTCCAGGGATGGTGACTCCACCACCCTCCTGGCAGCCTCTTCCTGTGTTTGACAACCCTTTCAGTGTAGAAATGTTTCCTCATATCCATTCTAAACCTCCACTGCTACAACTGGTCAGCTCTTTGCAAGAGCTTAGGAGGTTCATAGCACTGGCTGGAAATCTGGCAGTTATGCACAGGGGAGAGAGAAATGGAGAGAATGATTTAAAACTGATCTTCTCGCCTTTGAAAACGTGTCTTTGCTTGCTGTGTTGAGCAGAACTGATCACTGAAGAAATGGAGGAAGAGAATAAAGAGCATACGTGCGAGACGTTACTGATGTGCATTGTTACTGTACTGAGTCACGGGCTCAGGAGTGGGGGTGGAGTAGGTGATGTGCTCAGGAAACCATCCAAAGAGGTACGTTATCACTGACTGGGGGCGGGAAAGCGATAACCATGTCGGGCTGGGGAGCCAGTTCTGCTGGGGAAAATGTGTATGTGCTCCCTTTCAACAGATGCAGGATCCAGCACGAGGAGGGACCGCACTTTCTCTCTCTCTGTAATACAGTTAAATCTCTGTAGGATCAATTAAGCAACAACCAGCTCAAGCAAGCTTCTACCTCTCCTTTTTTTAGTTTTTTTTTATCTTGAGGGCTGTTCAGAATGGGGCCTGGAAGAACAGAGATGGGGTAGCTGACAATCTGTGCTTTGGGAGTTCAGAATCTGGAGAAATAAGAACAAGCTAGTGAAAGAGTAAGGTGAGGTAGCAGAATAAAAATAGCTGATCCTGTGCTCATGGCAGGGGTTTCTCCTTTTCCGAGCATCCCTTGGGAGGAAGGGTTAAGTGTGTAAAACAGGGAATGGATGGGAGGACAGGGACTAAGATGGGTTGAAACTGGGACTGTGGGAAGGAAGGATGTTGCTTGGAGGCACCATCTGAGAGCAAGGACCAGTCAAGGCAGCAGGAATTTTTGGTAGTACCCACAGCTGCCCCTATTGCTGCTGCTTTAGCTCTTTGTGCCCATCCGAGTCCCAGGTTGTTGTTCCCCAGAACCACCTTAAGGGGGGAAGGAGCAGCCTTGGTCAGAGTGAATGCTCTTCTGTACTGTCTGCAATTTCCAAGTGATTTCTAATCTTTAGCCTTCTTTTCAGCTTACAATGGTTTAAAAGTTACATAATTCCTAATGAAAGTTTGGCACCCAGCTGGCAGGATGATTCTGAAAATGGGAATATTTGGGTACTCGGGCCTCCAACAAATAGGCACTGGGTACCAGCAAGTCGAACTTTAATGTCTGCATAGGTGGTTGTTAGCAGAAATGAAATGAATAGTGTTAAGTTCCAGTAAAAGACTTAAAGGTCAACACTGATTCTATATTGATAAATCAACAGATTACTAGAAGGCTAACATTTGGATGAGCTTGCAGAGTGAGGAGAGGAGAGAACAGATTTCAGTGTGAGAGAGGACAGAGTGGCACACAGCGAGCAGAAGGAGCAGCTCTGTAGAGATCACACACTGGTCGCTGAGTAATTTGGCTGGTCTTTCAGTAATCTTGCATTTTAGTTTCACTTAATGTTTGGGGGTTTAAGTTTATCGCCAGAGAGCATCAGAAATGGAGAGTCTGAAGGGAGGGGCTGTGGGGCACCGTACTCTGCTGCTGAACTGGTAAGGGTTAGATGTGCATGCATTTGGGTTGTTAATTATTAAAATATCTGTCTTGCAGGAACCTCTCTTTGCTGCTAGAGTGATATATGACCTGTTGTTCTTCTTCATGGTCATCATTATTGTCCTTAACCTGATTTTTGGGGTGATCATTGACACTTTTGCTGACTTAAGGAGTGAAAAGCAGAAGAAAGAAGAAATTTTAAAAACTACTTGCTTTATTTGTGGTAAGTGTAGAAGAGACACACTTTAGGGAAAGGGGTTATTCTGTCAAAGTCAGAGGTGGATGGAAGCTAGCAGGAAACAGGAGTCTTGAATTCCTGGCTGTTCCTACCTTGCCTTCCTCAGCCAGTGGATATTCTCGGGTACCACGTGTGTAGGAGCTTGGCAGCAGGAAGAGATGGGGAACGTCTGCTCAGTACACCCTTTTTTCCTCAGACTCCTAGTTTCTGTTTCTCCTGTGCTTCAAAGAATAATTTCCTGTTGGAACAGGAGAGACTTTATAATAAACAGTGTTTTTTTCCAAGGGTGCTGAGCATTGAGCAGTGCCTGTGAAAGCTTTTCCCATCAGTCGACTGGGAAGTAAAGCTGCTGCCCAGCCTTTGCGATGAGTTATGAAATCAAACAAACTGATGGCATTTTTTTCAACCAAGGGTTTTCTGTTCTATATAATAAGCATGAGCTGGAGTTTTTATGCCTGTTTTTTTCTCTTCTCTCTTCATGGTGGCTATTTCTTAGAGAGAGTTTATCCCTGTTTTTCAGTGTTCATTTAATAACAGCTGACTGTCAATAGGCACAGCAGACGGTAGGAACAAGTTCGGTTCTTAGAGCTCGTTTTCTTAGTCCCAGTTTGTATACACTAAGGGTTATGTGTCACTCCTGTAGGTTTGGAAAGAGATAAGTTTGATAACAAGACAGTCACATTTGAAGAGCACATTAAAGAAGAGCACAACATGTGGCATTATTTGTGCTTCATTGTGTTAGTGAAAGTAAAAGACTCAACAGAATACACCGGACCAGAAAGTTACGTGGCAGAAATGATCAAGGTGAGTTTGGAGTTTTGCCTTTTTCTTTAATTTGTTTGTTTCCTGGATTAGACCAATCTACTGGCGTGTTTGGTAAATAGAGCATTCTGTATTTTATTTATTTTGTAAGCAAACACTTGGAGTGAGACCTTTCCTGCAATAATAGGCTTAATACAGTGCCTTCCCTTTTAGAAGCCTCTTCTAGAGATGATGTACTTAAGATGTACTTGGCGAGGTAACCAGAGAAAAGCCCTGGGGTTGGTGGCAGTGAGCAGTGATGTTTAGGTGGTCGCCCTGGCTTTAAATCCAGTGAAGAGCAGCTGCCCTGTTTTGAAAGCTAGTGCTGAAGGGAGAATATTTTCAAGCCGGTGGAAGTACCTGAAGTACCACAAACAAGTTAAAACCTGTCCCAGCGTAAATACCTTAAACTGACTCGTGGGATTTGTTGTCATATGATTTTAGCTTCTTACTGTAAAAATCCAAATTGAATATGTACTCAATTGCAGGGCCTTTTAACGAGGGAATTAAAAGCCTCGTCTCTGCCAAGCTGCAGGTTCAGAGCTCCTGGAATTAGAGCCTAAACCTCAATTACCAATTTGTTGCGTCTTCTGGCTGGTTAGCAAAAGCTGGTTCTCATTTATAACATTTCAGTTAGTTATTTATTTGCCTTCAGAGGAATATATCACAGATTACTTCTCTTACTTGTCTCTAACTTTCTTGCTGCAGAGGTACAGCCTTACCTTTAAGTGGGCAATTTGTCGTGGCCCGGTCAGATGTAAATCCCACCCAGATCTCTTCGAGGTTAAACGTGTTACTTCAGGGTCACTAAAGTGTGTGTCCTAGCTCTGGATTTCTGCCTCCCTAATGAGGGCTTAAAGAAATCTTGTGAGCAGTCACCTGATGGAGGATTAGCGCAGTGAGATAACGAAGCACATCGCTGCTGCTGCTGCTTTCTAGCCTGACTGATTATATTGCTCCCTTTATTTATTCCAAGAATTACTTCAGGGGGAAGCACTGCACTTCTTTTAAAGTGTTTCTGCCTTTAAAAGACTGTTTTAAGTTGTGTTAAAACTAGCTTTAGAAGAAAAAAGTTTCACTTAATGCACAATTTATGAACAAATTATTATTTCAGATTAACGGTCTGAAGTAGGTGAGAACCAAAAACCTGAATATGTTTGCAATAAAGCAAAAACTGGAGAACTTTTACCAGAATTCCCCTTCACAGAAGCGTCAGCAAAGGCTAATTGCTGTGTGTTGAACAGGAATATGGGTAAATTATGCATAGACCAAGTGTCTCAGGCAGATGCCATTTTATATAACTGTGCTGTAGGTAGAGGTTTGGAGCAGGTCTCGTAGTTGGTGGGTTTTTGCATCTCACAAGCCAGTTGTAAATGGAGAACTGACAGCAGGGTCTCCCTGTGATGCTGTTGAAAGCGGGTGGCATGACCGTACGAGCCGTGGAATAGAAAGTAAGTCGTCCTTTGACATTCAAAACATTCTCTGCTGCCCTAGAAAATGTGAATGTAAAACAGGATGAATATATTTCTCTGCCAGATCTGTTTTAAATACTTCTGTAAGAGTCAGAAATCCTTTTCTCTGCCGAAGTAACTTGGGGCGCAGTTCATCTTTCACTCAAGCCCTCGGTCTTTGGTCTGTCAATCTGGAAGGACAGGCAAAAGGGAAAGCCTGGAACATGTCACTGGTTCCAAAGATTCACATTTGCCCGTTGGAGGCGATGGGGTTTTTTTGTATTTGGACAGAGGGCGAATGGGAACCTGTGGTTTCTTTGTGTCTGCAGCTACCAGATTCTCCTGGAAAGCTCTACTTGTGTCATGGTTAGGTTGAAAGGGATGTTCTCCCCACGTTTTCAGACTGAAGGTGGCACTCTAACATCTTTGATAATGACAAAGATGGGCCATGTCTTCTCCATGGCTGTTAGGTGGCACCATTGTTCGACTGCAATTTATACCCCCTTTAGTAGTTGAGGGTAGGAAGCGTGATGTGCTCCAGATCACACCTCAGCTACGCTTCACCTTTGCTCTGACTCCCAGCAGAATCTTCAGAAAACACTCAGATAGTACAAAAAAAAAAAGAAAAAAATTTAAAAAAGCCAAATGGCAAAGGCATTTCATTATTTGTGGGTTGTTCCAACACCACAGAACCTTAAAGAAAAGAGAAAGGAATTTAGGACACTAAAATGGTATTCACCATCAGCTTGTGAGTTGCATCCAGTGCTGCTTGTGGAGCGCTTTAGAGATATTTTAAGCACTGTGGTATCAAAAGAATCCTGGACAGTTTCACTTCTGCTGGTTAGTGAATATGCAGAAGCTTTAAGAGCGATCTTGCATTTTGATGTTTCCCTGCCTAAAAATAATGTGTGTAGAAAAGCAATTTTGAGGCTCTGCACTGCACTGGAGATGGCAGAGCTGCATCTTGCCCCTAGAATTCATCCCGTCTCCCGCAGGAATCTGGCCCAGCATAAAGGGGAATTGCAGCCTTGAAGAGAAAAAAAAAAAATAAAATCAGTAATTAACTACAGTTCTTCAGTGAATTTTGTATTTCTTCATGGACAGAAGCTCGGTAGGTTAAAATATAGCATGCAGAAAGAAGTCAACTTGGAAACAGGAGTTTTAAGGGTTAGAAGTGTTTTAAACGCTGTAAACCTGGTCAAGACAAATATTTAAAAAATCCAGCAATTTGACAATATAAAACCTAATCTATGCATCTGTGACTACACCTTCCATAATGCTTTTCTCCTGCAAATACGGGTCCGTTGGTGCTCGCAGTCTTGGCTGGTTTGCCCTGCGTGCCTGTGGGAAGCCAGGCTGCAGTCCAGACTTTGGCTAGGAGGCCTGGAATCCAGCACCAGCTTTTCCCCCTGCAATCAGGGACACTAGTCACCTGGGGCAGTAAGGTGAGCCTGTGCCTGCTGCAGTACCAGGGGTGAAACCTGTGATAGCTCAAGGATCTTAGCTGGGAAGCGTCGGAGCTGTGAAAGGTGGAGGTGGGGGGGAGGACTGGCGTTGCTGGTGCTGCTTGATGTAGAAGCTGAGTTTGTGAACACACCCGAGCTGCTGCGGTGAATCACCCGCTCTCCCAAAGTCCTTACCAGCGCTGGCGAGGTTGATAACCTCATGGATTTCAGGAGACAGCCAACAGAAGCTTGGCATGAAGCAGCTCATCTCCAAAATGCGTTCTTCAGCCACCTCCTGATACCCATTTAATAGCACAGACAGTACTTTAGGGCATGAGGAAACATCTAGTGCTAATAGAGATGAGCCTTTAATTCTTGGTGTTTATAGAGTCCTCCTGATGACCCAGTTCCTCTTCATCTGGCTACATGTCCTGCAGATGTGCACTTAAGATAGGGAGGCTGCAAGATGGATCAATGCCTCTTGAAAAGTGTTTATGTGGAAGGTATGCTAATGGTGCTGCAGGGCTGGTAGTCCAGTGCCTCCCGTCTTTCCCAGGAACGAAGGCGGAGGGTTCAGCCACTGTTGTGGCTTCGTAGTCACCGGGGGAAGATCAGGTGATGTCTGAATAATACCAAGTGTGTAGGAGGTGGGGGGGGATCCACTTATCGTCTTGGCCAGACGTTGACATCCCCACCCAAGTGACTAATGTGAACTCGGTGCAACTCCCTACGGATTAGTTCATTTAAATGTGTTATCTCCCCATCCTGGCCTGAGAATTTCCAAAGTTTTCTGCAGTTACTGTGGCAGCCTCGGGAGCAGCAGCCCCATCCCTGAGGCTCTCGGTGGCGTCTTGGCAGAGGTCTGCTCCAAACCAGCTGTTGGCAGGCAGCTGGAACATGTACAAAATTGGCACTCCGAAGCTTGAGAGGTGGAAAACCACTGCAGTTTCCTTTGCATTCCCCAGCTGGTGTGCGTGCAGCTGCAGTGTGTGCCCTCTCTTGCATGGGCAAAGGTTTGCATACCCAATTCTTGCATGCCCCATCGTGGGGATTTGCATATGCACCTTCCCACCAGCGGCTGCTGGGTGTGGGTGAGGGCCACGAGTGCGACTTGATGCACGCAGATGTGCGTAGTGAAGGAAATTCAGGCTGCTTTGGAAAAGCTTATAGCTCAAAGCTTCCTAACTGCCCCTTGCAGCTTCCACAGATGTTTCTGATCCGGCCTTGCACCCAGCAGGATAGGTGACACTGACCTCTATTACAAAAGTGAGGCAGAGAGAGGTGCGAGGGATTGCCTAAGCACACGTGTCTCCCAGTCCAGGGCGCCAGGTCCCCAGTCTCCCACCGCATCATGGTGTCATTTGGAAGCGAGTCTCCTTCTCTGGAGACATTCAAAACTCACCTGGATGCGTTCCTGAGTGGTCTGCTCTAGGTGTTCCTGCTCTGGCAGGGGGATTGGACTAGATGAGCTTTCAAGGTCCCTTCCAATCCCTGAGATTCTGCGAACCACTTACAAATAGGAGCGATGGTGCAGACAGCCTTAAAGGAATTTGGGATGGAAATGAAGGGTAAAGATTTCCTTTTGTGCCCTGACCCACCTCTTTTTGCAAAACTGGAGATTCAAGTGTATTATGGGGCTTTTTTCTTTTTGTCATGAGCTATGTGCTATACCGTAACTCAAAAGGATTTCTTGTTGCTGTTCTGAGTGTCTGGGGTAGCTTGTAACCAGACTGCCGAGATGTAAGTGAATGCAGAGTTTCATCAGCATCAGGCTTTTAAAATTACAGTCTTCCAGAAGCGCAAGTTTGACCTGAAACCTCTCCTGAGGAGTTTAATACCCAGCCACGGCTGTCCCTGTGCTCCGGAGCTCAGCAGGAGTGTGTGATTCACCACCTGCAGGAGCCTCACCTGATGGTGGCTTTGAAGGGTCAGTGTCTCCTCAGGCTTTACACTGAATATAATTCAGGTGGAGGTGGGCAAAAGCTGGACCTGAACTGCAGCACGTATAGGGATAAGCCATGATGCTTCAAACCTGAAGCATTTCAGCTTAATCATAATGATTCCAGCACTAGTGAAAGACGTGTGTGTGTGTCTCCATAAAAGCTGAAATTATAGTCTGAGAAAGTATTAGAAACTTAGTTATATTTGTGTGTAATTGGTACTTGGAAATCCTGTGCCTTGGGGCAAAATTGAGTAGGGAAGATTTGTCGTACCAACCCGATTGCAGACACAGAGGAGAGCAGCCCCTACAAGTAACTTGCAGGTGGTTGTTTGGCAATTGATGAAGAAACTGGGGTTTCTTCAGCTGGGTACAAGCTGGGAGAGGAGGGAGGACTGCAGAGCTCAGCTTCTGAATTGGAGCTGATAGTGCTTAATTTGGTGGTGTCTTCCCAACAGGCTGCATCTTGAGATACCTTACCAGAGTCAGGCAATTTAATTACAGGGTTAAACAGCAGATAATAGCAGTGGCATAGAAGAGCCAAGAGGTGTGTTTGGCAGAAGGCTCTTGGCTGCTGGAAACACTGTGTCATCAGCACAGGTCCCCAGCTTTGCATTTGAGGTGGTGAAGCAACTTGTTCCACCCCTGAAATCGGCCGTAAGGTGCAAACCAGAAGCTGCACGGGGAGAAAGGGTTGGTCAACCTCACCTTGCCCACGCAGCTGGCCTGCCCTGCAGCAGAGAACAAAAATCCTCCCGTTGCTGCTATTCACCTCACGTGGTTTTTTCTCTGATAACAAACCACCTGGGCAGGCTGTCTGTGCTGGGAATATCGGGTCAGCATCCCCGCAAGGAGTCAAAGGTCTTGCTTTGGCCGAGCGTGCGGCGGAAGAAGGGTCTGGGTAGATGAAAACAGGAGCCAAGGCTTCAGCCCAGTACCGTGTAATGGTTTGTTTGGATAACGTGCCGGGAATGGGGTGGATCCCAACGGGTGGGCGCCGTGTCCTTGCTGCTGGGGCTCCGCCAGCGAAGGGGGGAAGGTTTCCAACTAGAATCCAACAACACTCTGGGGAAAACAAACCGCTGGGTCTGCAGCGCTGGCCCAGAACTGAAAAAAAAACCCCACACACCCTGAGCCCAGGAGGTGGCCTGGGGCTGGGGCGAGGTGGCCGTCCTCTGTGAGTCATCATCGTGCCGGGGACCCGTGCCGCAGGGCTGTGCCGGATGCGTTGTGCAAGAGGAGGTGGGTGACTGCAGCTGTGGCCACCGGCAGCTGTTGGTTCAGCCCTTTGCACGCTTAATCGTCCTGTCCTGCCCAGCTGATGGTGGTGTAACACGCCCTACTTCAAATCTAGATCCAGCGAGCCCAGAAGTAGGTTGTTGCGGAGAGGTGATGCTGTCCCTTCTGCAGGAGTAAGGAGGTCACTCTCAGGGACTCCCACCCGGGCCGGCTGCCTCGGTCACGTCGAGCTGGGTGATGCTCGGTGGGGTGACTTCACCACTTGTAAACACAACACTTGAGAGAGTCCCCTGCAGCAGAGCTGGCACTGGGACATAGTGAGGGGATCAGTTCATATAGGGGCGTGGTTGTCCTCCACCTTTGGGCATGGTTGTCCTCCACCTTTGGGCATGGTGTCTGTCCTCCAGGCTCCCCATTCTGCACCAGTGGAAAAGCCACTTAGGTATTGAATCTATGGAAAGAGTGAAAAATGAGATTTTTGTATGGTTATCCTTATGTTGTCAGCCTCCTGTTTAAAACTGCTGCATGGGAGGGTTCAAAAGTGTGGAGGGGGAACACGATCAAGTGCCATTCTCGATGGCGAGGGGAGAAGGGCAGCTTGGTGTGGGAGAAGTGGTGGGTGAGCTCTTTGCAGAAGAAAGAGAGAATTTGATGTGGGGCTTTTTCCAAGAAGCATGAGAGAGACCCAAGAGGGGGTTACATCTTGCCACAAACAAACAAACAAACAAAAAAGCAATGTTCCAAGTGCTTCACCAAGCTGTTCATTAGCTGTAGGGGTATGGGTTTTAACAACACATGACAGAAACTGAAATTTGCTGCTGCCGCCCTTCCCCTTCTAAGTGAGAGCTGCCAGACAGCCTTCCGATGGCAGGCTGTAGGATTTAATTTGAGCACTAAATTAGCTCTTCAGCACCCCGTAACTATGAGCTGCGGCGGTAGCTGGATGAATGGAGACCCAGCAGAGGAGCAGTGACTTCCTCAGGGCGGCTGGCGGCGAGGACGAGCCCCGGTCCTTCCCCGGGAGCGGGGCTAATGCATCTCTTGGCAGGGCTCACCACGGAGGTTACCTCAGAAACCTTTCTTAGAATAAACTCTTCGGCAGAAGCAGGGAGGAGCGGGCTCTTCTCAGAATGAATTGCATCTGCATCACGCAGCGCCGCTTCCTCTTTCTTTTTTCTTTTTTTTTTTTTCTTTTTTTTTT